>BQMB01002417.1:0-282624 GCA_027943415.1 Closterium sp. NIES-67
AACTGCCTGGACACATCCTCACCACCAGCGCTTTCGACACTTCCTTCACCACCCGTGGCCGGTTCAAGCTCACGCGGATGTCACGGCTGTTGACCAGTTTGGTGTCCTGGCCTTCGCCCATGGCGGTAAACGCCGAGGTGATCTCGTAGGTACGGGTGTTGATCAGGCTGAAGTCCGCCACCAATGTCAGGCCCAGCACCGCGGAGTAACTGTTGGTGTTGTCCAGGGCGTTGATGTCCTGGGTGAAGTCGATGTCCGACAACGTGCCGAACAGCACATAATCGGCACCCTTGAAGTGGCCGGCCTTGATGCGTTTGATCACGTCGTAGACGTCACCCTTAGCATCGGCGGTGTAGGGCGTGCCCTGCACCAGCTGGAACTGCCGTGACTTGAGGATCTCGCCCTTGATATCACCGCTGAATTTACGCAGCTCGGTCTGCTCGATATAGCTGGTACGGCTTTCGTACTCGCTGTAATTGGAGGCGCCACTGGCGTGATAAGCGCTGGCCTGGAAGGTGTCGCTGGCCGAGACCTGGTGGATGTATTCCTCGACCCGTGCCTCGTAGGCCAGGTCGGTCACCGCGATCTTAGGCGCGGCCGAGGGCGCCAAAGGCGCCACAGCAGGCCGATCATGCCGATCCATACACGCATTGCTTAGCGCTCCGTGGTTTTGCGGATTTCTTTTTCGTCCATCATTCGGCCACGCCGCTTTCGACGTCGATCAGTTGCAGGCTGAACTTGTAAAAACACGTCCTTGTAGTCCGCGCTGCGTTTGACAATGGAGCTGATGGAGCCTTCCAGACGGTACTGCGCGGCGATCATGTTGCCGGTCTTGCTGACCGTGGACTTCTTGTACAGGCCGCTCTGGTTTTGCAGCTTGAGCTGGTCGACCTGGCTCTGCATGTCGGTGTTGTCGCTGGCGAAGCGCGCGGTGCCAGTCTTCATCAACTGAGTCTTGATCGACGTGGTGATCTCGCGGGTATCGATGTACTCGCTGGTCTTGTTCTTCACGTCATACACCTGCACCACCGGGCGGCCTCGCAGCACGCCGGACTGGGCCAGGGAGCGGGTCATGCTTTCGGCGATCATCTGCAAGTCGGTGGAGCCGAACTCGTTGGTGACTGTTTCCACGGCCTTGGTATCGCCGTAGTTGATGTTCTTGCTGCCGAGTACTGGCGAGGTATTGGCGCAACCGCTGGCCAGAACGGCGACCACGGCGAGCATCGAGAAGCGTGCAAACATGGGGAAATCTCTCAGAAAGGATGAGCGGCTCAAGGGGTTTTCACTTCAAGACGGAAATCCGCCGCCTGGGGCAGGTTGGCGATGGCCGGCAGGAAAGTGGCCTGGTTGGCATACAGGTTGAGCACTTTCCAAGTCTCTTCGTCGCCTACCGGGAAGCCGTCGGCGCCCAGCCAGGCGAAGCGGTAATACATCGTCTGGTTGCTGCTGGTGATGTTGCTCAGTTGCACTTTGGCGGTCAGGAAGCCGTTCTCCCGCGCGACGCGGATAGCGCCGACGGCGATGCCCTTGAATTTGCCCATCACTACGATTTTGCTGGCGGCGCTGCCGGGTGCCGGTGGCGGCGGGGTGGCGCAGCCGGCGAGCAGGACCAGCGCCAAAGCGCCGAGGATGAAATGACGCATAGCGTGCTCCTTAAGGTTGTTTGAGGGTGGCGATCGCCTGGGGCGTGCTGCTCGGCACCACATGGGCCGCGAGGCCGCCGGCGAACACCTGATTGCCCACCACGCGCAGGGTGATCACCTGGTAGCGCTGATCGGCCTTGACCGTCACCAGCGTGCCGCCCAATGCGTTGGGCAGGCTGACCTGGTGCTCGCCGTGCTTGAGGCGCAGGCGCGTCACTTGGGTCATGTCCGGCAAGGTGCGCCAAGTGCGGGTGTCGGCGCCTTCGGTCACGGCCGAGGCGATGCCCAGCACCAGGCCGGCCATGGGGTTGGTCTTGTTCAGGTTGTTCTGCGCCACACCACGGCTGACTGCGCGTACGGTAGTGCGCAGGATGATCCCCGGCATGTCGTCACGCAGGGCGCGGCGGGACATGGCAGTGGTGCTGTTGAGCGCGGTGAGGTTCTGTTGCTGACCGTCCACCCCGATCTGGGCGAAGGTGGCGGTGGAGGTGTCGGCTTTGATCACCGGGAACGACAGCGGGGTAATCACCAGGTTGCCGTTGATGGGGATCGGCAACGGCAGGCGGATCGAGTCGCGGGCCGGCGCAAGGCCCGCTCTGCACCACAATCAGCACGTCGGTTTCATTGGCGCCGACCTTGGACTTGTCCAGGTCCCGCAAGGCCTGTTCCAGCAGCGGAGTGTTAGGGCGCAATTCGGCTGCCTTGCGATAGCCAGGGGCGGCCAGGTCTTTTTCGCCCAGGGCTTCATAGACGAAGCCGGCAAGATAATGGCTGAACGCGCTCTGGTAACTGTTTTTCAGGCCGACCACCTCCGGGGCGTTCAGGGCTTCCACCGGGTAACCGTTGAGGTCTTTCAACTGGGTGGTCACGCCTTCTCGCTCGGCTTCGCCCTCGCGCTTGAGGTATTCCTTATCGCGCAGCTCGGCGATCACCGCTTCGCGTTCGTGGGTTTTCTTGATCTCGGTGCGGGCGCCGTCGAAGTCGTTCACGGCCAGCAGGTTCAGGGCCATCTGGGTGGTCAGCATGACTTTTTCGTAGTCGTAGCCTTCGTAGCGCCGAACCTTGTCGTTGGCCACGAAGCTGCCGAACTGGGCGAGGTACTTCGCGCTATCGAACTTGACCGATTCTTCCCACTTGAAGACTTGCAGGTCCGCGCTGCGCCAGGCGGTCTGGCTGCCGGTGAGGTCGCCTTTGGCGCGCAGCAATTCACCTTTTTCGAAGAAATAGAGCAGGTCTTTGTCTTCGCCGGTGTTGTTCTTTTCCAGCAGGGTCAGGGCGGCATCGACGTTGCCGGTGGCCAGTTGCTGGTTAGTGGCTTGCAGCTCGGTGTCGTAGCTGCGGAACATCGAACAACCGGACAGCAAGGTTACCGCCGCGAGCGTGAGCGGGGTTAAAGCGCGAAATGCCATGCAGATTTCTTCCCTGAAAGTTGTCAGCCAATGTGGTCATTTCGCATAAAAATCCGGAATGACATTCCCTTTCGCACTAACAGGGCGCGGCATTATAGGCGCCATAACTGGCAAAACAATGGCTTTTTGCTGTGATGCGATTAACAAAAATGCCACTACTGACGGATTAAACGGTTGCGCTCAGGTGTGCTAAATCACGAACGGCTTGAGTCAAAGCCTTTAACGTTAAACAATGTGTTACTTCGTATTTCCCTTTGAGATTCATTCATGACTGCCCCCCACCGTTTCTCGCCTGGCTGGTGTTGCCGGCGTTGATGTCGTGCAGCTTCAACCTGTTGGCCGCGACGGCCGAGGGCGCGCCCCAAGCCCTGCATTTACTGGATTACATCGGTGCTGATTACCCGCCGACGGTAGACGCGGGCAAGGTGGTGGACCCTTCGGAATACCGTGAACAAGTTGAGTTCCTTGGGGTGTTGCAAGGTTTGGTAGCGGACTTGCCGGCCAAGCCGGAACGCGACGAACTGGTAACAGGCGTCGAAGAACTGCGCACAGCGGTGACCGCTCGTCAGGACGGTGCCACCGTTGCCCGCCAGGCTCGGCAGTTGGGCGCCAAGTTGGCGGTGGCTTATGAAGTGAGCCAGGCCCCGGCCATCACGCCCGACCCAACGCGCGGCGCACCCCTCTACGCCCAGCATTGCTCGGTATGTCACGGCACAGCCGGCGCTGGCGATGGCCCGGCGGGTGTGGGCCTTACGCCGCCGCCGGCGAATCTGCGGGACGCCGCGCGGCTGGATCGCCTGAGTCTCTACGCGATCTACAACACTTTGGGCCTGGGCGTCGAAGGCACCGACATGCCGGCGTTCGCCGATCAATTGGATGACCGCCAGCGTTGGGACCTGGCCACCTACATCGCCGAATTTACCGCCGACCCGGCGGCCGCCAAGAGCGAGCAGCCGTTCAACCTCGCCGACCTGGCCCGTCGTACCCCCAATGAAGTGCTGGCCGCTGACGGCGCCGCAGCTGCCGCGGCCTTCCGCGCCCAGCGCGCGCAGCCGCCGCAGGTCAAGCGCGGCCCGGCACAGTTGCTCGACTACACCGCGAGCACCTTGGACAAGAGCCTGGCTGCGTACCGCAATGGCGATCACGAACAAGCCTATGACCTGTCGGTAGCGGCGTACCTGGAAGGCTTCGAGCTGGTGGAAAGCTCCCTGGACAACGTCGACGCCAACGTGCGCAAAGACACCGAAAAGGCCCTGATGGCCTATCGGCAGTCGTTGCAGGACGGGTTGCCGATCAAGCAGGTGCAACAACGCCTGGACGTGGCCAAAGCCAAGCTCGCCGCATCGGCCGGTTTGCTCGGTGGCGATGGCCTGAGCTGGTCGTTGAGTTACATCTCCGGTTTGCTGATCCTGCTGCGTGAGGGCCTGGAAGCGATCCTGGTGCTGGCGGCGATCCTGGCGTTCCTGCGTAACACCGGCCAGCAATCGGCGGTGCGTAGCGTCAACGCCGGCTGGGGTTTGGCGCTGTTGGCCGGCCTGGCTACCTGGGCGTTGGCGGCGTATGTGATTGATGTCAGCGGTGCCCAGCGTGAATTGCTGGAAGGGTGCACGGCGTTGTTCGCCAGCGTGATGGTGCTGTGGCTGGGAGTGTGGATGCACGACCGGCGCCACGCGGCGGCCTGGCAGGACTACATCAAGAGCAGCCTGGTGGGCGGCGGTGGACGCTTCGGTTTCGCGGTGCTGGCGTTTTTCTCGGTATACCGCGAGCTGTTCGAAGTGATCCTGTTCTACGAAACCTTGTGGCTGCAAGCCGGCCCGGCTGGGCATAACGCAGTGTTGGCGGGGGGCGCCACCGCGCTGGTGCTGCTGGTGGGGCTGGCCTGGGTGATCCTGCGCGGCTCGGCGAAGCTGCCGCTGGCGCTGTTCTTCGGTATTAACGCGGCGCTGCTGTGCGCGCTGTCGGTGGTGTTCGCTGGGCATGGTGTCAAGGCATTGCAGGAGGCGGGTGTATTCGGTACACGGCCGGTGGCGTTCTTTGACTTCGACTGGCTGGGCATCCACGCCGACGCTTACTCGCTGAGTGCGCAGGTGGTGGCGATCCTGGCGATTGTGGTGCTGTACGGCCGCAGTCGTTTGGCCGAGAAGCGCCGAGTGGCGGTATAACCGTGCGCGTCTGGATCGATGCCGACGCCTGCCCGCGCGCGGCCAAGGACCTGGTGGTGAAGTTCGCCCTCAAGCGCCAGTTCGAGGTGGTGCTGGTGGCCGGGCAGAGCCAGATCAAACCGGCTTTTGCCTGCGTGAAGCTGATCGTGGTACCCAGCGGCCCGGACGCCGCCGATGACTACCTGGTTGAGCACGCGGTGCCCGGCGAGTTGGTGATCTGCAGCGACGTGCCACTGGCCGATCGCTTGGTGAAAAAGGGTGTCACCGCGCTGGACCCGCGAGGCAAGGAGTTCAGCCCGGCGAACATGAGCGAGCGGTTGGCGGTGCGCAACCTGTTCACCGACTTGCGTGAACAGGGCCAGATGGGCGGCGGACCACCGCCCCATGGGGAGAAGGATAAGCAGGCGTTTGCCAATGCGCTGGACCGAATCCTTACGCAACTGATGCGCCAGGGTTGAGGGTGGAGCGGCTTACCGCATAGTGCCGGTCAGGCGATCACTCGTCGTTCTCGTGGGTCAGCTCCAGCACGCGATCCACCAACTTATTGATGCCTGACGCCACCTCGCTGATGTTCTTGCCCAGCATATAGGCCGGCGTGCTTACCAGTTTGCGCGCTTTGTCCTCGACGATGTCTTCAACCGTGCACTCCTGGTGAGTGGCGCCCATCTTGCCCAGGGCGGCTGCGGTGTCGGCATCGTTGCCGATGGTGCAGGTTACGCCCGGGCCGTAGATCTTCGCGGCCAGGGCCGGCGAGATGCAGATCAGCCCTACGGGTTTGCTCGCCTCGGCGAAGGCCTCCGCAAACGCCAGCACCTGCGGGTTGACGCTGCATGCGGTGCCTTCGCTGGCAAAATTCGACAGGTTCTTCGCCGCGCCAAACCCGCCGGGTACGATCAGAGCATCGAAGTCGTCGACATTGGCCTGGCTGATGTCCTTCACCTCGCCACGGGCGATGCGCGCCGACTCCACCAGCACGTTGCGCGTTTCTGGCATTTCTTCGCCGGTCAGGTGATTGATGACGTGGTGTTGCTCGATATCGGGTGCGAAACATTGGACCTGAGCGCCGCGCTGATCCAGGCGCAGCAAAGTGATCACGCTTTCGTGGATCTCTGCGCCGTCATACACGCCGCAGCCGGAAAGGATCACTGCAATCTTTTTGCTCATGGGCATTTCTCCTGGGTTCTTGGCGTTAAATGTCTACTAATTTGTAACCTGTTGCCAATGGGATCTCACAGCGCTGCACCTAATCTTGATGTAACAAAAATAGACCGGACTTGCCCATGGACTTCGTGCCTTACGCGGTACCGTTTTTCATTGCCTTGATCGTGGTGGAGCTGCTTGCCGACCGTTGGCGCGGACAGCGCAATTACCGGGTGGCGGATGCCATCAACAGCCTGAGCACCGGTGTGCTGTCTACCACCACGGGGCTGTTGACCAA
Organism: Closterium sp. NIES-67; assembly: GCA_027943415.1. Classification (NCBI taxonomy): domain Eukaryota; kingdom Viridiplantae; phylum Streptophyta; class Zygnematophyceae; order Desmidiales; family Closteriaceae; genus Closterium; species Closterium sp. NIES-67. Next base: position 6,653 of record BQMB01002417.1, read on the forward strand.
GGGCGTGGGCGTGTTGACCTACGCGTTCGCTCTCAAGCATCTGGCGCTGTTCGATTTGCCGGCGCAGAGCCCTTGGACGTGGCTGTTCGCCTTTGTGTTCTATGACTTCTGCTACTACTGGCTGCATCGCATGGGGCATGAGCGCAATATTCTGTGGGCCGCGCACTCGGTGCACCATCAGAGCGAGGACTACAACCTCACCACGGCCCTGCGCCAGACCAGCACGGGGTTTCTGCTGAGCTGGATTTTCTACCTGCCCCTGGCGGTGGTCGGCGTGCCATTGGTGGTGTTTATCAGCGTGGCGTCGCTCAATTTGCTGTATCAATTCTGGGTCCATACACGGCATGTGCCCAAGCTCGGCTGGTTCGAGTGGTTCTTCGTTACTCCGTCCAATCATCGGGCCCACCATGCACAGAACGCTCTCTACATGGATCGCAACTACGGTGGGGTGTTCATTATTTGGGACCGCCTGTTCGGCAGTTTCCAAGAAGAAGACGAAAACGAACCGGTGATTTTCGGCGTGACCACGCCCCTGGCCAGTTGGAACCCGTTGTGGGCCAATCTGCAGTTCTATGCGCAACTGTGTAGCGATGCGCGGCGAACGCAGAGCCTGTGGGACAAGCTGCGCATCTGGTTTATGCGCACCGGCTGGCGCCCGGCGGATGTGAAGGCCAAATACCCATTGGCCAAGCCCGACTTGAGCCAGTTCCGCAAATATGAAGTGCCGCTGGATGTGCGTCAGCAGGTGTACGTGGCCGTGCAATTTGCGGCGTATGTGGGGTTTGGCAGTTACTTGATGAACGTCGGCGAAGGTCTGCCCAAGGCGGCGCTGGTCCTGGGTTGGGGGGCGATGGCGTTGGGGCTGTTTACCTTAGGCGTGGCCCTGGAAAATCGCCCGTGGGCGTTGAAGGCTGAGCTGCTGCGCCTGGCGCTGAATGCGCCGCTGGTATGGCTGGCGCCGTTGGTCGGGCTATGGCCGGCAAGCAGCCTGGGCTGGCTGGGCCTGGCCAGTTACAGCTTGCTCAGCGTGATCGGCCTCTACTGCTGCAGAAGCCGGCTTACTCGACTGGCGTCTTAGGTTTCTCCACCGGCACCGGCTCGGCAGCGCTCTGGGCTTGTGCGTCGGCGCATGCCTGACGGGCGATACGCGCGTTTTTGAAGCGGCGGCGCACCCACAGGCCAAAACCCAGTACCAGCAATGCGCCCAACACCCACAGCTCGTACTTCTTGACGCTGCCGAGCATGCCTTCTAGCACGGCGCCAAAGTGGTAAGCCGCTGCGCCCAGCGCGGCGGCCCAGATCGCGGCACCGATGCCATTAAGGATCAAGTAGCGTAACGGCGGGTAGCCGGACAGCCCGATTGCCACCGGCATCACGGTGCGCAAGCCGTAGACGAAGCGAAAGCTCAGCACCCAGATGTCCGGGTGCTTGCGGATATGCTCCAGGGCCTTGTCACCCATCAGTTGCCAGCGCGGCTTGCGCGCCAGCAGCTTGCGGCCATGCTTGCGTCCCATGTAGTACCAGAGCTGGTCGCCGGCGTAGCTGCCGAAGAAGGCAACGACCACCACCAGGTTGATATCCATGTAACCACGGAACGCCAGAAAGCCTGCGAGCACCAGGATGGTTTCGCCTTCGAAGAAGGTGCCGAGGAAGAGGGCAAAGTAGCCGAAGTCATGCAGAAATTGTTGAAGCATGGTCTGGGTGCTGGCGAAATGAACGCGCAGCCTACGCCTTCGCGAACATTCATGAAAGTATCGAGATGTGTCACGAAGTGAACAATTCCTACATAAACGACGAATGCGACGACAGGTCGCATCGATAAGCACAACTGTCATTCCTTCGTCATAATGGCCGCTTATAACTGCAACGCTCGCCCGTGAACCCGGGCTCAGGAGTCTGTCGTGAGCTTTACCCCTGCCAATCGCTTGTTCCCCGCTACCCGCCTGCGTCGCAATCGCCGTGATGATTTTTCTCGCCGCCTGGTGCGTGAAAACGTGCTGACGACCGATGATCTGATCCTGCCGGTGTTTGTGCTGGACGGTGAGAACCGCCGCGAAGCCGTGGCGTCGATGCCTGGGGTGGAGCGTTTGACCATCGACCTGCTGCTTGAGGAGGCGGCTGGCTGGGTTGAACTGGGTATTCCGGCGCTGGCGTTGTTTCCCGTCACGCCCACTGAACTCAAGTCCCTGGATGCTGCCGAAGCCTGGAACCCGCAAGGTATTGCTCAGCGCGCCACCCGCGCATTGCGCGAACGCTTCCCGGAGTTGGGGTGATCACCGACGTGGCGCTGGACCCGTTCACCACCCATGGTCAGGATGGCATTCTGGACGCCGACGGCTATGTTGAGAACGACATCACCGTCGATGCGCTGGTCAAGCAGGCGTTGTCCCACGCTGCGGCCGGGGCGCAGGTGGTGGCGCCGTCGGACATGATGGACGGACGCATCCAGGCGATTCGCGAAGCCCTGGAGCTGGCCGGTCACGTCAATGTGCGGATCATGGCCTACTCGGCCAAGTACGCCAGCGCCTACTACGGCCCGTTCCGCGACGCGGTGGGCTCGGCGCTGAACCTGGGCAAAGCCAATAAGGCTTCGTACCAGATGGACCCGGCCAACAGCCATGAGGCCTTGCACGAAGTGGCCGCCGATCTGGCCGAAGGGGCTGACATGGTGATGGTCAAGCCCGGAATGCCGTACCTGGACATCCTTTATCGGGTCAAAGAGGAGTTCAAGGTGCCGACCTTCGTTTATCAGGTCAGCGGCGAATACGCGATGCACATGGCCGCAATACAGAATGGATGGTTGAGTGAGGGAGTGATCCTTGAATCCCTGACTGCCTTTAAACGTGCCGGAGCTGATGGCATTCTGACCTACTTTGCCGCCCGCGCCGCCCAATTGCTTAGAGCGCAACCGTAGCTCTCACAGGACACTCGATGAATACCGAAGGACTCTCCGAAGTTGCCGTAAAAGACGCCCACCCGGTGGTGGAGCAAGTCTCCGAGACACCCCCGGAACATGAGCCGCTCGCGCCCGTCGTCGCTGAAGTGCCGGTGCCAGCCCCGGCGCCGCCGGTGGTCAATCTGGATGACAGCAGCCTGTACATTCATCGCGAGCTGTCGCAACTGCAATTCAACATTCGCGTGTTGGAGCAGGCGCTGGATGAGTCTTATCCCTTGCTGGAGCGGCTGAAGTTCCTGCTGATCTTCTCCAGCAACCTGGATGAGTTCTTCGAAATCCGCGTGGCGGGCCTTAAAAAGCAAATCACTTTTGCCCGCGAACAGGCCGGCGCCGACGGCCTGCAGCCGCACCAGGCGCTGGCGCGCATCAGCGAGCTGGTCCACGGCCATGTGGATCGCCAATACGCGATCCTCAACGACATTCTCCTGCCGGAACTGGAAAAGCATCAGGTTCGCTTTATCCGTCGCCGTCACTGGACCACCAAGATCAAGACCTGGGTGCGTCGCTACTTCCGCGACGAGATCGCGCCGATCATCACCCCCATCGGCCTTGACCCGACTCACCCGTTCCCGCTGCTGGTGAACAAGAGCTTGAACTTCATCGTCGAACTGGAAGGCATCGACGCCTTCGGGCGCGACTCCGGCCTGGCGATTATCCCGGCGCCGCGCTTGTTGCCACGGATCATCAAGGTACCGGAAGAGGTGGGGGGCGCTGGCGACAACTATGTATTCCTGTCGTCGATGATCCACGCCCACGCCGACGACCTGTTCCAAGGCATGAAGGTCAAGGGCTGCTACCAGTTCCGCCTGACCCGTAACGCCGACCTGGCGCTGGACTCCGAAGACGTCGAAGACTTGGCCCGTGCCCTGCGCGGCGAGCTGTTCTCGCGGCGCTACGGCGATGCGGTGCGTCTAGAGGTGGCCGATACCTGCCCCAAACACCTGTCGGACTACCTGCTCAAGCAGTTCAACCTGGGCGAGAGCGAGCTGTATCAGGTCAATGGCCCGGTCAACCTCACGCGTCTGTTCAGCATCACCGGTCTGGACAGCCACCCGGAGCTGCAATACACGCCGTTCACCCCGCAGATCCCCAAGCTGCTGCAAAACAGCGAGAACATCTTCAGCGTCGTGAGCAAGCAGGACATTCTGCTACTGCACCCCTTCGAGTCGTTCACGCCTGTGGTGGACCTGCTGCGTCAGGCCGCCAAGGACCCCCATGTATTGGCGGTGCGCCAGACCCTGTACCGCTCCGGCGCCAACTCGGAAATCGTCGATGCGCTGGTGGACGCCGCGCGTAACGGTAAGGAAGTCACCGCGGTTATCGAACTGCGCGCGCGGTTCGACGAAGAGTCCAACCTGCAACTGGCTAGCCGCCTGCAAGCGGCCGGTGCGGTGGTGATCTACGGCGTGGTGGGCTTCAAGACCCACGCCAAGATGATGCTGATCCTACGCCGCGAGGCCGGCGAGATCGTGCGTTATGCCCACCTGGGCACCGGCAACTACCACGCCGGTAACGCCAAGCTTTACACCGACTACAGCCTGCTGACCTCCGACGACGCCTTGTGCGAGGACGTCGGCAAGTTGTTCAGCCAGTTGATCGGCATGGGCAAGACCCTGCGCATGAAGAAGCTGTTGCACGCGCCGTTCACCCTGAAGAAGGGCATGCTCGACATGATTGCCCGCGAAACCCAGTTCGCCCTCGACGGCAAGCCGGCGCACATCATTGCCAAGTTCAACTCGTTGACCGACCCGAAAATCATCCGTGCGCTGTACAAGGCCAGCCAGTCCGGTGTGCGTATCGACCTGGTGGTGCGTGGCATGTGCTGCCTGCGTCCGGGGATCGTCGGGGTTTCGCACAACATCCATGTGCGTTCGATCATTGGTCGCTTCCTGGAGCACACCCGCGTGTTCTACTTCCTCAACGGCGGCGAAGAGCAGATGTTCCTCTCCAGCGCCGACTGGATGGAACGTAACCTCGATAAGCGCGTCGAGACCTGTTTCCCGGTGGAAGGCAAGAAGCTGATCATGCGGGTCAAGAAAGAGCTGGAGAGTTATCTGACCGATAACACCCACAGCTGGAGCCTGCAGTCCGACGGGCGCTACGTGCGCAACACCCCGACCGGCAACCAGAACCCGCGCAGCGCGCAGGCAACGTTGTTGGAAAAGTTGGGTAGCCCGATCCTGGCGGTGAACTAAAAACCGACGATGTCTGAAAGGTGGGAGGGGGCTTGCCCCCGATGACGGTGGAGCAGTCACTGAATCTGTTGACTGCCACTCCCTCATCGGGGGCAAGCCCCCTCCCATATTTGTTTTCGGTGTTCTCTAGCGCAGGTTCAGACTGATCCCCACCCGCGTCAACCATTCCGCTTCCTGGGCAAAATCCGCCTGGGTCAGCTGGTTTTCTTCCAGCCAGCCTTTGGGGAACATCACTTCCAGGCTGTCGCCATCGGCCCGCAGTTTGACCTGGGGCATCTCCTGCGTGCCACGGATGTGGTGGAACAGGATCGCAAAACGCAGCAGCACACACAGGCGAATCAGTTTGATGCCGTCGTCACCAAATTCCGCGAATTTGTCCTTGGGGATATTACGGCGATGGCCGCGCACCAGCAGCGCGAGCATCTGTTGGTCTTCCCGGGAGAAACCGGCCAGGTCCGAATGCTCGATCAGGTAAGCGCCATGCTTGTGGTAGTGGTAGTGAGCGATGTCCAGGCCCACTTCATGCACCTTGGCCGCCCAGCCCAGCAGTTCGCGCCAGACGCCGTCTTCCAGGCCCCAGTCCTCGGCCACTTGGTCGAAGGCATGCAGCGCCTTGCGTTCAACGCGGGCCGCTTGCTCCAGGTCGACGTGATAACGCTCCATCAATGAGCTGAGCGTGCGCTCACGCACGTCTTCATGGTGGTGACGGCCCAGCAGGTCATACAGCACGCCTTCACGCAGGGCGCCATCGCAGTGGTCCATGCGTTGCAGTTCGAGGGCGTCAAAAATCGCTTCGAGAATCGCCAGGCCGGCGGGGAAGATCGTGCGTCGATCAGGTTTGATGCCGTCGAAGTCGATTTTTTCGGCATCCCCCAGCTTGAACAGTTTGCGCTTGAGCCACGCCAGACCTTCGGCGTTGACCTCACCGGTGCCGTGCCCGCCCGCTTTGAGGGCCAGGCCGATGGCGCGGATGGTGCCGGACGAACCGATGGCTTCATCCCAAGTCAAGCGGTGCAGGGCGTGTTCGATGCTCATGATCTCCAGCCGCGCGGCCGTATAGGCCTGGGCGTAGCGCGCCGGGGTGATCTTGCCGTCCTTGAAATAACGCTGGGTGTAGCTGACGCAGCCCATCTGCAGGCTTTCGCGCAGCAGCGGCTCGAAACGCTGGCCAATGATGAACTCGGTACTGCCGCCACCGATGTCCGCCACCAGGCGTTTGCCGGGGGTATCGGCCAGCGTATGTGACACGCCGAGGTAGATCAGGCGTGCTTCCTCACGGCCTGAGATGACTTCCACGGGGTGGCCGAGGATTTCTTCGGCGCGGCGGATGAATTCGCCACGGTTGCGCGCTTCGCGCAGGGCGTTGGTACCGACGATTCGAACGGCGCCCAGGGGCATACCGTTGATCAATTGAGCGAAACGCTTGAGGCAATCGAGCCCGCGCTGCATGGATTCTTCATTGAGCTGACGCTCGTCGTCGATTCCGGCGGCCAGTTGCACCTTTTCGCCGAGCCGCTCAAGGATGCGGATCTCACCGTTCTGGGCCTTGGCCACGACCATGTGAAAGCTGTTGGAGCCCAGGTCGATGGCGGCGATCAGGGACAGATTCTTGGCTTGGGATTGCGGCATGGTTTGGGGGTCTCGGTCGATAACCTCGCCATCGTGCCACGATCGACCGCTGACGCCAACGCGTAGTGCTTCGGGAATTGCGCCGAGGTTGCCCATAAGAATTAGCTGTAGGAAAGGTAGGTTGTCGTTCTCGACCTCTGTAGCGCCCTCGTGTGTTCTTGTAGGAAGTTATAACTTTTATCTGTGGTAGTACGAATTATGATTCTGCCTACACCTTTCATGTCGATATTTCATTCCTTTTTTTGTTGAGGCCTACTCTAGGTTCACGCTTGGCTGACAATATATTTTTATCGCTCCCACACTAACTGATGTGTTGTCTCATTTTTTAGTTAGGTACTAAGGAGACAGACTGTCACTCGGCAATAGTGCCGTGGTGTTATTTATTTATGGTTGCCGTAAGGAACAATAAATAAATGCGCCTGATAACTTTCAGTGACAGGACCCTTATGAAAAAGATTGTTGGATTGACTTTCGGTATCGCTTGCCTGGCTGCGGCCATCAACGCCCACGCTTCCAGCAGCGCCGAGCTGATCGTCAGGGGCACGATCAAACCTGCCGCCTGCAACCTCAGCATGACCGGTGGTGGCATCGTCGACTACGGCACAATCCCTTCCGGCCAATTGCTGCCAACTGCGTTCAACCCATTGCTGCCCAAGACCGCTCCTCTGAGCATCAACTGCGGCACTACCCCAGCCAAGTTCGGATTGAAGTTCGTCGACCTGCAGGGCGCCAGCAAGGTGCCTGGCATCCTCAATGCGTTGGGGGCCGGCTATACCGAAGCCCATAACTATGGCCTGGGTGCCGTTGGCGGCCGCAGGACCGGTGGTTTCGCCATCACCCTCAAAGACCTGCGTTCGTCCACCACCACGCTGTTTCCTATCGTGCGTGTCGGCACCGGCGCCTGGCAAAACTCGGATGGCAAAGTGGCCCAGGCGCCTAGTCAGTATTCCTGGCGCAACACCACGGCTGTCACCCCAGCCGCGATCAGTCAACTGACCGGCACCCTCGAAGTGCGCGCCGTTATTAATCGGGGCCAGGACCTGGACCTGTCGCGCGATACGGTTCTGGATGGGCGTGCGACGCTTGAGTTGAGCTACATCTAAGCGACTTATTTACGGCCGATCAGAACTCCCTTGTTTCCGATCGGCTGTTTTAATAGGAGCGCTTAGCTATCAAGGGTCAACTTAAAGGCGTGGGGAACACTGAATGCTTAGTCTTTCAGTAATAAATAGTGCACGTGTGTTATGTGCCAGTTTTTGTGTGTGGTTTGCCGGTGCTGTAATGGCGGATGGAATGTTGCCGGAAACAACCGTGGTTGTGTTTTATGAAGACCAGGGCGAAGCGACGATATCTATCAAAAATACTGACGCGACGCCGGCGTTGCTTCACTCGGTTATCGAAAACGTACCGGAAGATGTGGAGCCGCTTTTAATCGTGACGCCGCCCATTACGCGAGTGGAGGCGGGCGAAACCCAGTTGGTGCGCTTCATCGGCACCTTGAAGGAGCCGCTGAAAACCCAGCGATTGAAACGCGTGTCCTTCGAGGGCATCCCCCAGGCCCGTGCGCCAGGCCGTGCGACCATCGGTATCACCTTGCGGCAGAACTTGCCGCTGATCCTGCATCCGCGGGGCCTTCCTCTGCATCACAGCCCCTGGGAGCTGTTGAAGTGGAAGCGTGTGGGCGAGGGCCTCAGCGTTCATAACGACAGCGCCTATGTCGTGCGTCTGGCGCCGGAGGTACTGCTGCTACCACAGAAGGCCCTGGCAACATTGCCCCGAACCTACATTTTGCCGGGGGAGGCGCTGACATTGAGCGTCGAAGGCGCTCTGGAGGGGGTGGCTGCTGTAGAGATTCAGCCCGCCACTGTCTACGGTTTCTCCGCAGACAACTACCGAGCTTCGATCAATGCCGGCGAGGGTTGATCGACTCATGATAAATCTGTCGAGTAACCGAGTTCTGGCGTCGCTCTGGCCCTGTCGGCCCACGCTGCTCATGGGGGTTGCAACGTTGTGGAGCTTGCCTGGTGTGCTGCCCGCCCTGGAGTTGGGAGAGGGGTTTGACCTGGCGGCGCTGACTGCCCACGGTATTGATCCGAAGGTCTCCGACTATTTCCGCACGGCCCCGCGTTTTCGTGAGGGTGTGCATGTGGTCGGGTTGCGGCTCAATGGCAACCCGCTCGGGTTGGTGGAGGCGCGGTTCGATGCGCATGGGCAACTGTGTTTTACCGCCGGGCTGCTCGATAAGGCCGGGTTGGTCAAACCGAGTGGCATTATCCAAGAGACGGCTGATGCGACTCAGGCCTGTCATGACTTCCTGGGGGCTTTCCCTAATACGATGGTGCGGCTGCGGCCCGGTAACGATGAGGTCGCGCTGGTGGTGCCGACGCAGGCACTGCGCGAGCCGCAATGGGAGGCTGGGCACTTTGCCCGGGGCGGGGCGGCGGCGTTGTTCAACTATGACGTGCAGGGGTTCGATAGCCATTCGCGCAGCGGTGCGAGCCGGTTCGTATCGGCTTATACCGAGGCGGGGTTCAATCTCGGAGATTGGATCGTTCGCAGCCGCCAATATTATGTGTCCGACAATGGCGAGGCCCGCACCGAACATTTGAATGCCTATGCCCAGCGGGATATCGGCGCGTTGCAATCGACCTTCCAGGTCGGCCAGTTGTCCAGCAATAACCCGCATTTCGGTGGCCTCCAGCTGTCCGGTGTGCAGTTCTTTCCCGACGGCCAATCCCGTGTGCCGGCGGGCAGCAACAATGCCGTGGTTGAGGGGCTGGCCCAGAACCAGTCGAGGATCGAAGTGCGTCAGTCGGGTGCCTTGATCCATAGCACGCTGGTGCCCGAAGGGCCTTTTCGGTTGACCGGGTTGCCGCTGCTCAATGGCACCAGCGACCTGGAAGTCAGCGTGATCGATGTGCGAGGAGGCACGCGCAGTTTTGTGGTGCCAGCGGCTTCGTTTGCCGGTGCTGCTCCCGCGTCACCCGGCTATTACTTCGCTTTGGGCAAGGTGCGTGAGAACACCTATGAAGATGCGCCGTCACCCATCGTCGCCATGGGCAGTGGCACCTGGGGCCTGGGGCGCGACTCATCCGCCGGCTTTGGCCTGTTGAGTACCGATGACTACTGGGCGGCCGGAGGCACGCTGAGCAGCGTGTTTTTCCAACGCGTGAACGTGGGTGCTCGCCATAACCTTTCCCGAGACAGTCTTAATGCGGTGTCCGGTTCACGCAGCAGCCTAAGCGTGAGCAGCCCGGTGTCCGCCGATATGGACCTGAGCCTCAGCGCTACCACCCAGACGCGCGGTTATCGCGAAGTGCTTGAGGCGGGTCGCTCGTCCAAGACCGATGAATTGGATTCTCGTTTCAAGCATCAATACACCGCCGGAGTGAGCTGGATCGACCCCGCGCTGGGGGCATTCTCTTTGGGCTATACGCGCAGCAACTCATTCGACGGGCACACCACCGAGCATCTGTTCGCCTCATGGAACCGCTCATTCAGCCATGCCGACGTCACCTTGATCGCCGATTCGCAGGTGGGTGGCACCCGCAAACGGCATGACGTTACCCAGGGCGGTAGCCGGCGTGATTCGGCGTTCGACGATGATCTGTCGGTGCGCTTGCAGGTGACCGTGCCCCTGGGCGGTGATCGTCGAGTCAACAGCTATATCAGTCGGCGTGGGGACCGCGCGCGGGCTGGCGCCGCCCTTACGGAGCGGGTCAATGACTACGTGAACTACGAAGTGGGCGTCGAGCGTGACCTCAGTGCGCGGGAGCAAACGTTGCGCGGTCAGTTGGACCTGATGCCACGCTACACCCGAGTGGGCATGGGGGTCAGTCGCAACCCCCAGGGCACCGATTATTCCGGGCAGTTGCGCGGCGGCGTCGTGGCCCACGGAGGCGGTTTGACGTTCTCGCCGTATGCCGTGCAGGACACCTTTGGCATTGTCTCGGTGGGTGATATCGGCGCCGCCAAAATCAGTACCCCGCACGGCCCGGTATGGACCGATTTCAGCGGGCAGGCAGTGATCCCCGGTTTGCCGGCCTATACCGACAGTCGTATCGAAGTACAGACCCAGTCCTTGCCCAAACGCGTGGACCTGAAGAACGGCACGCACACCCTCGCTGCCGCTCGCGGGTCGGTGAACAACGTGACGTTCGATGTGGTGAAAGTGCGCCGAGTGCTGGTCACCGGCACCGATGAACAGGGCCGACCATTGCCTCAGGGTGCTTCGGTGTTCGATAAGAACAACCGTTTCCTGACCAGCGTGGTGGGTGACGGCATGATTTTCCTGAACGACATGAACGACTCCCAGGCGTTGCGGGTTTCTTTGTCGGATTCTTCTACTTGCCAGCTCAGGCTTACTCCCGAGACCCAGCCCGACAATGACACGTTCTACGAGACAACATCGGCGGTGTGCCATGGCCGTTAAGCTGAAGAAACTGGGCCTCGTACTGTTGTGCACGGTGATGATGAGCGAGGCTGTACAGGCGCAGAACTGCCGGTTGTCCGTGAGCCAGCCGACGGTCGACTATGGGGTCATTCGCAGTGCGCCGCTGGTACACAGCCCCACCCTCGCACTGGGGACGCGCATGCTGCACTTGAGCGTGCTGTGTATGGAGCCTGCGACCATCGCGCTGCGATTTGCCGGAGCTGCCGATGGGCAAAGTTTCCGGTTTGGCCGTCAGGGGCACTTCCGTCTGACACTCAAGCAGGCCCAGATGGATGGGCATGCTGTCGAGTGGGCGCCGGTACAGCTTGCCGGTGAACCCGTTGGCGGGCAGCTATTGCCAGGGCAGGTACTGTTCACCAGGGCGGCTGGCAAGCGCTTGACCGCCCAGGTGCAAATCGACACCGAACTGCCCTCCGACGCCTTGCAGGTGCGCGATCACGCGGTGCTGGAGGGGAGGGGCCGTTTCGAGCTGGTCAGCCCGACTGCTCCACTGAGCCGATAAAGTTCGCGAACTCGGGGGTACGTGGGTTGGCGAATAACACCTTGGGATCGCCCACTTCATGCACCTTTCCCTGGTGCATGAAGACCAATTTATCACCGACCTCCCGGGCGAAGCGCATTTCGTGGGTCACCATGATCAGCGTCATTCCGTCCTTGGCCAACTGGCGCACCACGCTGAGTACCTCGTTGACCAGTTCCGGATCCAGGGCCGAGGTGATTTCGTCACACAACAGCACCTTGGGCGACATGGCCAGGGCGCGAGCAATGGCGACCCGTTGTTGCTGGCCGCCGGACAGACGATCGGGGAAGGCGTCGAATTTTTCACCCAGCCCAACGCGCTCCAACATTTGCCGAGCCAGTTGGGCGGCCTTGGCCTTGGGCACTTTCTGCACCACTTGGGGCGCGAGCATGACGTTTTCGCCCACGGTCAGGTGCGGGAACAGGTTGAACTGTTGGAACACCATCCCGACTTTCTGCCGCAGGCTGCGCAGGTCGGCGCGTGCGGCGTCGAGGTACTCTCCGTCGACCTCGATCACCCCATCGTTGATCGACTCCAGGCCATTGAGGGTGCGCAGCAAGGTGGATTTGCCCGAGCCGCTGCGACCGATGATCGCCACCACCTGGCCTTCTTCAACCGTGAGGTCGATGCCTTTGAGGACATGATGGTCGCCGTAATACTTATGCAGGGCCGAAATTCTAAGCAGAGGCATGCAGTCTCCTTTCCAGGTAGCGCGCACTGAGGGACAAGGGGTAGCAGAGCAAAAAGTAACCAAGGGCCACCAGGCCGTAGACCATAAAGGGCTCGAACGTGGCATTGGCGAGCATGCCGCCGGTCTTGGTCAGTTCGGTGAAGCCGATAATCGAGGTGACGGCGGTGCCTTTTACGACCTGTACCGAGAACCCCACGGTCGGCGCCACGGCAATGCGCAGGGCCTGAGGCAGGATCACATAACGCAGTTGCTCAAGCGGGTTGAGTGCCAGGCTGGCGGAGGCTTCCCACTGCCCATGAGCGATTGACTCGACGCAGCCGCGCCAGATCTCGGCGAGGTAGGCACTGGTAAACAAAGTCAGGGCGATCGCCGCCGCCAGCCAGGGCGAAATATCCACGCCGAGCAGCGCGATGCCGAAAAACACCAGGAACAACTGCATCAACAGCGGTGTGCCCTGGAACAGCTCTATATAGGTGCGCGCAACATTGCGTGGAAATGCCTTACTGCTGATGCGCAGAGTCATCACCAACAAACCGATCAGGCCTCCGCCGATAAATGCCACCAGCGACAGCAGCAACGTCCACTGCAGGCCCGTAAGCAGGTTGCGCACAATGTCCCAGAATGAAAAATCACTCATTGGCTATTCCTCATCACAAAGCGACGGCCGATCCAATTGAGCAACTGGCGAATCATCAGCGCCATGCACAAGTACACCAGCGTGGTGAGGGCATACGTTTCAAAAGCGCGGAAATTGCGGGATTGGATGAAGTTGGCGGCGAAACTCAATTCTTCGGTGGCGATCTGCGAACACACCGCCGACCCCAGCATCACGATGATGATCTGGCTGCTCAGGGCTGGCCACACCTTGCCCAGCGCTGGCAGCAGCACCACATGACGGAAGGCTTCGAAGCGTGTCATCGCCAGTGCGGCGGCGGCTTCCAGTTGCCCGCGAGGAACGGCCTGGATGCCCGCGCGGATGATCTCCGTGGAATAAGCCCCCAGGTTGATCACCATCGCCAGTACGGCGGCTTGCCATTCGGTGATTTTCAGCCCCAACGACGGCAGGCCGAAGAAGATGAAGAACAGCTGCACCAGGAATGGCGTATTGCGGATCAACTCGACATAGACCCCAAAGCACCAGGCCAAAGGCTGGATTTTCCAGGCACGCACTACTGCACCGACGGTGCCCAGGGCGACGCCGAGGATCGCGCCGATAGCCGTCAATTCCAGGGTAAATAGCGCGCCCCGCAACAACAGGTCGGTGTTGGCCAGCACCGGAACAAAGTCAAATTGATACGCCATCAGTCAGCTCCGTGGCTTCACAGATCGGCGGGCAGCGGCTCTTTCAGCCATTGCATCGCGTTCTTCTCCAGGCTGCCGTCAGCCTTGGCCGCGACCAGGATCTGATTGACCTTCTCCAGCAGCGCCGGCTCGTTTTTATTCACGCCCACGTACACCGGCGAGTCCTTGAGTTTCACTTTCAGCGCCGGTACGCGTTTGGGGTTGCGCTCGCTGATCGCCACCATCACCACGTTGCCGCTGGCGATCAGGTCGACTTGGCCGGCCAGGTAGGCGGCGATCGTCGAGTTGTTGTCTTCGAAGCGCTTGATCGTGGCTTCTTTGGGCGCCACGGCGGTCAGCTCGATGTCTTCGATGGCGCCACGGGTCACGCTGATGGTTTTGCCCTTGAGGTCGTCGGTGCTGGCGATGGCGGCCTCGGGCGGGCCGAACACGGCGAGGTAAAAGGGCGCGTAGGCCTTGGAAAAGTCGATGACCTTCTCGCGCTCGGGATTTTTACCCAGGCTAGAGATCACCAGATCGACTTTGCCGGTGGTGAGGAAGGGGATACGGTTGGTGCTGTTGACGGGGGTCAGCTCCAGCTTGACCTTGAGCTGGTCGGCCAGCAGCTTGGCGGTGTCGATGTCCAGGCCACGGGGCTTCATGTCCGGGCCGACCGAGCCGAACGGCGGGAAATCCTGCGGCACGGCAACCTTTAAAGTGCCACGGGCCACGATATCGTCCAGCCCGTTGGCCTGTGCGGGTGTGTGACTCAGCATCAGACTGGCAAACAGGGCAGTCAGCAGGGCGCTGTAGCGCTTGGTCATGGCAACTCTCCGAGAAAGGCGAAGGAATGTTCTGTCAGTGGTCAGTGCACAGCCCATGCCAGTCGTGGCCGATTGCGCTGCAAGGCTGGGTTTTACTGGCGTGTATTGGTCTTACTGGTCTGAACAGTAAGTAAGTTTTTTGCACCCTTTTCGAGCGCCGCTAAAACCTCGCGAGCGCCTTTAGGGCGTGACTTGCCGCCGACTGCGAATAGCTTTACAACTAGCCGCTCAGTTGACTGAAACCTTGAGTTTTTTATGAATTCCATCGCCCAAGCGGTACCGGAGGCGGCGTTGCAGGCCATCCGCAAACTGATCAAGGAGCAGGGCTTCGGCCCAGGCGATGCCCTGCCGTCTCAGCGTGAGTTGGCCGTGCAACTGGGCGTGAGTCGGGCGTCATTGCGCGAAGCGTTGTCGTCCCTGAGCGCTCTGGGTGTGGTCAGTGTGCAACCGGGTAAAGGTGTGTTCGTGCAAACCGCGCAGGAGCCGCCGGCGGGTTTTGCCTGGCCTTTCGCGGCGCAGGCCACGCCGTTGGAGATTTTTCAGTTGCGCTATGCCTTGGAGGGCTTTGCCGCGGGGTTGGCGGCGGTCACGCTGACCATCGAGGCGTTAGACAGCCTGGAAGACAACGTCGAGGCAATGCGTCACGTGCTCAAGGCCGGTGATTTCGAAGCGGCTGCGCGGCTGGACTTTGAATTTCACCAGCGCATTCTCCTCGCCAGCGGTAACCGAGCGATGGTCAGCATCCTCAGTGCCAGCGCCGAGGTGTTTCTGGAGAGTCAGAAACTACCGTTCATCCGGCCGGAGCGGGCCATGGAAACCTGGCAAGAGCATCGCAAGATCCTCCGCGCCCTGGCTCAACGCAACAGTGCAGCGGCGCAGAAAACCATGCAGCAGCACGTACGCAACGCGGCGTTACGTACCGGCATCGCGTTCCTGACCCCTGCCACCCCCTGAATAAGGCAATATCCAAACTCATTGATCGCCATAGCGAGACTCAATCAGAGGCGGCTTCCTGAACGGGGGAAGGGCGGCTATGATGGGCAACGTTTTTTTTGCTTACAATCCGGAGACATCCATGAGCAACGATCTTATCAAGCACGTCACGGACGCGACCTTTGAGGCCGAAGTACTCAAGGCTCAAGGCCCGGTGCTGGTTGACTACTGGGCTGAGTGGTGCGGCCCTTGCAAAATGATCGCTCCGGTTCTGGACGACATTGCAACCACCTACGAAGGCAAGCTGACCGTTGCCAAGCTCAACATCGACGACAACCAGGAAACGCCTGCCAAACACGGCGTACGTGGTATTCCTACGCTGATGCTGTTCAAGAACGGCAACGTTGAAGCGACCAAAGTGGGCGCATTGTCGAAGTCGCAGTTGGCTGCATTCATCGACGCGAACATCTAAGCGTCGTCAAAAAAGCCCCGCAAATCGCGGGGCTTTTTCGTAAAACAGGGCTAGACGCTCCGAAATTCAGGTGTTACATTCGGCCCCGCACTGGTTTCTCCACTGCCCCCTGCAAGCCGTCGCCGACGCACTCCTTTTCGATTAGTACGCGATCCTGTCGCCTTCTCCGCGGCGCGGCCTCATTAAGCCAAAAGCTTAATTTCCCCCTCCATAAATGATTACGTCATTCCTATATGAATCTGACTGAACTCAAGCAAAAGCCGATTACCGACCTGCTCCAATTGGCCGAAGAAATGGGCATAGAAAATATGGCCCGTTCGCGCAAGCAGGACGTGATTTTCTCCCTGCTGAAAAAGCACGCGAAAAGCGGCGAGGAAATCTCCGGTGATGGCGTGCTGGAGATTCTCCAGGACGGCTTCGGCTTCCTCCGCTCTGCAGACGCTTCCTACCTCGCCGGCCCAGACGATATTTATGTCTCGCCGAGCCAGATCCGCCGCTTCAACTTGCGCACCGGTGACACCATCGTGGGCAAGATCCGTCCTCCGAAGGAAGGCGAGCGGTATTTCGCCCTGCTCAAGGTCGACACGATCAACTTCGATCGTCCTGAGAACGCGAAAAACAAGATTCTCTTCGAGAACCTGACGCCGCTGTTCCCGACCGTGCGCATGAAGATGGAGGCCGGTAACGGTTCCACCGAAGACTTGACCGGCCGCGTGATCGACCTGTGCGCGCCGATCGGTAAGGGCCAGCGTGGCTTGATCGTTGCGCCGCCGAAAGCCGGTAAGACCATCATGCTGCAGAACATTGCAGCGAACATCGCACGTAACAATCCTGAAGTTCATCTGATCGTATTGCTGATCGATGAGCGTCCGGAAGAAGTGACCGAGATGCAGCGCACCGTGCGCGGCGAAGTGGTTGCCTCCACGTTCGATGAGCCGCCAACCCGCCACGTGCAGGTTGCCGAGATGGTGATCGAGAAGGCCAAGCGCCTGGTCGAACACAAGAAAGACGTTGTGATCCTGCTCGACTCCATCACCCGTCTGGCCCGTGCCTACAACACCGTCATCCCTAGCTCCGGCAAGGTATTGACCGGTGGTGTCGATGCCCACGCCCTGGAGAAACCCAAGCGTTTCTTCGGCGCCGCGCGGAACATCGAAGAAGGCGGCTCGCTGACCATTATCGCCACCGCGCTGGTTGAGACCGGCTCGAAGATGGACGAAGTGATCTACGAAGAGTTCAAGGGTACCGGCAACATGGAACTGCCTCTGGACCGTCGTATCGCGGAAAAACGCGTCTTCCCGGCCATCAACATCAACCGTTCCGGCACCCGCCGCGAAGAGTTGCTGACCGCCGACGACGAGCTGCAGCGTATGTGGATCCTGCGCAAGCTGCTGCACCCGATGGACGAAGTTGCGGCCATCGAGTTCCTGGTGGATAAACTGAAAACCACCAAGACCAACGATGAGTTCTTCTTGTCGATGAAGCGCAAGTAATACGACGCTTCCGCTTCGAAAAAATGGCGCCCGACTAGGGCGCCATTTTTTTGCGTCGTGATGCAGCAATTTTTATGGCATAAGTGTCCGTTAAGTAACAAAAATTGTACGCGCGACTACGCTTACCCCTTTCGTCACAGACTGACCAGATTTCTTATGACCATTCTTGCTTACCGCAGAGACATCGATGGCCTGCGTGCTATCGCTGTCCTTGCTGTTGTGTTGTTTCACTTCGGAGTTCCTGGCATTACCGGCGGTTTTGTTGGCGTTGATGTGTTTTTCGTCATCTCCGGCTTCCTGATCACTTCGATTATCTGGCGTGAACGCCAGGCCGGCCGCTTCAGTTTTATCGATTTCTGGGCTCGGCGCGCGCGGCGCATCCTGCCGGCGTTGTTTGTGATGATTGCGGTCACACTGGTAGTGGGATGGTTTCTGTTGGCGCCCAAGGATTACAAGGATCTTGGGCGGTCGGCGCATTATCAAGTGACGTTTACGTCCAACCTGTTGTTTTCGCGTCAGCATGGTTATTTCGACTCCGCCTCTGACATCAAGCCCTTGCTGCACACCTGGTCGTTGGCGGTAGAAGAACAGTTTTACATTGTCTTCCCGCTGCTGCTGATATCGCTCTCCAGCCGTTTGAAGCACTGGCGCCTGGCGTTGTTTGCGGTGTTGTTGGCATCGTTTGGCATGAGTGTCTGGGCGGTCGAACATCAACCACAAAAGGCATTCTTCCTGTTGCACCTGCGCGCCTGGGAGTTGCTGGCCGGCGCCATGTTGGCCGTGATGCCCAAGCGTGACTGGCGTGCGCCTGCTGCCCTGGCGCAGGGCGTCAGTCTGGGGTCTATGGCGCTGATACTGATCGCGGTGCTGGGCTACGACGCGACCACGCCATTCCCTGGACCCACGGCATTGCTGCCGGTGTTGGGGGTTGTCGGTTTGATCTGGGCCAATGGGCAGCAACACACCTGGGTTTCCCGTCTGTTGAGTTCTCGGGTGATGGTGGGCATCGGGCTGATCTCCTATTCCTGGTACCTGTGGCATTGGCCGGTCTTCGTGTATGCCAATTACGCAGCGGTAGATGGTTTGAGTGCGCTGGAATTGGCCGGGTTGATGCTGCTCTCGCTGATCCTGGGCTACCTTTCCTGGCGCTTCATTGAAACGCCATTCCGTGAGAAGCGCTTGCTGGCCGGACGCCAGGCGATTCTGGCGAGTGCGCTGATCGGCATCTTATGTCTCGGTTTTACCGGCCTGGCCATCCGCAAAGCCGACGGCGTGCCCTCGCGGTTATCCGAACAGGCGCTGCGTTACGCCCAGGCCAAGAAGTGGAGCCCGGATTTATTGGCGTGCATGGCCGATAAAGACACGCCCGATGAGCGGCTGTTCTGCCATTTCGGTCCGACCGGTCGCTCCATGTCAGCGCTGGTGTGGGGCGACAGCCATGCGACTGCATTGATTCCTGCACTCAAGGACGGTGCTGATCGGCACGACATCAGCCTGGTAGGGGCCAGTTTTGCTGGCTGCATACCGTTGGATGGTCTGGAGAATATTGCCCGTTGTGCGCATTTCAACCACCGGGTCGAGAAGGCCATGGCTGAGCAGACCTTCAGCGATGTGGTGCTGGCGGCTCGCTGGAGTCTATATGTCTACGGACAAATGTCCGGTGACAAAGAGCATGCGCTCAAGGACCCGAGCACAGGCAAGTATGTGCGTGCCGTGGCCGAACAACGGTTCGCTGAGGGCCTGCGCCAGCGTGTAAAGCAATTGCGCGCTGCCGGACATCGCGTGTGGCTGGTCAAGGAGGTTCCTTTGCAGGAAATCATCGTGCCTTATCGCCTCAGTCGACTGGCGATGATGAACCGGCCGGTGGACGGCGAGGGGCTTCCCGTAGCCGAGCATGTGAAGCGCCAGGCCTTCATTACCCAGGTGTTCGACGAGTTGGCGGCGGCCGATAGCGGCGTAACGGTCTTGGATCCGGCGCCTTTGCTATGCGGTGCCGACGGTTTGTGCCGGGTCGAACTCAATGGGCAAGCGCTGTATACCGACGATAACCATCTTTCTGAGGTTGGGGCGCGGCACATCGAAGCCTTCCTGGAGCCGCTGTTCCGTTCACTCAAGTCACGGGGGCTGACGGCCAATTAAGCTGCCAGCCGCCTTCAGAGCAGGTAGGATGTACGCCTATTTTACGGGTGGCATGGTTAATGAAATTCAAGGATCTTCGGGATTTCGTGCAGCAACTTGAGCAGCGCGGAGAGTTGAAACGTATCCAGATGCCGATTTCCCCGGTGCTGGAAATGACTGAGATTTGCGACCGCACCCTGCGTAACAAGGGCCCGGCGCTGCTGTTCGAAAAGCCGACCGGCTTCGATATCCCGGTGCTGGGCAACCTGTTCGGCACGCCCGAGCGCGTCGCGTTTGGCATGGGTGCCGAGTCGGTCAGCGAGTTGCGTGAAATCGGCAAGCTGCTGGCATTCCTCAAGGAGCCCGAGCCGCCCAAGGGCTTGAAGGATGCCTGGTCCAAGCTGCCGATTTTCCGCAAGATCATTGCGATGGCGCCCAAAGTGGTCAAAGACGCTGTGTGCCAGGAAGTGGTCATCGAAGGCGATGATGTCGACCTGGGCATGCTCCCGGTGCAGACCTGCTGGCCAGGCGACGTCGGCCCGTTGATCACCTGGGGCCTGACCGTCACCAAAGGCCCGAACAAGGATCGCCAGAACCTGGGCATCTATCGCCAGCAAGTGATCGGCCGCAACAAAGTGATCATGCGTTGGCTGAGCCATCGTGGCGGCGCTCTGGACTTCCGTGAGTGGTGTGAAAAACACCCCGGCCAGCCGTTCCCGGTCTCCGTGGCCTTGGGCGCCGACCCGGCCACCATCCTCGGTGCCGTAACGCCGGTGCCGGATAGCCTTTCCGAATACGCCTTCGCCGGCCTGTTGCGTGGCAACCGCACCGAACTGGTCAAGTGCCGCGGCAACGACCTGCAAGTGCCGGCCACCGCGGAAATCATCCTGGAAGGTGTGATTCATCCCGGCGAGATGGCCGATGAAGGCCCCTATGGCGACCACACCGGTTATTACAACGAAGTCGACAGCTTCCCGGTGTTCACGGTCGAACGCATCACTCATCGGATCAAGCCGATCTACCACAGCACCTACACCGGCCGGCCGCCGGATGAGCCGGCCATCCTCGGCGTGGCGCTCAACGAAGTGTTCGTGCCGATCCTGCAGAAGCAATTTCCTGAAATCACCGATTTCTACCTGCCGCCGGAAGGCTGCTCGTACCGCATGGCCGTGGTCACTATGAAGAAGTCGTACCCAGGCCATGCCAAGCGGGTCATGCTGGGTGTGTGGTCGTTTTTGCGACAGTTCATGTACACCAAGTTCGTTATTGTCACCGACGACGACATCAACGCTCGGGACTGGAACGACGTGATCTGGGCCATCACCACGCGCATGGACCCCAAGCGCGATACGGTGATGATCGATAACACGCCAATCGACTATCTCGACTTTGCGTCGCCGGTGTCGGGCCTGGGCTCGAAGATGGGCCTGGATGCCACCCATAAGTGGCCGGGTGAAACCACCCGCGAATGGGGCCGGGTGATCGTCAAGGATGCAGCCGTGACCGCGCGTGTCGATGCGATCTGGAAAGAATTGGGAATAGATTGATGCGTGTAACCCTGCAACCTTCCGGTGCTGTACTGGAGCTGGTCCCTGGCGAGCGGATTCTCGAAGGCGCCCGTCGCCTGGGTTATGAATGCCCCCAGGCCTGCCGCAACGGTGTATGCCATGTGTGCGCCGCCTTGCTGGTGGAAGGCCGCGTGCAGCAAGCCGGTGAAGTGCGTGACCACGGTGAATTCTTCACCTGCATCGCCGAGCCGCTGGAAGACTGCGTTGTGTTGTGGGATGGCGTGCTGGCCCCCGGCGAGCTGCCGCTGCGCAAGTTGGCGTGCCAATTGAGCGAGTGCGTCGACGTGGGTGGCGATGTGTGGCGTGTGCGCCTGCGCGCGCCCGCCGGCAAGGCGGTGCGTTACCACGCCGGGCAATACCTGATGATCGAACGGGATAACGGCGAAAAGTCGGCGTTTTCCCTGGCCTCGGCACCCCATTCTGGGCGTGAGCTGGAACTGCATGTACTGGCCCGTGAAGACAGCGCACGCAACCTGCTGGCCCAACTGCAGCGTGATCAGATAGCGCGTGTGGAACTGCCGTTTGGCGACACTCACCTGGCCGAGCTGCCCGACGGCCCGCTGGTGCTGATCGCCGCAGGCACCGGTATGGCGCAAATGCACAGCCTGATCGAGCATTGCCGCGCCTCCGGTTTCAAGCACCCGGTACACCTGTACTGGGGCGTGCGCCGCCCGGAAGACTTCTACGAAATCGAGCATTGGACGCAATGGCAGCAACTGCCCAACCTGTTTCTGCACAAGGTCGTCAGCGACCTGTGCGGTTGGGAAGGGCGCTGTGGGCTATTGCATGAAGCGGTGTGCGAAGACATCCGCGACCTGAAGGCCGTGCACGTCTATGCCAGCGGTTCACCGGCGATGATCTATGGCACGTTGGATGCGCTGGTCGAAGCCGGCATGGACGCGCATCAGATGCGCGCTGACGTATTTGCCTACGCCCCCCGACCCTAGAAGCGCACGCCCGCGGTGAGCATTGCCGCGTTGAAGCCCAACAGCACCAGCTCCGCCGCCACCGGCCCGTGATGGGTGCCCACCGACGGAATGATCACCGGCGCCACGCCGAGTCCGTTCAATGGGATCTTGTCGCGGTACTTGCCGCGATAGCCCTGAAGCGCGCCCCCGGTCAGCTTTACGTACACCGGGTAATCCGCCATGTCATAGCGTTTGCCCCCATAGACGTAGTACGAACGCTGGCTGAACGAGTTGCGGAAGGTAGCCCCGCCATACAACCATCCTGAGGCTTCATTGCGTTCCAGGCCGATCAGGTCCTGATGGTTATTGTGGTCTGGGTCGGGGGAGAAATGCCGGGTGTAGACGCTGGTCTGCGCATACCAGAAACCTTTGTCGTCTTCGCCAGGCGGCGCTTCGGCGGCCAGTGCGGTAGTGGCCTGGGCCAGAAACAACAGTCCTGGCAGTCGAAATTTTTTCATAGGGCGACCTCGGTAGTCGGTGGGGGCGGCGGCTAGTGGGTCGTGATCGGCACATCATTTTGACGGCAGGAACTTGCCCCAGGCTGAACCGGGGCTGAAAGTAGCGGGATTATGGGTTTCAATCCTGACGAATGGCCGTTGGCCTTATATCTCTGCTTATTCACTTCCGGTATTTATTGTCCCCGGTGGATATCCCTAAGCTATATCCCCAAGGCTGCAGGTTCAGCACACCCCATACTTTTGGCCTAAACGGTTCCTGCGGCGCGTTTTATTGCGCTAAAGTCGCTTACAGCTGGTTACACAGGAGGCGCACCGCTTTTCGCCATGACCGCCATTGAAACCGATCTTCTGCAGTTGGCTTACCCTCCGCGGCTCGATCTGGGACCGCAACTTACCCACGAACAGTTAATGAGCTCCATGCAGGCCACCATGGCCCGGCATAAGGGTGGGCCGGTCTGGCTATTTGCGTATGGTTCATTGATTTGGCGGCCGGAATGCTCGTCGACCGAGCGGGTGCGGGCCCGGGTCCACGGATATCACCGTGGCCTGTATTTGTGGTCTCACGAGCACCGTGGTACGCCGGAATTGCCGGGGTTGGTATTCGGTTTGGATCGCGGCGGGTCATGCAGCGGGTTTGCTTATCGCTTGCCGGAAGATCAGCTGGAAGCCTCGCTGTATGCCTTGTGGCAGCGCGAGATGCCCTATCCCTCGTACCGGCCGCACTGGCTCAGTTGTCGGTTGGAGGATGGCACGCAGGTGCAAGCGCTGGGGTTTGTGTTGGAGCGGCATTTGCCCAGCTACGCCGGCAACTTGCCTGATATCGTGCTTAACCATGTGCTGCAAAGCGCGAGTGGGCGTTACGGTACGACCCGCGATTATGTCGAGCAGACCGTCAACGCCCTGCGCAGCCACGCCATGCCAGATAAAAACCTGGAGGCGCGGCTCAAGCGGTGTGCAAAAGGATGCTCAGGCGCTTAACGGGCCGAGCTGACACTGTTGGTGTGCCACAGGGTCGGGATCAGGAATGCGATGGCCAGCAGGCACGCGCCGATCAGTAGCACAAAGCCACCGTCCCAGCCGAAATGGTCAACGGTGTAGCCCATGGCCGCACTTGCCGCCACCGAGCCGCCCAGGTAACCGAACAGACCCGTGAAACCCGCGGCGGTGCCGGCGGCTTTCTTCGGTGCCAGCTCCAGCGCCTGCAGGCCGATCAGCATTACCGGGCCATAGATCAGGAAGCCGATCGAGACCAGCGCAATCATGTCCACCGTCGGATTGCCCGGCGGGTTGAGCCAGTACACCAGCGTCGCCACGGTCACCAGGCCCATGAACACAATGCCGGTCAGGCCACGGTTGCCACGGAAGATTTTGTCCGACATCCAGCCGCACAGCAGCGTGCCCGGAATACCCGCCCACTCATAGAAGAAGTACGCCCACGAGGATTTATCTACCGTGAAGTGTTTGGCTTCCTTGAGGTAAGTCGGTGCCCAGTCCAGTACGCCATAGCGCAGCAGGTAGACGAATACGTTGGCGAAGGCGATGTACCAGAGCATTTTGTTGCGCAGCACATATTTGACGAAGATTTCCTTGGCGCTGAATTCGTCTTCGTGGCTGGCGTTGTAGCCTTCGGGATAGTCGTTCTTGTATTGCTCGATAGGCGGCAGGCCCACCGATTGTGGGGTGTCACGCATCGTGATGAACGCAAACGCCGCCACTGCCAAGGCCACCGTGGCAGGCACGTAGAATGCCGCGTGCCAATCGTTGAACCAGGCCATGCCCAGCAAGAACAGCGGGCCGATCAGGCCGCCGCCGACGTTGTGCGCCACGTTCCACACCGACACCACGCCGCCGCGTTCTTTCTGCGACCACCAATGCACCATGGTGCGCCCGCTCGGCGGCCAACCCATGCCCTGGGCCCAGCCATTGATGAACAGCAATATGAACATCATGGTCACGCTGGACGTCGCCCAAGGCGCGAAACCGAAGATGAACATCACGCCCGCCGAGACCAACAGGCCAAAGGGCAGAAAGTAGCGCGGGTTGGAACGGTCGGACACCAGGCCCATCAGGAACTTGGACAGGCCGTAGGCAATCGCGATAGCCGACATCGCCAGGCCCAGTTCGCCGCGGCTGTAACCGTCTTCGATCAGGTAGGGCATGGCCAGGGAGAAGTTTTTGCGCAGCAGGTAGTACCCGGCATAACCGAAGAAAATGCCGGCGAAGATCTGCCAGCGTAGACGTCGGTAGGTACTGTCGATTTTTTCTTCAGGCAGGGGCGCCTGGTGCACGGCAGGGCGAAAGAAAGCAAACATTCAAGAGCTCCAGATTTCTTGTTTTGACTGCGGATGCGAATGTTACAGTTTCGTTACCGAAAATAGCATCGCCTCTTGAGGTCAAACACAGGAAAACGGCGTAACTGCATGTTCTTTTATGAACATGCCGCAAATAGGCAGGTTTATGTCGTTTTAGGCTTTTCTAGGAAATGTGGGGGGATTGCCCCTCCCACATTACTCACATTCAGACGGCGATCAGCGGGTCTGGACGACGACCTTCCCGACAGCCTTGCGCTGCCCAAGATCATTGATAGCCTGGGCCGCCTGTTCCAGCGGGTACACCTGCGACACCAGCGGCTTGAGCTTGCCCTCGGCATACCAGCCAAACAATTGCTGGAAATTCGCCGCGTTATCCTGCGGCTGGCGCTGGGCGAAGGAGCCCCAGAACACGCCGACCACCGCCGCGCCCTTGAGCAGCGCCAGGTTCACCGGCAACTCGGGAATGCGTCCGCTGGCAAACCCCACCACCAGCAGGCGGCCGTTCCAGGCAATCGCGCGAATAGCCTGGTCAAACAGGTCGCCGCCCACTGGGTCGTAGATCACATCCGCGCCATTGCCGTCGGTGAGGCGCTTGATCTCATCCTTCAGGCTGGCTTCGCTGTAATTGATCAATTCGTCGGCGCCCGCAGCCTTGGCGATTGCGAGCTTGTCGGCGCTGCTGGCGGCAGCAATCACCCGGGCGCCCATGGCTTTGCCGATTTCCACCGCGGCCAGGCCCACGCCACCGGAGGCGCCGAGCACCAGCAGGGTTTCGCCGGGTTGCAGGTGGGCCCGTTGTTTGAGCGCGTGCATTGAGGTGCCGTAGGTCATGCTGAACGCGGCGGCGGTGTTGAAATCCATGCTGGGTGGGATCGGCAGCACGTTATAGCCCGGCACTGCGACCTGTTCGGCAAAGCTGCCCCAGCCGGTCAAGGCCATGACCCGATCGCCGACCTTCAGGTGGCTGACTTTCTCCCCGACTTCGCTGACCACCCCTGCGGCTTCACCCCCCGGCGAGAACGGAAAGGGCGGTTTGAACTGATATTTGCCCTCGATAATCAGCGTGTCCGGGAAGTTGACCCCGGCAGCATGCACGTCCAGCAGGATTTCGTTTTTCTTGATCGCCGGGCTGGCGACATCTTCCAGCACCAGGGTTTCGGCGGGGCCGAAGGCTTTGCACAGCACAGCTTTCATCGGACTATTCCTTTTGGCGTCGTGGCCGATAAGTGTAGGAGGGCAGGCCCCAGGGTCAACAAGCATGCCCCGGCCTGATAAGTCGCCATAAGCTTGTGCTCAGCCTTGCTAGCGTTATGCTACCGGGCACCGAATGTGAGGAATGAATTGTGAAAGCGCGGATTCTGTTGATGCTGGCCCTGATCCTGCCGATGGCAGTACAGGCCGAAGAAGCCAAGGAAGGCAAAGAGGGCGAGGCGCCGAAAGTCAGCTATATCAGCTTGAGCCCGCCGTTCGTGGGTAATTACGGCCTGGATGGCACGGCGAAACTCAAGGTGTTCAAGGCCGACATCGCCCTGCGCGTGACCGGCACCGAAGCCGCCGCCGCCGTTAAAGCCAACGACGCGTTGATCCGCAATCAACTGGTGGCGTTGTTCACCCAGCAGACCAACGAGGCGATGAGCACCGTGGAGGGCAAGGAAAAACTGCGCCAGGAAGCCCTGAAGCAAACCCAGCAAGTGATGAACGACGAGACCGGCAAGCCCATGGTCGAAGACCTGTTGTTCAACAACTTGATCATCCAGTAAGCGCGTCAGGTGTGCGGTTTCAGGACGCCAGGCTCTTCCTGAACCGCGCCAGCGCCACGGCGAAAAACAGCAGGCCGATCCCTGCCAGCGCCAGCAAATCCGGCCATACCACGCTTACCCCCGCATCGCGGAATAGAATCGCCGCGCTCAAACTCACAAAATGCGTCGACGGCGAGCCCTGCATCACCCATTGCAGCCACTCCGGCATGCTGTCCAGAGGCGTGCTGCCGCCGGATAGCAACAGCATTGGGATGATCACCGGAATCGCCAGCAGCCCGAATTGCGGGGTCGAGCGGGCGAGGGTGGCGAGGAAAATCCCCAGCGCCGTACTGGCGAACAAGTACAACGCCGTCACAAACAGAAACAACCCCAATGAGCCTGCCAGCGGCACACCCAGCAAGCCTTTGACCACCACTTCCAACGACACCCACGTGCACAGCACCACCACCAGCATGTTGCTCCAGATTTTTGCCAGCATGATTTCCAGCGCCGTCAGGGGCAGCACCAGCAAATGGTCGAGCGTGCCGTGTTCGCGTTCGCGCAGCAGGGCGGTGCCGGTCAGCACGATGGCCAGGATGGTGATGTTGTTGACGATCTGGATCACTGCCAAAAACCAGCCGCCTTCCAGGTTGGTGTTGAACAGCGAGCGGGTGGTCAGCAGCGCCGGTGTCTGTGCGGCGGCATCGGCCTGGCCGCTGTAGCTCAACAATTCGCGCTGGAAAATCCTGCCAATGTAACCGGCACCCATGAATGCCTGGCTCATGGCCGTTGCATCCACGTTGACCTGCACGCTGGGTTGGCGCCCGGCCAGCAAGTCGGCCTGGAAATTGGCCGGCACATTGATCACGAACGTGTACTCGCCGCTGTCCATGGCCTTGTCCAACAGGTTGTAAGGCAACGGCGCTGGCGTCTGGAACTCCGGCGGTTGCAGTGCTTCGCCCAGTTGTCGGGACAGGGCGCTGTGGTCTTCATCCACCAGCGCCACGCTGGCGTTATGCACACCGATCACTGAGCCGGCGGCGGGCATATAGATGGCCACGGTGAACGCGTAGAACAGAAACAGCAGCAATACGCTGTCGTGGCGCAGGCTGGTGAGTTCTTTCAGGCCCAAGCGCAGGATGTGCGCGAACTTATGCATCAGACCTCCTGCTTCTTGAGCATGACCAAGCTCAACCCGGTGAACCCGACAAAGAACCCGAACAGCGCCAGGCATTGCGGCCACAGCTGGCGCAGATCCAGAGCCTTGGTAAAGGTGCCCACCGCGATATCCAAAAAGTGCCCGGCCGGAAACAGCATGCCCATCAGCGCTGCGGCGCCTTCCAGGGATGAGCGCGGCACGATCAGCCCGGAGAACTGGATGGTCGGCAGGCTAGTGATGATCATCGTGCCGAGGATCGCCGCGATCTGGGTGCGCGTGAATGCAGAAATCAGCAGGCCCATGCTGGTGGTGGCCAGCACATACAGCAGCCCACCGAACGCCAGCGTCAGGCCGCTGCCCTTGAACGGCACGCCAAACAGCCAGCGGTTCATGGCCACCAGCACGGCCAGGTTGACCAGACTCACCACCAGGTATGGCGCCTGTTTGCCCAGCAGAAACTCCAGGCGCGTCAGGGGTGTTGCGTAAAAATTAGTGATCGAGCCCAGCTCTTTTTCCCGCACGATGCCCAACGCGGTAAGCATGGCCGGGATAAACGCCAGGATCAGTGCCATCACCCCAGGGCCGATGGCGTTCACGCTGACGACGTCCTGGTTGTAGCGAAAGCGGGTTTCGAGTTTGGCGGCGCCCTGGCTGCCGCGCGGCAGGCTGCTCAGCTCGGCCAATTGCTCGAGGTTGCCCAAGTGTACGG
This sequence comes from Closterium sp. NIES-67, assembly GCA_027943415.1. Classification (NCBI taxonomy): domain Eukaryota; kingdom Viridiplantae; phylum Streptophyta; class Zygnematophyceae; order Desmidiales; family Closteriaceae; genus Closterium; species Closterium sp. NIES-67. Next base: position 35,131 of record BQMB01002417.1, read on the forward strand.
CTTCGACATAGTTACGGCTGGTTTCCGCGCGGAACGGCATGCCGCCGTCGAGCCATGCGGCCACCGTGGGTTGGCGCCCGGCGTACAGGTCGCGGCCAAAGCCCGGTGGGATTTCCAATGCCAGTTTGATTTCCGAGCGTTGCAGGCGCCGGTGCAGTTCGTTCGCATCTTGAATGGGCGGTCGTTCGGGCGAAATAGCGCGAGCTGCGAAACGCTTCCAAGTAGGCGCGACTTTGCGGGGTCTGGTCCTGGTCATAAACGGCGAACGCCAGGTTTTCCACATCCAGGGAAATGCCGTAGCCAAAGATCACCATCATGAACATCGCCCCGAGCAGCGCGAAGGCCATGCGCACTTTGTCGCGCAACAGCTCTTTGCCTTCACGGCTGGCCACCGCCAACAGGCGCGCCAGGCTGAAGCCGCGCTTGCTCTGCGGCGGTGCGCTGGCTTCGCTGACGGTTTGGCTCGGCGCGGCGGGTTCGGCTTCGCCTTGAGCCTGCTCCAAGCAGGTGACGAACGCGGCTTCCAGGGTCTCGCCCTTGAATTGTTGCTGCAGCGCGTGCGGCGTGTCGCAGGCCAGCACTTTGCCTGCGTGCATCAACGAGATGCGGTCACAGCGCTGGGCTTCGTTCATGAAGTGGGTGGACAGAAATATCGTCACCCCTTGCTCGCGGGACAGCTCGATCAGCAACCGCCAGAAATCATCCCGGGCGGCCGGGTCGACGCCGGAGGTCGGCTCATCGAGGATCAGCACTTCCGGGCGATGCAGCACCGCGACCGCCAGGGACAGGCGCTGACGCAGGCCCAGGGGTAACTCCCCCGACGGTTGCCCGGCCACGTCGCCCAACTCGAAGCGTTGGATCAGTTCGTCGATGCGCGGGCCGCTGTCGGCCTTGGGCAAGTCGAACAGTTGGGCGTGCAGCGCCAGGTTCTGGCGCACGCTGAGCTCGCCATACAGGGAAAAACTCTGGGACATGAACCCCACGCGCTTGCGGGTGGCCAGGTCTTTGGCGTCCACCGTCTTGCCCAACAGTTTCGCGCTGCCTTCAGTGGCGGGCATCAGCCCGGTGAGGACCTTCATGGTGGTGGTCTTGCCGCAGCCGTTGGAACCGAGGAAACCGAAGATTTCCCCTCGGCCAATCGCGAAACTGACCTTGTTGACCGCAGTGAAGTCGCCAAAGCGCAGGGTCAAGTCGTGGGCCTCGATGGCGATGTCGGCGCTGGTGCTTTCCCTCGGTGGAATCACCAGCGGCGGTTTGTCGTGAGCGCCGTCGCCTTGAAAGTGGGTGAACGCTTCATCCAATTTTCCGCTGGGAGTGGCGGCGGCCAGTTCACGGCTCAAGCCATTGGCGATCAGCGTGCCGCGATCAAGCATCAGGCAGTGTTCGAACTGCTCGGCTTCCTCCATGTAGGCGGTGGCGACCAGTAGCGTCAGTTGCGGGCGTTCGCCGCGCACCGTTTCGACCAGTTCCCAGAAACGTCGGCGCGACAGCGGGTCGACACCGGTGGTGGGCTCGTCGAGGATCAGCAGGTCAGGTTCATGGATCAACGCGCAGCACAGGCCGAGCTTTTGTTTCATCCCGCCGGACAGCTTGCCGGCAGGGCGCTCGGCGAAGCGTTCAAGGTCGGTGGCCAGCAGCAGGCTGTGCATGCGCTGGTCACACTCGGCCTTCGACAACCCGAACAGAGTGGCGAAGAAGCGAATGTTTTCGCGGATGGACAGCTCGGGGTACAGGTTGCCGCCCAGTCCCTGGGGCATGAAGGCGATGCGCGGGTACAAGCTGTTGCGGTGGCGGCGGTCGGTGATGGCGCCGCCGAGTACGTCGAGCTGGCCGTCCTGCAGCTTTTTAACCCCGGCGATCAAGCCCAGCAGGCTGGATTTGCCCGCGCCGTCCGGGCCAATCAGCCCGCAACGCGTGCCGGCGGGCAGGCTGAAGGCTATATCGACCAGCGCCTGTTGCTGGCCATAGCGGTGGTTGATCCCCGTGGCGTGCAGCGCCAGGCCGGTCATTGCAGGTTGGCCGGCCAGTCTATGTCGGCCGTGCGCACGTAACCTGCGCCCGGCATGCCGGGTTTGGCTTGAGGCACGGCGCTGGGTTGGGTCAGGCGCAGCTTGACGCGGAACACCAGTTTTTGCCGCTCATCGCGGGTTTCCACTTCTTTGGGGGTGAACTGGGACTTGGCCGCGACAAAGGTGATTTTCGCCGGCAGCGCTTGCTGGGGCAGGGCATCGAGCAGGATGCGGGCGTCGCTGCCCACCGTCAGGCGACCGGTCACCGACGCGGGCAAATACAGGTTCATGTATTGATCTTCGGGATCGATCAGCAGCAACACGCGGCCACCGGCACCCAGCACTTCACCGGGCTCGGCCAGGCGCAGTTGAATGATGCCGTCGATGGGGGCGCGCAGGCTGCTGTCATCGATTTCGCTGCTGAGTTGGGCCACCTGCGCCTGGGCGGCGCCGATGGCGGCCTTGGCCGAATTGACCTGGGCCTGTGCGGCGACTACGGCCGCATTGCCGGTGTTGTGCCGCGCCTGTTGCTGATCGATCAGTTGGCTGCTGGCGAAGCCGCGCTTGTACAGCTCTTGGGTGCGCTTGAGTTCCTGGTTGGCCAGCAACTGTTCGCTCTGGCGCAATTGCACATTGGCTTCGGCGGCGGCGAGATTTTCCTTGGCGCGCAACACTTCGGCTTCGGCCTGGGCGCGCTGGGCCTCTAGCGTGCGGGTGTCCATGCGCGCCAGCAATTGGCCCTTGAGCACCTTGTCGCCTTCGTCCACCCGCACTTCGGCCAGGCGACCGGGAATTTTGGCGGCGATCTGCACTTCGGTGGATTCCAGGCGACCATTGCCCATGCTCAGGCCTTCGGGCAGGCGGTCTTGAGTGGATTTCCAGTAACCGAACCCGCCGGCGGCGAGCAACAATGCGATCAGGAGCGTGGCAAACAGCTGAGAGGTGCGATGGTTCGTCGACATGGAAGCATCCTGCGGCGTTAGCGTCCTAGTTTGACGGTATTGCCGCTGTGGGCGTTGATACCGGTCAAATGAAGCGCAAGCCTAGCGCGATTGCGGCCCAAGCGCATGCGTCGCGAGCGTGACTGTAGGGTTCTGGCGCCTAGCGCAGTGCCAGTACGGCGGCCCATTGCTCGGCGGTCACCGGCATGACCGAGAGGCGGCTGCCTTTTTGCACCAGGGGCAGTTCGGCGAGTGCCGCCTGCTGTTTCAGGTAACCCAGGCCCAGCACCTTGGGGAAGGTCTGGACATGGGCGACCGTGATCGCGCTCCACGGGTTTTTCTCCGGGCTGGCCTTGGCGTCGAAGTAATGGCTGTCGGGCTCCAGTGCGGTTGGGTCCGGGTAGGCCGCCTCAATGATTTTGCCGATGCCGGCGATGCCCGGTTCGGGGCAGCTGGAATGGTAAAAGAAGAATTCGTCACCCACCGCCATGGCGCGCAGAAAGTTACGTGCCTGGTAGTTACGCACGCCATCCCAGCGGGCTTTTCCGAGTTTTTCCAGGCCCTTGATGGACAGTTCGTCGGGCTCGGATTTCATCAGCCAATAGGCCATTTTTAGGCTCCTCAAACAGGCATTGGGCAAGTTGTCGGGCAATTGCCGCACAAACCGACAGTCGGTTGGCGTCAAGGTTTGCGTGTTGGTTCACGTTAACGCAAAATGCCGGGATTTTAAGCTTGACTCAGCTGCAACGGGCTACTTTGGAACGTTGTTGTCATCGTGTACGAGGTGCCTGAAGGGGGGCAATCGATGCAACGTAAACCGGATTTACTATGGATATTGGTTATTTTGTTTGGTCTGGGCGTCGTGACCACCGGGTATGCGCAAAGTCTTTGGTCGAACAAGGCCGATGCCCCAGTTGAATTGTCACCAGTGCAGCAACAGTACAAGCGTTAATACGGCTTCAAGGCGTCGCTGATTCCAGCGACGCTTCTGCGATATACCATTGCTTATTCGTCACCGTGCCAGCCATCGGCACATCCCAACTTGCCTGCGCCAATCGATCGACTTTCTGACATTCATGGGCCAGGCCCAGCAACGTCGGCTTGCGCCAGCGCTGGCGGCGTGCGAGGTACGCCAGGCTGCGGTCATAGAAGCCCCCGCCCATGCCCAGGCGGCCACCTTCATCGTCGAATCCCACCAGCGGCATCAGCACCAGGTCCAGCGCCCACACCTTGCGTTGCCGGCGGATATTCACCCGTGGCTCCAGGATGCGAAAGCGATTGGGCAGCAGCTTTTCCCCGGGGCGCACACGCTGGAATACCATCTTCGTGCGTGGCCAAGCGCTAAGCACCGGCAGATACGTGGCTTTGCCCCGGCGCTGCGCAGCACGCAGCAGCAGGCTCGGATCGATTTCACCGTCGGTGGGCAGGTAAAGGGAGATATGTTTGGCTCGGCGAAACAGCGGGTGCTGTGCCAGCTGCCGGTACAGGCCCTGAGCGGCCTGGCGTTGCTCGCTCGGCGTGAGGGCGCGGCGGGCCTTGCGCAACAGGCGTCGAAGTTGCGGACGGGAAAGCGGCGCAGTTTCGGTCATGGCTTTTCGGCTCATAAAACAATGCCAGTCCTGGGACTGGCATTGAGTTTGGGAATTCAGGCTCCCCGACAGAGCCGCTGTCGACTTAGCCCTTGAACCCGAAAGTTCAAGGTGGAAGAAGCAGTAGGCTTTAAGGCTTTCCGTCTAGCGGACATGCACACCAGCCCAACGTGCAACTTCCAGGGTAGTGCGAATCGGCTCAGGGACATCGCCGACTGGCAAACACGCCAGGGAGTGAGGGCGAGTATACCTTAAACAGACGCGGCAATCAGCCCTTGGGTGCATCCGAGTCGCTGGCGAGCGCCAGATCCACGCGTTCCAGCAGGTCACGCACTTGCTCGCGCGTCGAGCCGCTGGCCTGTACGTCCGGGCGTTCCTGCTTGTGCAACAAGTCATGGGTAATGTTCAGCGCAGCCATCACAGCGATGCGGTCGGCGCCGATGACTTTGCCGCTGCTGCGGATTTCACGCATCTTGCCATCCAGGTAGCGGGCGGCGCTCACCAGGTTGTTGCGCTCTTCCTGGGGCAGATGATCGAATACTCTTTATCCAGGATCTGCACGGTGACGCTATTGCTTGAACTCATGAGTCTTGCTCCAGGGCCTTCAGGCGCGAAATCATCGATTCGACCTTACGCCGGGCGATTTCGTTTTTTTCAATGAGGTGAGCGCGTTCCTCGCGCCAGGTCTTTTCCTGAGCTAATAGGAGTCTGTTTTGACTCTTAAGTTGCTCGACCCGAGTAATTAGCAGCTCGAGTCTGGCCATCAGCGCTTGCAGGTCGGTGTCTTCCATTGGGTTCCACTGGATTTGTCTGATGAATGGCAACTGCAGGATAAACGATCTGACGCCCTTGATAGTCGGGTGCGTCTGCCGGTGCTAGGATACAGCGCTTCATTCTAGACATCGCGCCGCCTGGCGCCTAGCTCATCATGCCCATTAAGAATTCCCCATACGACGCTTTCTCCGCTCTGCTGAACGCCAGCGGCCACCCTTGCTCCCCGGCCGAACTGCACGGCGTGCTGTTGGGCCGCAGTTGCACCGGTGTCGGCTTCGACCCCGACAACTGGTTGGCCGATGTGGCCGAACTGTTGGAAAAAGAGCCCGAAGATAACGTGCGCAATGCGCTGGTCGGCTTGCAGGAAATGGTCAAGGGCGAACTGACCGGTGATGACATCACCGTGGTCCTGCTGCTGCCGACTGACGACGCACCGCTGGCCGACCGCGCCGCAGCGCTGGGCCAATGGTGCCAGGGCTTCCTCCACGGTTTCGGCGTGAACGCCGCCGGCCTGGAGCTGAGCACCGACGCCAAGGAAGTCTTGCAGGACCTGGCCGCCATCTCTCAGGTGCAAGACGCCCTGGAAGAGTCCGAGGACGGCGAAAGCGATTACATGGAAGTCATGGAATACTTGCGCGTCGCGCCGCTGCTGCTGTTCACCGAGACCAAGAAATCCGCTGAACCTGCCGCGCCCAAGCCGTCGCTGCACTGAGAAAGGAAGCCCATCTGCCCATGATCCATATCCCCAAAGCGGAATACACCCGACGCCGCAAGGCGCTCATGGCGCAGATGGAACCCAACAGCATCGCGATCCTGCCAGCCGCCGCTGTAGCTATCCGCAATCGCGATGTGGAGCATGTTTACCGCCAGGACAGCGACTTCCAATACCTGAGCGGTTTCCCCGAACCTGAAGCAGTCATTGTGCTGATGCCCGGTCGTCAACATGGCGAGTACGTGCTGTTCTGCCGCGAGCGCAATGCCGAACGCGAACTGTGGGACGGCCTGCGCGCCGGTACTGAAGGCGCGGTCCGTGACTTTGGCGCCGACGACGCCTTCCCCATCACCGATATCGACGACATCCTGCCCGGCCTCATTGAGGGTCGCGACCGCGTGTACTCGGCCATGGGCAGCAATGCCGAATTCGACCGGCATTTGATGGAGTGGATCAACGTGATCCGCTCCAAGGCCCACCTGGGTGCCCAGCCCCCGAACGAATTTGTTGCCCTGGATCATTTGCTCCACGACATGCGCCTGTATAAATCGGCGGCGGAACTGAAGGTGATGCGCGAAGCTGCACGGATTTCCTGCGCCGCCCATGTGCGAGCGATGCAGGCCAGCCGCGCCGGTTTGTACGAGTTCAGCCTGGAAGCCGAGCTGGACTACGAGTTCCGCAAGGGCGGTGCAAAGATGCCGGCCTATGGGTCTATCGTCGCCGCTGGTCGCAACAGCTGCATCCTGCACTACCAGCAGAATGACGCACTGCTCAAGGACGGCGATCTGGTGTTGATCGACGCCGGTTGTGAAATCGACTGCTACGCCAGCGATATCACCCGCACCTGGCCGGTCAATGGCCGGTTTTCGCCGGAGCAGAAGGCGATCTATGAAATCGTGCTGGCCTCCCAGGAGGCCGCGTTTGCGCAGATCGCCCCCAACAAGCATTGGAACCAGGCCCATGAGGCCACCGTGCAGGTGATCACCGCCGGGCTGGTGAAACTGGGGTTGCTGCAAGGCGATGTCGACGAATTGATCGCCAGCGAAGCGTACAAAGCTTTCTATATGCACCGCGCCGGCCATTGGCTGGGCATGGATGTACACGATGTGGGCGAGTACAAAGTGGGCGGTGAGTGGCGCGTGCTGGAAGTCGGCATGGCGCTGACGGTGGAACCGGGGATTTATATTTCGCCGGACAACCAGAACGTGGCAAAGAAATGGCGTGGCATTGGCGTGCGCATCGAGGACGACGTGGTGGTGACCAAGCAAGGCTGTGAAATCCTGACCGGCGGCGTGCCCAAGACCGTCGCCGATATCGAAGCATTGATGGCGGCGGCCCGATGAGCCGGGTCAACCTGGCGATTATCGGCGGCGGCTTGGTGGGCGCCAGCCTGGCGCTGGCGTTGCAGGCCGGGGCCAAGGCGCGCGGTTGGAAGATCGTGCTGATCGAACCGTTCGCCCCCGGCGACAGTTACCAGCCCAGCTACGACGCGCGCTCCTCGGCGCTGTCGTTTGGCGCTCGGCAGATCTACCAGCGCCTGGGCCTGTGGCAGGCCATCGCCCGCCGCGCCGAGCCGATCAAGCAGATTCATGTGTCGGACCGTGGGCGTTTTTCCACCGCGCGCCTGTCCGCCATGGAAGAGGGCGTGCCGGCCTTGGGCTATGTGGTGGAGAACGCCTGGCTGGGCCAGTGCCTGTGGCAAGGCCTGGACAGCGACGTGGTGAGCTGGCGCTGCCCCGCGCAAGTCACCCGCATGGTGCCGCTGCCCGATGGCTATCGCCTGACCCTCGACGATGAAACCGAGCTGGAGTGCGACTTGGCCGTGTTGGCCGATGGCGGCCGTTCCGGTTTGCGCGAGCAACTGGGCGTCGGCGTGAAAACCCGGCCCTACAACCAAAGTGCGCTGATCGCCAATATCACCCCTAGCGAAGCCCATAACGGCGAAGCCTTCGAGCGCTTCACCGATGATGGTCCGATGGCTTTGCTGCCGTTGCCCGACAACCGCTGCGCGCTGGTGTGGACGCGTGTCGGCATGGACGCCCAGCGCCTGGCCGACCTTGACGAGCGCAGTTTCCTCAGCGAGTTGCAGGCCGTGTTCGGTTATCGCCTGGGCACGCTCAAGCAGGTTGGCGCGCGTCATCTGTATCCGCTGACGTTGGTGGAAGCCGAAGAACAAGTGCGCTCGCACCTGGCCATCATCGGCAACGCCGCCCACAGCCTGCACCCGATTGCCGGGCAGGGTTTCAACCTGTCCCTGCGTGACGCCCATGCTTTAGCCGAAGCGCTGCTGGCTGGGCCGGCCGTGCCAGGCGATCTGGCGACCCTGCAAGCCTATCGTGACCGCCAACGTATGGATCAGAAGCTTACCGTGGGCTTCTCCGACCAGGTCACGCGCTTGTTCGGCAGCGCGCAACCCTTGGTGGCGCTGGGTCGCAATGTGGGCCTGCTGGGCCTGGATCTTCTACCGCCGGCCAAGCGCTGGTTCGCCCGTCAGGCCATGGGCCTGGGTACGCGCCCCGATGCGTAAATGGCTGATCGAGCGCCTGGGCAAGGCGCGCCTGTTGCGCTGGGTCATGACCCTTTACCCGCCGTACCTGGGCGCGGGCATTAGCGTGCAGCACATGAGCGCCGATTTTCGGCATGTCAAAGTGCGCATGGGCCTGGGGTGGTACAACCGCAATTATGTGGGAACGCAATTCGGCGGCAGCCTGTATTCGATGGTCGACCCGTTCTACATGCTGATGCTCATGGAGAACCTGGGGCGCGATTACATCGTCTGGGACAAAGCGGCCAGCATCGATTTCATCTCGCCGGGTAAAGGCCCGGTGTATGCCGAGTTTTTTATCGACGACACCTTGCTCGACGAGGTGCGTCGCCAGACCGAAGGGGGCGAGAAATACTTGCCCCACCTCAAGGTCCAGATTCATGACGGCTCCGGCACCCTGGTGGCGCGAGTCGACAAAACCCTTTACGTGCGGCGCAAGCCGCCAGCGAGACAGGCTTAAAGCATGGACATGCGCGCAGATGTGCTGATTGTCGGGGCCGGAATGGTCGGAAGCGCCCTGGCGCTGGCGTTGCAAGGCAGCGGGCTACAGGTGCTGCTGCTTGATGGCAGCCCGCTGAGTGTCAAGCCATTCGACCGCGACGCGGCCTTCGAACCCCGTGTGAGCGCGTTGTCGGCCGCCAGCCAGCGCATCCTCGAACGCCTGGGCGCGTGGGACGGCATCGCCTCGCGCCGCGCCAGCCCCTATGGCCAGATGCAGGTGTGGGACGGCAGCGGCACGGGGCAGATCCACTTTTCGGCGGCCAGCGTGCACGCCGAGGTGCTCGGGCATATCGTCGAGAACCGCGTGGTTCAGGACGCCTTGCTCGACCGCCTGCACGACTGCGACCTCGGGCTTTTGGCCAATGCACGACTTGAGCAGATGCGGCGTTCCGGCGATGAATGGCTGCTGACCCTGGCCGATGGCCGCACGCTGCGGGCGCCGCTGGTGGTGGCTGCCGACGGAGCAAACTCCGCCGTGCGCCGCCTCACCGGCACCGCGACCCGTGAGTGGGATTACCTGCATCACGCCATCGTCACCAGCGTGCGCAGCAGTCAGCCGCACCAGCGCACGGCCTGGCAGCGCTTTACCGATACCGGCCCCCTGGCGTTTTTGCCGCTGGAGCGTGACGGCCAGCAGGATTGGTGCTCGATTGTCTGGTCGACCACGCCGACTGAGGCCGAACGCTTGATGGCATTGGATGAAGACAGCTTCTGCCGTGAACTGGAGCGCGCCTTCGAAGGCCGCCTGGGCAGCGTGGTGAGCGCCGACCCGCGGGTGTGCGTGCCATTGCGCCAGCGCCATGCCAAACGCTACGTGGCTGAAGGCCTGGCGCTGATTGGCGATGCCGCCCACGTCATCCATCCGCTGGCAGGGCAGGGCGTGAACCTGGGGTTTCTCGACGCGGCGGTGCTGGCCGAAGTGCTGCTGGCGGCCACTGAGCGTGGTGAGCGCTTGGCGGATGTGAAAGTGCTGAGCCGCTACGAGCGGCGCCGCATGCCGCATAACCTGGCGCTGATGGCCTCGATGGAGGGATTCGAGCGGTTGTTCCAGGCCGACCAACTGCCGCTGCGCTGGTTGCGCAATGCGGGCTTGAAAATGGTCGACCAGATGCCGGAAGCCAAAGCGCTGTTCGTGCGTCAGGCCCTGGGCTTGAGCGGGGACTTGCCGGAGTTGGCCAGGCCCTGAACGGGTCGTGCAACATCTGGTAACGCCTCCACCGAGCGATTGATTGAGGTACCAAATGTGAGTCCTTATCATTTGCCCTCTATTTGCAAATGAGAGACCGCCCCTATGCTGGTACCCAAGCGCCTCCTGACTGCCCTGGCACTTACGCTCGTCGGCACCTGCGCCGCGCAGGCCGCTGATGAGGTGGTGGTCTACTCCTCGCGCATCGACGAACTGATCAAGCCGGTGTTCGACGCCTATACCCAAAAGACCGGCGTGAAGGTGAAGTTCATCACCGACAAGGAAGCCCCGCTGATGCAGCGCATCAAGGCCGAGGGTGAAAACGCCACCGCTGACCTGTTGCTCACCGTCGACGCCGGCAACCTCTGGCAAGCCGAGCAAATGGGCATCCTGCAACCGTTCACCTCCCCGGTGATCGACAAGAACATTCCCCTTCAATACCGCTCATCGGCCCATTCCTGGACCGGCTTGAGCCTGCGCGCGCGGACCATCGCGTACTCCACCGACCGGGTTAAACCCAGTGATCTGACCACGTACGAAGCCCTGGCAGACAAGCAGTGGGAAGGCCGCCTGTGCCTGCGCACGGCGAAAAAGGTCTACAACCAGTCCCTGACCGCGACCCTGATCGAAACCCATGGCGCGGCCAAGACCGAAGAAATCATCAAGGGCTGGGTCAATAACCTGTCTACCGACGTGTTCTCCGATGACATCGCCGTGTTGGAGGCCATCAATGCGGGCCAGTGCGATGTAGGCATCGTCAACACCTACTACTACGGCCGTCTGCACAAACAGAAGCCTGACCTGCCGGTAAAACTGTTCTGGCCCAACCAGGGCGACCGAGGCGTGCATGTGAACCTGTCTGGCATCGGCCTGACCAAGTACGCGCCACATCCGGACGCCGCCAAGGCCCTGGTGGAGTGGATGACCACCCCTGAAGCACAGAAGATCTTCGCCGACGTGAACCAGGAGTTCCCGGCCAACCCGGCAGTGCCGCCGTCGGCCGAAGTGGCGACCTGGGGTAAGTTCGTTGCGGATACCCTGCCGGTGGAAGTCGCCGGTAAACGTCAGGCAGAAGCCATTCGGTTGATGGATCGCGCCGGCTGGAACTAAGTACAATTTGTAGGACGCCGCAGATCTAACTGTGGGAGGGGGCTTGCCCCCGATGTCAGAGTGTCAGTCTACTGATCAGTGACTGATCCGCTGCCATCGGGGGCAAGCCCCCTCCCACATTGGGTTGCGGTGATTTCAAGATATTCATTACCGAGAGCCCCCCTTTGGCCCACCCCGCCCAACGCCGCTGGTACCTGCCGGTCTTCACCGTCGCCGCCCTGGTGCTGCTGCCGCTGAGCGTGCTGGTGTTGTCCTGGCAAAGCATCGATGCGCAAATCTGGTCTCACCTCTGGGATACCCAGATGCCACGCCTGCTGGGCAATACCCTCACGCTGGTGCTGGGTGTGGGCGTGGGCGTGACGCTGCTGGGGGTCAGCCTGGCCTGGCTGACCAGTCTCTGCGAATTTCCCGGACGGCGCTGGCTCGACTGGGCATTGATGTTGCCTTTCGCCATTCCGGCTTATGTGCTGGCTTTTGTCTTTGTCGGCTTGCTGGACTTTTCGGGTCCGGTGCAGACGCTGCTGCGTGAGTGGTTCGGTACGGGCCTGCGCCTGCCCCGGGTGCGTTCCACCAGTGGCGTAATCATCGTGTTGGTGCTGGTGTTCTATCCCTATGTCTACCTATTGGCACGCACCGCGTTCCTGGCCCAGGGCAAGGGCTTGATGGAAGCCGCGCGGGTGCTGGGGCAATCGCCCTGGCAGGCGTTCTGGCGTGTGGCGCTGCCCATGGCGCGACCGGCCATCGGGGCGGGTGTGGCCCTGGCGCTGATGGAGACCCTGGCGGATTTTGGCGCCGTCTCGGTGTTCAACTTCGATACGTTCACCACCGCCATCTACAAGACGTGGTACGGATTTTTCAGCCTGTCCAGCGCAGCCCAGCTGGCTAGCTTGTTGCTGCTGGTGGTTATGCTGGTGCTCTACGGCGAGCGCCGCGCGCGAGGCGCCAGCCGCCCCAGCAATGAACGGCCGCGGAGCAAGGCGCTGTATCACCTGCGAGGGTTCAAAGCGGCGGCGGCGAGTACCTGGTGCGGGCTGGTATTTGCGTGCGCGTTTGTGATTCCGATGCTGCAGCTGGTGGCTTGGTTCTGGCAACGCGGCCGCTTCGACCTGGATGAGCGCTACGCCGGCTTGATCGTCCACACCCTGTATCTCGGCGCGATTGCCGCGTTGATCACTGTGAGCGTGGCTTTGGTGCTGGCCTTCGCCAACCGGCTGTCGCCGACTCGGGCGATTCGTTCCGGGATCAGCCTGGCCAATGTGGGCTATGCCTTGCCGGGGTCGGTGCTGGCGGTGTCGATCATGTTGGCCTTCAGCTATCTGGACCGCGAACTGGTGGTGCCGCTGTCTGGCTGGCTGGGCGGTGCGGGCAGACCGTTGCTGCTCGGTAGCCTCGCTGCGTTGGTGCTGGCGTATCTGGTGCGCTTCCTGGCGGTTGCGTTCGGGCCACTGGAAAACAGCCTGGCGCGAATCCGTCCATCGTTGCCGGAGGCTGCGCGCAGCCTGGGTGTGAGTGGTCCGCGACTGTTTTGCAAAGTGTATCTGCCGCTGTTGCTTCCCGGCGCCTTGAGCGCGGCGTTGTTGGTGTTTGTCGATGTGCTCAAGGAAATGCCCGCCACCCTGCTGATGCGCCCGTTCGGCTGGGACACGCTGGCGGTACGCGTGTTTGAAATGACCAGCGAGGGCGAGTGGGCGCGGGCCTCTCTGCCGGCATTGACGCTGGTGTTGGTGGGTCTGCTGCCGGTCATCGGGCTGATCCGTCGTTCAGCTCGGCAAATCGGTTAGGTGCCAGTCCTACGGCTTGCGGCTACAATGCGCGGCATTCGGTGCGGTCCATCCTTCGGATCGGCGCGCTTAGCGTGACTGCAGACCTTGTCGTTCAAGGCTTCCAGCGCGTTTGGCAACGCTGCGCACCTTCGCCAAGCCCGGAAGGAGAAACCCATGGGACAGCGTACGCCTCTGTATGACCTGCATCTCGCCCTCGGCGCGAAAATGGTCGATTTTGGCGGTTGGGATATGCCTTTGCACTACGGCTCGCAAGTTGAAGAGCACCATCAGGTGCGACGCGACTGCGGGGTGTTCGATGTATCTCATATGACCGTGATCGATGTCACAGGCCCCCAGGCCAAGGAATGGCTCCAGCACCTGCTGGCCAATGATGTCGGTCGTTTGCATGGCTGCGGCCATGCGTTGTACAGCGCCATGCTCAACGAGCGGGGCGGTGTGGTGGACGACATGATCGTGTACCGCACCGAAACCGGTTACCGGCTGGTGGTCAACGCCGCCACCCGTGACCAGGACATGGCCTGGATGCAGGCGCAACTGGGCGAGTACCAAGCGCAACTGCGTGAACGGCCGGAACTGGCGATGCTCGCCATCCAAGGCCCCCAAGCCCGGCATAAAATTGCCGAGCTGGTCACTCAGTCGCGTGGCGCCTTGATTCATCAACTCAAGCCTTTCGAAGGCCAGGCCGATGGCGATTGGTTTATCGCCCGCACGGGTTACACCGGCGAAGACGGCCTGGAAATTGTGCTGCCTGCCGATCAGGCACCGGGTTTTTTCAACGATCTGGTTGGGGCCGGCATCTCGCCCATCGGCCTGGGCGCTCGTGACACGTTGCGCCTTGAGGCCGGTATGAACCTCTATGGCCAGGACATCCACCAAGACGTTTCGCCGCTGGCAGCCAATATGGCTTGGAGCATCGCCTGGGAGCCGGCCGAGCGCAATTTCATCGGTCGCGCCGCGCTGGAAGCAGAGCAGGCGGCGGGTGTGCAGTTCAAATTGGTGGGGCTGGTGCTGGAAGAACGTGGGGTTTTACGCGCTCATCAGGTGGTTCGTATCGCCAATGTTGGCGAAGGGGAGATCACCAGTGGTAGTTTCTCTCCTACGCTGAGCAAATCCATTGCCCTGGCGCGTGTACCGAAGGCAACCGCCGACCGGGCCGAAGTGGAAATCCGCGGCAAGTGGTACCCGGTTCGAGTGGTCAAACCGACCTTTGTACGTCATGGCAAAACCTTGATCTAACTATTCCGGCGGGCCAATGGCCGCTGACATTTCTTCTTGAGGACACAGACAATGAGCAATATCCCAGCCGACCTGCGTTTTGCCGAGAGTCATGAATGGGCCCGTTTGGAAGCTGACGGCACGGTGACCGTCGGTATTTCCGATCACGCCCAGGAAGCGTTGGGGGATGTGGTGTTTGTTGAGTTGGCTGAGGTGGGCGCCACGTTCGCGGCCGGTGGCCAGGCTGGGGTGGTTGAGTCGGTGAAAGCGGCTTCGGATATCTACGCCCCGATCGCAGGTGAAGTGACTGCCGTCAATGAGGAATTGAGCGGTAGCCCTGAACTGCTGAACTCCGACCCGTACGCGGCATGGATCTTCAAGCTCAAGCCAAGCAATCCGGCTGAGTTGGACAAGCTGCTGGATGCCGCCGGCTACAAAGCTTCCATCGGCGAATAACGCACGTCTCATGTGGGAGGGCGCCAGTTCCTTCCCACATTGAGCCGTGAGTGTTCAGCTCGCCGTCAAGACGGCCTTTACCGCCGCCACCGAGCGCTCCACATCCGCCTCCGTCATCGCCGTGAACATCGGCAACGACACGATCAAACGCCCGACCTTTTCCGCCACCGGGAACATGCCTTCCTTGAAACCCTGCGCCCGATACAGGCTCAGCAGGTGGATCGGCGGGTAGTGATAGCCAATGCCAACACCGTGGGCCTGCATCCGCTCCATAAATGTAGCGCGGGCGGGCAAACCGTCCTGGCGTTCCGGCAGCACGAGTTGGAACAGGTGCCAGTTGCTGTTTTCGAAGTCGGCCGGCGGCAGTTGCGCCCCGTACTTTTCTTCGAAGTCACTGCCAAAACAGTTGAAGTAGTGACGCGCAAGATTCTGGCGATGGGCAGTGATCTGCTCGATATGAGCGAATTGTCCCTGCCCAATGGCGGCGGCAATGTCAGTCATATTGAACTTGCCGCCCAGCACATCCACATCCAGACCGTCGAAGCCGGTACGGGTCACGCCCTGCAGGCGGTACTTTTCGGCCAGCCGCGCCTCATCGGCATTGTTCAGCACCAGGCAGCCGCCCTCGGAGCAGGTGATGTTCTTGTTTGCCTGGAAACTGAACGACACGAAATCCCCAGTGGCGCCGATGCGCTCGCCGTCCCAGGTGGAGCCCAGCGCCTGGGCGGCATCTTCGACGATACGCAGGTTGTACTTATTGGCCAGTGCATAGAGCATCGGCATGTCCAGCGGCAAGCCGGCCAGATAGACAGGAATGATTGCCTTGGTGCGTGGCGTGATCGCGGCTTCCACTTGGGCCAGGTCGATATTACGGGTAACAGGGTCGATATCGGCGAATACCGGTGTGGCGCCAACTTCCAGAATGACGTTGGCGGTGGCTACCCAGGAGATCGGTGTAGTGATGACTTCATCGCCCGGCCCGATGCCCGCGATGCGCAAGGCAATCTCCATGGTGCAGGTGCCTGAGTTAAACGTGCGCACCGGACGGCCGCCAAAATATTCCGAAAGTTGCGCCTCGAACGCCTGCACCTTCGGCCCGCTGGTGATCCAGCCCGAGCGCAATACGTCGCCTACTGCCGAAATGGTGGCTTCATCGATGGTGGGTTTGGAAAACGGCAGGAAAGGCTGTTGGCTCATGACGATGACGGCATCCGTTCTGATTGGCGATGGTGGTGAGGCGTGTGCGCACCGGCATGGTTGCACGGTTCGACTGAATATAGCCTGTCGCCTGTGAATGAATCGTCGCCTTACGGGCAAAAAAATGCCGCTTCAAAAGCGGCATTTTTCAGCGAGAAGCTATCACTCAGTGACAGCGTTTTTCGCGAGGATGGCGTTGGCCAACTCCATGTCCGTGGCTTGCAAGCCTGGGTTGTCGGCGCGGACTTTCTGCATTGCGGCCTCCAGGTACGGGCCACGGATACCACCGTCGCTGGCTACGAAGCTGCCGGCGTCGTCTTGAGCGGCGACCACCAGTTTGTGGTCTTTGAATGTCAGGTAGGTCGAGCCGGTGGTGGCACCGGAGGAGATGACATTGCGCCAGAAACTGTCGGCCATGGCTGAACCGACAGGAAGGGAAAGCACAGCGAGGGTTGCGACAGCATATTTGAGACGCATGATGGGTGACTCCGGGTGGGTGATCTGTACGTTTGGATCGTGGTTAGCCCAATCGAGTTCCGTCATTGACTAAACAGTTTCAACCTTCAACACCACGCCTTCCTGGGCAATCACGCGTACTTGAGCGCCTACCGGGCAGTCGGGGCCGCTGACCATCCACACACCGTCGCCGACCTTCACCTTACCTCTTCCATCCACAATCGCCTGGTGCACCACGAATGTGCGGCCGATCAACTCTGAGCCGCGTTCATTCAGCCCCGGTTGGTCACTGACCTTGGCGCTGCTGCGCTGACGTTTCCACCAGTACACCGCCGTCAATATCGACAGCACGGCAAACAACAGAAGTTGCCATTCCAGCGCGAGGGGCGGAACCAGAAACTTGATCACGCCCACGGCTGCCGCTGCGATACCCATCCATAGCAGGTAACCACCGGCGCCGAAGACCTCAAGAATCAACAGCACTGTGCCCAAGGCCAGCCAATCCCAAAACGACAGGTGCAGCAGGAAATCCCACATGGCGATGGCCTCAGCCCTTCTTGTTATCGAACGTTGCCTTGACGATCTCGCCGATGCCACCGACCGCACCGATCACCTGGCTGGCTTCAAGCGGCATCAGGATGACCTTGCTGTTGTTGGCCGAGGCCAGCTTGCCCAGGGCGTCGATATACTTTTGCGCGACGAAGTAGTTGACCGCCTGCACGTTGCCCGAGGCGATGGCTTCCGACACCACTTGGGTCGCCCGTGCTTCAGCCTCGGCCTGGCGTTCGCGGGCTTCGGATTCGAGGAACGCCGCTTGCCGGCTACCTTCGGCCTCCAGAATCTGGGCCTGCTTTTTGCCCTCTGCGGTGAGGATCGCCGAGGCCCGCAGCCCTTCAGCTTCAAGGATTTGCGCACGTTTGATCCGCTCGGCTTTCATCTGGCCGGACATGGCCGCCATCAGGTCGGCCGGGGGGCTGATGTCTTTGATTTCGATACGTGTGATCTTGATGCCCCAGGGCGCGGTGGCTTCGTCCACGGTTTTCAGCAGTTTTTCATTGATGCCATCGCGCTGGCTCAGCATCGCATCCAGTTCCATCGAGCCGAGTACGGTTCGGATATTGGTTTGCAGCAGATTCCGAATGGCGTGTTCGAGGTTGTTGACCTCGTAGGCAGCCTGAGCGGTATTGACCACCTGGAAGAAACACACGGCATCGATCTGCACGGTGGCGTTATCGGCAGTGATGACTTCTTGCGGCGGGATATCCAGCACGCTTTCCATTACGTTGATCTTGCGACCGATACGGTCCATGACCGGGATGATGATATTCAGGCCTGGCTTGAGCGTGTTCGTATAGCGGCCAAAGCGCTCGACCGTCCATTGGTAACCCTGGGGCACGACTTTGAAGCCCATGAACAGAATGGCGATGGCCAATCCTACAAAGAGCAGCAGTACGGTTCCGATTTGCATGACGATTCCCTATCTGATGATGTCAGTGACGCAACGTTTGCTGATTGTAATGGTGTTGTCTGCGATAAGAACGATCTGCCCGCGCCGTAATCTAGGGATTTGTTACTGAATCTGAGGGGGTGACCCGCAGCACTTCAGCCAAGGTGGTCTGCCCCGTCCTGACCTTCTGCATGCCCGCCATGCGCAAGCTGCACATCCCGTGCGCCATCGCCGCCTGACGCAGGGCTTGAACATCGGCGCCCGGGGTAATCAGCGCTTTGAGCGACTCGTCCAATATCATGATTTCGTAAACACCGGCTCTTCCCCGGTAACCGCTGTGACGGCACTCCGCACATCCCACCGCTTCATGGCCGTCATCGCCCATACGCTTGCAATAAGGACATAGCACCCGTACCAAGCGCTGCGCCATCACCCCCAACAAGGTAGCCTTGATCAAATAATGAGCAATACCCAGTTCCTGAAGCCGACTGATGGCGCTGGGCGCGTCGTTGGTGTGCAGGGTGGACAGCACGAGATGCCCGGTCAGCGCGGCCTGGATAGCCATTTCTGCGGTTTCCTGATCGCGAATCTCGCCGATCATGATGATGTCCGGGTCCTGGCGCAGTAGAGCGCGGATGCCGCTGGCAAAGGTCAGGTCGATATTGTGTTGCACCTGCATCTGATTGAACGCCGGCTCGACCATCTCGATCGGGTCTTCCACGGTGCACAGGTTGACCTCACGGGTCGCGAGCTGCTTGAGCGTGGTGTAGAGCGTGCTGGTTTTGCCTGAGCCGGTAGGCCCGGTGACCAGGATGATGCCGTTGGTCTGGCGCGTCATGGCATTCCAGCGGTGCCGGTCGTCATCCGACAAACCCAACTGGTCAAAACTCTTGAGCAGGACCTGAGGGTCGAAAATCCGCATCACCAGTTTTTCGCCGAAGGCCGTGGGTAGGGTCGACAGGCGCAACTCGATTTCAGTACCCGCCGGGCTTTTGGTCTTCACCCGACCGTCCTGGGGTTTACGTTTCTCCGCCACGTTCATGCGGCCCAGGCTCTTGAGGCGGCTGACCACAGCCACCGTAACCTGGGGTGGGAATTGATAGACATCGTGCAGCAACCCGTCAATGCGAAAGCGCACGCGGCCCTGATCCCGGCAGGGCTCGATATGGATATCACTGGCCCGCTGGGCAAAGGCGTACTGCAGCAGCCAATCGACGATATGGACAATGTGTGCATCGTTAGCGTCCGGCTCCTGATCGCTGCCCCCAAGGTTGAGCAGGTCCGGATGGCCCGGTGCGGTGACCTTCTGCTCAGCACCGTTGACCGATTGTGCCAGTCGATAGAATTCGCCGATGCAGCGTTGAATATCCTGCGGGTTGGCCACCACGCGCGTGATCGAACGCTTGAGCACCTGCGCCAGGCCGGCCTCCCAGCAGGTCACATAGGGCTGCGCACTGGCAACGGTGACGGTTTGCGCGTCCACCGCCACCGCGAGGATGCCGTGGCGTTGGGCGAACGCATGGGACATCAGCGGCACCACCGTCGCGACGTCGATCTTCAGCGGGTCGATGCGTAGATAGACTTGCCCGGCCTGCTCGGCAAGCCACTGAGTGAGGCGTTCCAGGCATGGCCCCAGCTCCGCGATGCGCTCCAGTGGGTGGCGGGTCGTATCGGCTGGCAGCGCCGATAAGCGGTGCGCGATGTCGGGCGTAATCAGCCCATATTCCACCAAGGGTGGCAGCAACGGTTGCAGCTCCAAACGACGATCAGCAGGCATGAAGAGGTTTCCGGATGGCCTTGGATGTTTCCCCAGGCTAGTCAGCCTCCGACGTTCTCCACGTCAACCTGTGTTGCAGGTTTTTACCTGGCGACCGCCATCTGGACGCCGGCCCCCAGTGCATCGGGCGTCCACACGTCCAGAGAACATACGCTGATCAGGTTTCGAATCTTTTCGCCGATCACCTGGGCCCGATGCCAGCTCAGACCATCGAGCACAATTTGGATATTCAGTGCGTCTACGTCTCGACTCACCGAGACCTGCCGAGGCGTAAGAAATTGCAGGGCGAAATAGTTGAGCACGCGGCACAGCACATCGGGCTCGGCTTCGGCGACGATCTGGTAATGGGCCTGACAGTGGGCGGTGTTGACGGCCCATGCATCGACGCGGGTGACAGGCGGAGTGGTTTCGACGGCGTGCATGCTGACTCTCCAAATTGAGTGGAGGAATTTTTACATCCAACCTCGGAGATTTCTTATCTAATATTGGCGTAAATACGGACATAAAAAACGTATTCAATCCAATAGACGGTCCAAAGAAGGTATTTTTATGCACAGTGAATTGGACGCCTACGATCGCCGCATCCTGGCGTTGCTGCAAGAAGATGCATCGCTGTCCAGCGCGCAGATCGCCGAGCAGGTCGGCCTGTCCCAGTCGCCCTGTTGGCGCAGGATTCAACGGCTCAAGGAGGAAGGGGTGATACGCGGTCAGGTGACATTGCTGGATCGCAAGAAAATCGGCCTTAACACGCAGATATTCGCCGAGGTCAAACTCAACGCCCACGGCCGTTCCAACTTCACCGAATTCACCGAGGCGATTCGCGGGTTTCCGGAAGTGTTGGAGTGTTACGTGCTGATGGGGGCAGTGGATTTCCTGCTGCGCATCGTGACGTCGGACATCGAGGCGTACGAACGGTTTTTCTTCGAGAAGCTGTCAATGGTGCCGGGGATTCAGGAGGTCAATTCGATTGTGGCGCTGTCTGAAATCAAGTCGACCACCAGCCTGCCAGTATTGCGCTGACCGGGTGGACCTTATCGGGGGCGAGCCCCCTCCCACACTTGGAATGCATTTCAAATGTGGGAGGGCTGGCGGCCGATTGCAATGTTACAGACGCAGCAGGGTCTTCCACGCACGGTTCTGATACACCGCAATCGCCTGGTGCATCCGCGCATCCAGCGACTCATCGGTGATCGGCTGGTTGGCCAGTAGCGCCAACTTGTTCAGCTCGCCGTAGAGACGATCCAGTTCCGGAATGTCCAGCACATGGCGGGTGTGGTGTAGCCAGGCCTGGATGCGTTCGATACGTGGCAGTTGCTCGGCCAAGTCTTCCGGCTGCTGCTGGTAGCGTGGCAGTTGCAAGGCGACGGCGTCGTCGGCCAGCAGGCGCGGCAACCAGTTGGCGATTTGCGCGGCGCCCTGGCGGTTGCCACGCACGTTGCGGTCGGCGGTCCAAGTGCGGGCCATCAACCAGCGCGACGTGTTGAGTGAGAACAGGCCCCAGCGCACGTCTTCCAATTCTTCGGCGAATTGTTCCGGTGCGGCTTTACGGATGTCTTCATCATCGTCACCGGCCTGCACCAGTGGGCGCCAGTCTTCCAGCAGCGCGTCCAGCGCAGTGCGCAGTTCGCTGGTGGACTGGCGGGGCGCGGCCTGGCCGAGGCTGCCGACCAGAGCACGCAGTTCGCCGAGGTTATCGACCCAGTCCTGCAGCAGGCGCCAGTGGCCGTTGAAACGGTATTGTTCAGCCAGGCGCTGGCTGCTGCCGAGCAGGTGCCACATCAGGGCGGCGAAAGCATCGTCCAGCGGCATTTCGGCGTGTAGCTGTGGCGCCGGCAGGCTCAGGGAGTAACTGCTGGCGTCATACAGGCGGTAGCCGCGCTCGGCCTTGCTGATATCGCATGGCATCAGCGCCAGGGTGGCGGCCAGTTCGGCGGCCAGTTCCAGCAGGGCGGCCGGCTCGCCTTCGCGCAGTTCCAGTTCCAGCTCGCAGATTTCTTCTTTCTGTTTGCCGGCCACTACATGGCCCAGGTCCAGAGCGGCTTCGATCACTACCTTGGCCTTGCCGCGGCCCCAGGCGATTTCGGCGCGTTCACGCACGAAGTCGGTGGTAAAAATCGGTTTGAGGGTTTTTTTGTCCAGCTCGGCCAGTTGCTCGGGCCAGCACTCGCCGTCGAGTTTCTTCACGTCGAGCTTGGCTTTGGGCAAGTCCCAGTTGTACTCATTGCGTTCCGACAAGCCGGCGACGCTCTGGCCACGGGTCTTGAGGGTTTGAATGATGTCGTCACCGTCCTTGCGCAGGCGCAGGGCAACCTTGGCCTGGGCCAGGTCGCGCTCGGGGGTGTCGAAATACTGGTTCATCAACTCACGGCGTTCCCAGCCACTTTTGTTGCGTTTTTTCAGTAACGGGTGCTCACGCAGCGCGGCGAGTGTTTCGCGGCTGACGCGGAGCTTGATTTCGGTTTCTTTCTGCATGGCCGGAAAATCCAGGATCGGGAGCGCAGCCGGGGAAAAGAGTGGCTGCCAAGGTCGTGCAGTGTACAGGACTGAGCCCGGCAACGCGCCGCAACGGTTTATTGTGTCGTGCAGATGCCTCTATAGTGAGGTTCATCCGGGAAGTGGGGAGACTGTATATGCCGTTGCCGTCCATGAAAGAGCAGTTCGCCGCGTTGATTGCCGCGCCGTCGGTCAGTTGCACCCAGGCGTCCCTGGACCAGACCAACCGCCCGGTGATCGACCTGCTTGCCGGCTGGCTGGGTGACCTGGGGTTCAGCATCGACATCCAGACCGTCAGCCCAGGCAAATTCAATCTGCTCGCCAGTTTCGGCAGCGGCCCTGGCGGCCTGGTGCTGGCCGGGCATAGCGACACCGTGCCCTATGACCCCGCGTTGTGGAAAACCGACCCGCTGAAACTGACGGAAATCGACGGTCGCTGGGTAGGATTGGGCAGTTGCGACATGAAAGGCTTTTTCGCCTTGATAATCGAGGCAGTGTTGCCGCTGCTGGATCAACCGTTCAAGCAGCCCTTGCTGATCCTCGCTACCTGCGATGAAGAAAGCTCCATGTCCGGCGCCCGTGCGCTGGCCGAGGCCGGTCGCCCACTGGGCCGCGCGGCGGTGATTGGCGAGCCGACGGGCCTCAAACCGATCCGCCTGCATAAAGGCGTGATGATGGAGCGCATCGACATTCTCGGTCGCAGCGGCCATTCGTCGGACCCCAGCCTCGGCCATAGCGCCCTTGAAGCCATGCACGATGCCATCGGTGAACTGCGCGGCCTGCGCCTGGCCTGGCAGCGCGAGTACCGCAATCCGCAATTCAGCGTGCCGCAACCGACCCTGAACTTCGGCTGCATCCACGGCGGCGACAACCCCAACCGCATCTGTGGCCAATGCTCCCTGGAGTTCGATTTGCGCCCCCTGCCCGGTATGGATCCTCAAGTGTTGCGCGATGCCATTCGGCAGAAGCTCCAACCGTTGGCCGAGCGCCATCAAGTCAAGATCGACTACGCGCCGCTGTTCCCGGCGGTGCCGCCATTCGAGCAGCCGGAAGACGCCGAGCTGGTGCGGGTTGCGGAACGTTTGACCGGTCATCGTGCCGAAGCAGTAGCGTTCGGCACCGAAGCGCCTTATCTTCAGCGCCTTGGTTGTGAAACCCTGGTGCTCGGCCCTGGCGATATCGCCTGTGCGCACCAGCCGGGCGAATACCTCGAAATGTCACGCCTGACGCCTACAGTGCGTCTATTGCGGGATTTGATCGAACATTACTGCCTGAAACCCGCATAAATTAACCCCTGCCTGTTCGTACATAGAAGGAGAGTGAGCGTGTCGCCAAGCCTGTTCCGACGATAACCATCAGCCCGCCGTGCGCTTTCACGATTCATCCTTTTTTGGCTGCTTTTTATTACAGGCCCAGGTGTTATGCCCGAATACGTCAATTGGCTTCGTCATGCTTCCCCTTACATCAATGCCCACCGCGACTGCACCTTTGTGGTCATGTTGCCGGGCGATGGTGTGGACCATCCCAACTTCGGCAATATCGTCCACGACCTGGTGCTGCTCCACAGTCTGGGCGTGCGCCTGGTGCTGGTGCACGGTTCGCGTCCACAGATCGAAGCGCGCCTTGAAGCGCGCGGCCTCACCCCGGCTTACCACGAAGGCATGCGCATCACCGATGCCGCTACCCTGGAGTGCGTGATCGATGCGGTCGGCCATCTGCGTATCGCCATCGAAGCGCGCCTGTCGATGGACATGGCCTCATCGCCCATGCAGGGCTCGCGCCTGCGGGTGGCCAGCGGCAATCTGGTAACTGCACGCCCCATCGGCGTACTCGAAGGCGTGGACTACCACCACACCGGCGAAGTGCGCCGGGTCGACCGCAAGGGCATCAATCGCCTGTTGGACGAGCGCTCTATCGTCTTGCTGTCGCCCCTGGGTTACTCGCCCACCGGAGAGATTTTCAACCTGGCCTGCGAAGATGTCGCTACTCGCGCCGCGATCGACTTGGGAGCCGATAAATTGCTGCTGTTCGGTGCCGATCTCGGCCTGATCGATGAACATGGGCGTTTGGTGCGCGAGTTGCGTCCGCAGCAAGTGCCGGCGCATTTGCAGCGCCTGGGCAGCAGCAACTACCAAGCCGAATTGCTCGACGCAGCGGCCCAGGCTTGCCGGGGCGGGGTAGGGCGCAGCCATATCGTCAGCTATGCCGAAGACGGCGCGCTGCTCACCGAACTGTTCACCCGCGACGGTGGCGGTACGTTGGTGGCTCAGGAGCAATTCGAGTTGGTGCGCGAGGCGGCGATTGAGGACGTCGGTGGCCTGCTCGACCTGATCAGCCCGTTGGAAGAGCAGGGCATTTTGGTGCGCCGCTCGCGGGAAGTGCTGGAGCGCGAAATCGAGCAGTTCAGCGTGGTCGAACGCGAAGGCATGATCATCGCCTGCGCGGCGCTGTACCAGATCGCCGATTCGGATGCCGGTGAACTCGCGTGCCTGGCGGTGAACCCCGAATACCGCCACGGCGGGCGCGGCGATGAGCTGCTTGAGCGCATCGAAACCCGCGCCAGGGCTCAGGGCTTGAAAACGTTGTTCGTCCTCACCACCCGCACTGCCCATTGGTTCCGGGAGCGTGGGTTTGTGCCAAGCAGCGTGGACCGTCTGCCGTCCGCGCGCGCCTCGCTGTACAACTACCAGCGCAATTCGAAGATTTTCGAAAAAGCCCTCTAAGCGCCGCGTAAGACTGTAGGTGCGAGTCAGCTCGCGCCTACTTTTTTGTGGGCTTTTTCAGAACTTGCCGAGCGCTTGGGGTGCGACAACGTGACAGTCGTAAAGCGCCACAAACCCTTCAGAAAGCTTGATTTTGACCGATACCGTAAGCGCTGTACGGCGTAGATTGCGTGGCGAAGACGCTGCCCTGGCCCTTCGGTTGCTACGACACTGTAATCAAAAGAAGCTGTTGCGATACAAAAACTGTAACAAATTGACGGGAGGATATGCGTTTAGCCATCATGGCGTCGCCTTTTTGATCGTGAGTGACGTATGCAGCATTACGTCTACTTTTTACTGATCTAAATAGCGCCAAAAAAAATACTTTTTAGGAATTACCATCCAGATAGGTTCGTCTACTCTGACCTACCCGATCTACGCAATGGCTTATTCCAAAACAGTATGAAAAGAATGAAACAATTCTTTTTGGGTGTATGAAAAACTCATTACCCTGCAGGGACCAAATCAACAGCGGTTAGACGAAAGTAGTAGACACACTAGGTTACGATTGACTTGGTAGTCACTATCTGGCGCTAATCGCGCATCTGTGGATCGAGGGCGTCAGACCCGAGACCAAAGAACTACAAAAATTAGAAACGAGAGGAGCGGTACATGAAGAAGTCCACCTTGGCATTGGCTGTAGCCCTGGGCGCAATCGCTCAGCAAGCAGGCGCTGCTGGTTTCATTGAAGATAGCAAGGCAAGTGTCAGCTCGCGCACTCTGTATTTCGATAACGATCAACGTGACGGCGGCAGTGATCAGCGCGAAACAGCCACCGGCTTGAAGTTCAACTACCTGTCTGGCTTCACTCAAGGCGTGGTTGGTTTTGGTATTGATGCTCAGGCATTGGTCGGTTTCCACTTAGATGGCGGCAAAGGCCATCACCCGAACAGCAACACCTTCGTGCCAAGTGACACCGACGGTTCTGCGGTGAGCAGCTGGAGCAGCGCAAGTGCCAACGTCAAGGCCCGCTTCTCCAAGACCGAAGCGCATCTGGGTGGGGCTTTGGCACCGAACCTGCCGATCCTGATTGCGAGCGACGGTCGTCTGCTGCCGCAAACCTTTGAAGGCGGCACTGTTACCTCCAAAGAAATCGACAATGTGACCTTTAACGCCGGTCAACTTGAGCACGCTACTGGCCGTGCGTCGAGCAACAGCACCGGGCTGGCCGTTAACGGCGGCACCCAGGAAAGCAACAAGTTCATGTTTGGCGGTGCCGACTGGAAGGTCACCAAAGACCTGACGCTGCAGTACTACTACGCCAACCTGGAAGACTACTACAAGCAGCACTTCCTGGGCCTGGTCCACGTATACCCGATCAGTGAAGGTCAATCGTTCAAGACCGATCTGCGTTACTTCGACAGCAGCTCCGACGGCAAGAACGGCGACGTTGGCTACCGTTTCAACAACAACGGCGGCTACGCGAAGAACACTGGCGAGGTTGATAACAAAACCTGGAGCGCCATGTTCACCTACTCCCTGGGTGGCAACGCCTTCATGGTCGGCCACCAGCGCGTCAGCGATGACGGCGGTTTCGTCTGGCTGAACCAGGGCAGTGTCGTGGATGGTCGCGGTCGTAACGAAGGTGCTGGCGGTTCGAGCTTCTACCTGTTCACCGACAGCATGATCAACTCGTTCGTCCGTGCGGGTGAAAACACGACTTTCGGTCAATACTCGTATGACTTCGCCGCACTGGGTGTTCCAGGCCTGAAAACCTCGATTGCCTACCTGCATGGCGACAACATCAAAGCCGTGGGCGGTGGTGGTGATCAGTCCGAGTGGGAACGCGATATGCGTATCGACTACACCATCCAACAAGGTGTGCTCAAAGGCTTTGGTACCACTCTGCGTCACGGTGCTTACCGTGGTAGCGGCACCGGCATCCAAGACCAGGATCAGACTCGCCTGATCTTCAACTACACCTACAGCTTCTTGTAAGGTTGTATGGAAGAAACCTCGCATATTGCGAGGTTTCTTCGTTTACTCAAGTCGGGCTCACCCCCGTAAGCCCTTCCTGAACCCCTCTTTGTGCAGCGTCTCAAGGCCTTCTCGAACCTTGAAATTGATGATGCACCGCCTCCGTTTCGCCGTCCAATGAACGATTTTTAATATTCTTTTATCGTCTAGATAAATCGATATTTATTCTTTTTAAAATAGCCACAACCCATGCACAGTGGGCTCCATAAGCACTCATCAGGAGCCACACCATGAGCCTCAGACTGGGCGATATCGCCCCCGACTTCGAACAGGATTCCAGCGCCGGCAAAATTCGTTTCCACGAGTGGTTGGGCGATAGCTGGGGAGTGTTGTTTTCCCACCCGGCCGACTTCACGCCGGTATGCACTACCGAGCTGGGCTTCACCGCCAAGCTCAAAGACGAATTCGCCCAGCGCGGCGTCAAAGCCATCGCGCTGTCGGTTGACCCAGTGGACTCGCACCACAAGTGGATCGAAGACATCAACGAAACCCAGAACACCACCGTCAACTTCCCAATCCTGGCCGATGCCGATCGCAAGGTCTCTGATCTCTACGACCTGATCCACCCCAATGCCAGCGACACCCTCACCGTGCGATCGTTGTTCGTAATTGACCCAAACAAAAAGATTCGCCTGACCATCACCTACCCGGCCAGCACCGGGCGCAACTTCCATGAAATCCTGCGGGTGATCGACTCGCTGCAATTGACCGATAACCACAAGGTCGCCACGCCCGCCAACTGGCAAGACGGGGATGAAGTGGTGATCGTGCCGTCGCTCAAGGACGAGGACGAGATCAAGAAACGCTTTCCAAAGGGCTATCGCGCAGTGAAGCCGTACCTGCGGCTGACCCCGCAGCCCAATCGTTGACGCTATCGCCTCGGGGGCAAGCCCTCCTCTCGCAGACGATGTACCGCATCTGTAACTGAATCAAAGCAGGGGTTTTCAGGCCGTTTCCACGGCCTTTTTTTTCGCCTGGCGATTGATAAAGTGCATATGTTTTTAAGGAATAAACAAATGAAAAAATAAGATTTATAGATATATGAATCAGCTGATAAGGTCTGTTCCATCTTGGCGCCATCGCCACTTCAGCGAACCGCCGGCACTTGCTCAAGGAATTCCTGCATGTTGGTCGTAACACTCGGAGGCAGTCCCAGCCAGCGTTCCCGCTCCGGGGTCTTGCTGGAAAAAACCCGTCAGTGGTTGCAACACAAAGGCGTGGAAGTAGTGAGTTACCAGGTACGGGACTTCCCGGCCGAAGACTTGCTGCACGCTCGGTTCGACAGCCCAAAGGTCATCGACCTGCTGGAGCAGGTCGCCAACGCCGACGGCCTGGTGATCGCCACGCCGGTTTACAAGGCTTCGTTCTCCGGCGCGTTGAAAACCGTGCTCGATCTGCTGCCTGAGCGGGCCTTGGCCCATAAGGTGGTGCTGCCAATGGCTACCGGCGGCAGCATCGCGCACATGCTGGCAGTGGATTACGCGTTGAAGCCAGTGTTGTCGGCGCTCAAGGCGCAGGAGTTGCTCCACGGCATTTTTGCCGAAGACAGCCAGATCGCCTATGGCGAAGGCAGTGCCCAGGCGCAGTTGGTGCCGGTGCTGGAGCAGCGATTGTACGAGGCGCTAGAGACGCTCTACGGCGCCATGGCCCGTCGCCCGAAACCCCTTGATCCGCATGTATTGAATGAACGTTTGTTGAGTGCTCGCTGGAGCATTTAAGCCGTACCTGAAACCTGGAAACACTCACCTTACTCAGCCGCCAACGGCCAAGCAGGTGCAGCCAAAACCCCTCATCGCATTTTTGGAGAGAGCGCCATGCGCACTGTCATCTTGCGTCGTGGTCTGGTCGCACTGTTTGCTGCGGCTGTGTCCTTCGGCGCCATTGTTCAAGCTCACGCCGCCGAGACCCTGCGGATCGGTTATCAGAAATACGGCACCTTGGTCCTGCTCAAGGCCAAGGGCACCCTGGAAAAACGTCTGGCCGCCCAAGGCGTGCAGGTGCAGTGGACCGAGTTTCCTGGCGGCCCGCAGTTGCTTGAAGGTCTGAACGTCGGCTCCATCGACTTCGGCGTGACCGGCGAAACCCCGCCGGTCTTCGCCCAGGCGGCCGGTGCCGATCTGCTCTACGTGGCCTACGAGCCACCGGCACCGACCAGCGAAGCGATCCTGGTGCCCAAAGACTCACCGATCAAATCGGTGGCCGAGCTCAAGGGCAAGAAAATCGTGCTCAACAAAGGCTCCAACGTGCATTACCTGCTGGTGCGCGCCTTGGAGGACGCCGGCCTGAAATACAGCGATGTGCAGACCGTATTCCTGCCGCCTGCCGATGCCCGTGCGGCGTTCGAGCGGGGCAGTGTGGATGCGTGGGTGATCTGGGACCCCTACCAGGCCGCCGCCGAGCAACAACTGCAAGCACGTACCCTGCGTGACGGTACTGGCATCGCCGACAACCATCAGTTCTACCTGGCAACCAAACCCTACGCCGAACAGCACCCCGACGTGATCACCGCGTTGGTGGAAGAGGTGCGTGCCGTGGGCGAGTGGTCCAAAGCCAACCCGCAGGAAGTCACCGACCAAGTCGCGCCGCTGCTCGGCCTGCCGGCTGACATCACCCTCACCTCGGTAAAACGCCAGGGCTACGGCGCGCTGTTCCTGACCCCGCAAGTGGTGGCCGCTCAACAGAAAATCGCCGACAGCTTTTACCAACTCAAATTGATCCCCAAGCCCTTGAGCATCAAGGACGTGATCTGGACGCCTCCGGCCGCTGTTGCTAAAGCGCCGTAATCCGACTTCTTCAGGAGACAACTCCATGAGCCTCAATATTTTCTGGTTCCTGCCTACCCACGGCGACGGTCATTACCTTGGCACTGCCGAAGGCGCTCGCGCCGTGGACCACGGTTACCTGCAACAAGTCGCCCAGGCTGCCGATCGCCTGGGCTTCGGCGGGGTGCTGATCCCCACCGGGCGTTCCTGCGAAGACTCGTGGCTGGTGGCCGCTTCTCTGATCCCGGTGACCCAACGTCTCAAGTTCCTGGTCGCACTGCGCCCGGGGATCATTTCCCCGACGGTGGCCGCGCGCCAGGCCGCGACCCTGGATCGTTTGTCCGGCGGGCGGGCGTTGTTCAATCTGGTGACCGGTGGCGACCCCGAAGAACTGGCCGGTGATGGCCTGTTCCTAAGCCACGAAGAGCGCTACCAGGCCTCGGTGGAGTTCACCCGTATCTGGCGCCGCGTACTTGAAGGCGAAACCGTGGATTACGACGGCCAACACATCAGCGTCAAAGGCGCCAAATTGCTCTACCCGCCGATCCAGCAGCCACGGCCGCCGCTGTACTTCGGTGGCTCCTCCGAAGCGGCCCAGGACCTGGCGGCCGAACAGGTGGAAATGGTGCTGACCTGGGGCGAACCACCGGCCGCCGTGGCCGAGAAAATCGAACAAGTGCGGGCCAAGGCCGCCAAGCTCGGGCGCACTGTACGCTTCGGCATTCGTCTGCATGTGATCGTGCGCGAAACCAATGACGAAGCCTGGAAAGCCGCCGACAAACTGATCTCCCACTTGGACGACGACACCATCGCCCGCGCCCAAGCCTCACTGGCGCGGTTCGATTCGGTGGGCCAGCAACGCATGGCCGCCTTGCACGGCGGCAACCGCGACAACCTCGAAGTCAGCCCCAACCTGTGGGCTGGCGTCGGCCTGGTTCGCGGCGGGGCGGGTACAGCGTTGGTAGGCGACGGCGCAACCGTGGCCGAGCGCGTAAAGGAATACGCAGCGCTGGGCATCGACACCTTTATTTTCTCCGGTTATCCGCACCTGGAAGAGTCGTACCGCGTGGCCGAATTACTGTTCCCGCACCTGGATATCGAGCGTCCAGAATTACCGAAAAGCGCCGGATACGTGAGCCCGTTCGGCGAAATGGTCGCCAACGATATCCTTCCCAAAGCGGCGTCACAGAGCTGAGGCGGCGCGATGAACCTTGAAAAAGTGAGCCATCGCGTGGCGCCTTGGGTACTGCCGCTGATGTTGCTGGCGGTGTGGCAGGTGTCGGTGTCGGCGGGGTGGTTGTCGACGCGCATCCTGCCGGCGCCGAGCGCGGTGATCGAGGCCGGGGTTAACCTGGTGCGCAGCGGTGAAATCTGGACGCACCTGGCCATCAGCGGCTGGCGCGCGGGCCTGGGTTTTGTGATCGGCGGCGCTATCGGCCTCGCTCTGGGCTTTATCACCGGGCTGTCGACATGGGGCGAGCGCCTGCTCGACAGCTCGGTGCAGATGATTCGCAACGTGCCGCACCTGGCGCTGATCCCGCTGGTAATCCTGTGGTTCGGCATTGACGAAACGGCGAAGATTTTCCTGGTGGCCCTCGGCACGCTGTTCCCGATCTACCTGAATACCTACCACGGCATTCGCAACGTCGACCCGGCGCTGGTGGAGATGTCGCGCAGTTACGGGTTGTCCGGGTTCAGCCTGTTCTGGCAGGTGATCCTGCCGGGCGCGTTGCCGTCGATCCTGGTGGGCGTGCGCTTTGCGCTGGGCTTTATGTGGTTGACGCTGATCGTGGCGGAAACTATTTCGGCCAGTTCCGGTATTGGTTACCTGGCGATGAATGCCCGCGAATTCCTGCAAACCGACGTGGTGGTGCTGGCGATCGTGATGTACGCGATCCTCGGCAAACTGGCGGACCTGGCCGCGCGCGGTCTGGAGCGGGTGTGGCTGCGTTGGCATCCGGCGTACCAAACGCATAAAGGAGGTGCGGCATGACCGCTCAACAACCTCCACGCCTGCTCAAGGGGATTCCCCTGGCGGTGCGTAAGTTGCGCAAAGCCTTCGGCACGCGGGAAGTGCTCAAGGGCATCGATCTGCACATTCCGGCGGGGCAATTCGTCGCCGTGGTGGGGCGCAGCGGTTGCGGCAAAAGTACCTTGCTGCGCCTGCTGGCCGGGTTGGACGACGCCAGCGGCGGAGAGCTGCTAGCCGGTTCCGCACCCCTGAGCGCGGCCCGTGAAGACACGCGATTGATGTTCCAGGAAGCGCGTCTGCTGCCGTGGAAAAAGATCATCGACAACGTGGGCCTGGGCCTCAAAGGCGACTGGCGTGCCAAAGCACTGCAAGCCTTGGACGCGGTGGGGCTGGCCGAGCGCGCCAATGAATGGCCGGCGGCCTTGTCCGGTGGCCAGAAGCAACGCGTGGCGTTGGCTCGCGCGCTGATCCACCAACCGCGCCTACTGTTGCTCGATGAGCCGCTGGGCGCGCTGGATGCCCTGACCCGCATCGAGATGCAGCAACTGATCGAAAACCTTTGGCAGCAGCATGGCTTTACCGTGCTGCTGGTGACCCATGACGTCAACGAAGCCGTGGCGATTGCCGACCGGGTGATCCTGATCGAAGACGGTGAAATCGGTCTGGACCTGATCGTTGACCTGCCCCGCCCACGGGCCCGTGGCTCCCACCGCCTGGCCGCGCTGGAAGCCGAGGTACTCAACCGCGTGCTGTCACTACCCGGTACACCGCCCGACCCCGAACCTGTTTCACCGCTGCCGACGCAATTGCGTTGGGCGCAATAACTCACCTATCCCCATGAAGAGAGAACGACATGACTATTAAAGCCATCAACGTGCGTAACCAGTTCAAAGGCACCATCAAGGAAATTGTGGTCGGTGACGTGTTGTCGGAAATCGACGTGCAGACCGCCTCCGGCATCGTCACCTCAGTGATCACCACTCGCTCGGTCAAAGAGCTGGAGCTGGTCATTGGCAGTGAAGTGATTGCCTTTGTGAAATCAACCGAGGTGTCGATCGCCAAGTTGTGAACTGGCTTGAGGTCGTCATCGGGGGCAAGCCCCCTCCCACCTTTTGAAAGTATTCACAAGTCAAAGTGTGGGAGGGGGCTTGCCCCCGATGGGATCGCCCCAGTCAACGCAAGGCTCAACGCTTGGGCAGGTAAGCCGGTAGATACAGCCCCACATACGCATCGAACACCCGCATGCCTTCCTCGGCCATGCGCGGCGTGATCAGCCCATGCTGATGCACCGAGCGCGCGTACACGCGGTCGCTCAGCTCCAGCGCCAGGGCGAACACATCCACATCGCTGGGCAGTGTCGGCACCTCGAAGTGGTGGTTGAAAACCTTGAACATCAGGTCGCCCAGTTCCAGATCATGTTGGCGGTCGGCCTGGGTTACTTCGGTGAGGCCATGCTGCGCCAGGATCAATTGGCGCGCGGCGGCATCCTGGTCGTAGATGGTGAGCATGCGTTGCTCGACGATGCAGGACAGATCGCGCCATTGCTTGAGGGGTTCATGATCGATGGGCGCCTGAATCGCCGCACGAAAGGCCCCATGCACATCGGCGGTCAACGCCTCCAGCAGCGCCGGCACGCTGGCGAAGAAGTGATAAACCGACGACGGTGGAATCTGCGCGCGTTCTGCCACGCTGTAGATCGACAGACTTGCCACGCCTTCGGCGGCCAGCAGGGTGCGGGCGGCATCGAGAATCGCATCGATCCGCGCCTGGCTGCGGGCGCGGGGTTTGCGAGGGGCGGCGGGGCGGGTGGTCATGGAAGTCTCCTACAAGGCAGCGGGCATTGTATGAGCAGGAATCTGTGTTGTCTGCCAGGCAGCTATCGGGGGCAACCCACTCCCACATTTTTGATCTGTGAATACATACCAAGTTTGGGAGGGGGCTTGCCCCCGATAAGACCGACCCGGTCTCTCAGAACAGCCCCATAAAAAAACGCCACAGACCCAAAGCCTGTGGCGTTTTTTTATCGCGGCAACCGCTTACACGGTATGCAGGTACCAGTTGTATTCAAGGTCGGAGATGGAGTGTTCGAACTCTTCCAGCTCACTTTCCTTACAGGCGACGAAGATATCGATGTACTTAGGATCGATGTACTTGGCCATCACCTCGCTGTCGTCCAACTCGCGCAGGGCATCGCGCAGGTTGTTCGGCAAGCTCTGCTCGTTTTGCTCGTAGCTGTTGCCTTCCACCGGAGCGCCAGGCTCGATCTTGTTGGTCAGACCGTGGTGCACGCCTGCCAGGACCGAAGCCATCAGCAGGTAAGGGTTGGCGTCGGCGCCCGCCACGCGGTGTTCGATACGCACCGCATCGGCCGAGCCGGTTGGTACGCGAATCGCCACGGTGCGGTTGTCCAGGCCCCAGCACGGCGAGTTCGGCACGTAGAACTGTGCGCCGAAACGGCGGTAGGAGTTGACGTTAGGGCACAGGAACGCCATTTGGGCGGGTAGGGTCTCCAGCACACCGCCGATCGCGTGACGCAATGCGGCGTTCTGCTCGGGATCCTCGCTGGCAAAGATGTTCTTGCCGTCCTTGTCCAGGATCGAAATGTGTACATGCAAACCGTTGCCTGCCTGGCCTGGGTAAGGCTTGGCCATGAAGGTGGTGTCCATCTCATGGTCGTAGGCGATGTTCTTGATCAGGCGCTTGAGCAGTACGGCGTAGTCGCAGGCCTTGATTGGGTCGGCCACGTGGTGCAGGTTCACTTCGAACTGCGCCGGGGCACTTTCCTTGACGATGGCGTCGGCCGGGATGCCTTGCTCTTTGGCACCTTCCAGAATGTCCTGGAGGCAGTCGACGTATTCGTCGAGGTCGTCGATCAGGTAGACCTGTGTCGAGTGCGGGCGTTTGCCGGAGATCGGCGAGCGGGGCGGTTGTGGGCGGCCGTTCACGTTCTCCTGGTCGATCAGGTAGAACTCAAGCTCGAAGGCGGCGCAGATGGTCAAACCGAGGTCGTCGAATTTGCTTACAACCTGGCGCAGGACTTCGCGCGGATCGGCGAAGAAAGGTTCACCTTCCAGTTCGTGCATGGTCATTAGCAGCTGCGCGGTAGGGCGCTTTTGCCAAGGTTCATTGCACAGGGTGTCGGGGATTGGATAACAGATTCGGTCAGCATCGCCGATGTCCAGACCCAGGCCGGTGCTTTCCACCGTCGAGCCGTTGATATCCAGGGCAAATAAAGAGGCAGGCAGGTTAATGCCCTTCTCGTAAACCTTGTGGAGGCTGGTGCGTTCGATGCGCTTGCCGCGCACCACACCATTCATATCCGCAATTAGAAGGTCTACGTACAGAACCTCAGGATGATCCTTAAGGAACGCGTTCGCTTCGTTAAGCTGAACGGCACGCGGGGGTACCGACATGATGCAACACCTTTGTTGTTAAAAATATCAATCATTGATCTTTTCTGGTTTCAGTCAACCCGAACGGCATGCCGAAGTCAAGCGAGGCCTTTTTTGCCCTAAAAAAGCGCCGTGACGGCTTTTTTGGGGCTTTTCGGGGCGTTTTTTCCGCTTTGAACGGCTTGGGCACCGCAGGCTTGAGCGGGCCGTGTTGTATTTTTTACGGGGGTGTTGTGTAAAAAAATGAACAAGGCTAAGCTCGATTCAAACCCATAACAGCAATAATACCGGGGTGCTTCATGTCTCGCCTGCCGCTAATCGGCGTCTCGGCCTGCCTCACACGGGCTTTGTCATCCGTTCACCCATCCTGCGTGAATACCCATGCCCCGGCCAATATTCTTGACGCCTCGGGCGACCTTTTTCCTGCCCCTTCACTCACCGCGCCTTCGCCTCTGAAGGGCGCCGACCCCGGGTGCCGCTCATGATTCTGCACGACTTTGGCGTGAGGAATGCATTACCACCCCAAATGGCAGGTAAGCTCCTACCCTGAGTGAAGAAACGACGCGGATGCTGCGTCAACCAACGCCTGGCCTTTAATGGATGCCAGGAAACCCAGCCCAGAGGCATTTATGAGTAACAACCTCGACCAGCTCACCGATTGGTTGAAAGACCACAAGATCACAGAAGTCGAATGCATGATTGGCGACCTCACCGGTATCACCCGAGGCAAGATTTCGCCGACCAACAAGTTCATCGCCGAAAAAGGCATGCGCCTGCCCGAGAGCGTTCTGTTGCAGACCGTGACCGGCGACTATGTCGAAGACGACATTTATTACGAATTGCTCGACCCGGCCGACATCGACATGATCTGCCGCCCCGACCAGAACGCGGTGTTCCTGGTGCCCTGGGCCATCGAGCCCACCGCACAGGTGATCCACGACACCTACGACAAGCAAGGCAACCCCATCGAGCTGTCGCCGCGCAACGTGCTCAAGAAAGTCCTCAAGCTCTACGCCGATAAAGGCTGGCAGCCCATCGTGGCGCCGGAGATGGAGTTCTACCTGACCAAACGCTGCGAAGACCCGGACTTCCCACTGCAACCGCCGATTGGGCGTTCCGGTCGCCCGGAAACCGGTCGCCAGTCCTTCTCTATAGAAGCGGCCAACGAATTCGACCCACTGTTCGAAGACGTCTACGACTGGTGCGAGCTACAGGAACTGGACCTCGATACCCTGATCCACGAAGACGGCACTGCGCAGATGGAAATCAACTTCCGTCACGGCGATGCGCTATCCCTGGCCGACCAGATTCTGGTGTTCAAACGCACCATGCGTGAAGCCGCGCTCAAGCACGATGTGGCCGCCACTTTCATGGCCAAGCCCATGACCGGCGAGCCCGGCAGCGCTATGCACCTGCACCAGAGCATCATCGACATCGCCACCGGCAAGAACGTCTTCTCCAATGAGGACGGGACCATGAGTGAGCTGTTCCTCAACCACATCGGCGGCTTGCAGAAATTCATCCCTGAATTGCTGCCGTTGTTTGCGCCCAATGTGAACTCGTTCCGCCGCTTCCTGCCGGATACCTCGGCGCCGGTGAACGTGGAGTGGGGCGAAGAAAACCGCACCGTGGGCCTGCGCGTACCGGATGCCGGCCCGCAGAACCGCCGCGTGGAAAACCGCCTGCCGGGCGCCGATGCCAACCCGTATCTGGCGATTGCCGCCAGCCTGCTGTGCGGTTTTATCGGCATGGTCGAAGGCCATAACCCGAGCGCGCCGGTGGTGGGTCGTGGTTACGAGCGACGCAATCTGCGCTTGCCGCTGACCATTGAAGATGCCCTGGAGCGTATGGAAAACAGCAAGACCATCGAGAAATACCTGGGGCACAAATTCATCACAGGCTACGTCGCGGTCAAGCGGGCCGAGCATGAAAACTTCAAGCGCGTCATCAGTTCGTGGGAGCGGGAATTCCTGCTCTTTGCCGTCTGATGCGCCGGGCGCGCCCTTTGAACGGCGCGCCCTTCACTGAAAAGTCTAGGAGATCGGTATGTCCAGCAACAACCCGCAAACCCGTGAATGGCAAGCCTTGAGCAGTGATCACCACCTGGCGCCGTTCAGCGATTTCAAGCAATTGAAAGAGAAAGGCCCACGAATCATCACCAAAGCCCACGGCGTGTACCTGTGGGACAGCGAAGGCAACAAGATCCTCGACGGCATGGCCGGCCTGTGGTGCGTGGCGATCGGTTACGGTCGCGATGAACTGGCCGACGCCGCCGCCAAGCAAATGAAAGAACTGCCGTACTACAACCTGTTCTTCCAGACCGCTCACCCGCCGGTGCTGGAACTGGCCAAGGCCATTTCCGACATCGCCCCAGCCGGCATGAACCACGTGTTCTTCACTGGTTCCGGCTCCGAAGGCAACGACACCATGTTGCGCATGGTCCGCCACTACTGGGCGATCAAAGGCCAGCCGAACAAGAAAACCATCATCAGCCGCAAGAATGGCTACCACGGTTCCACCGTGGCCGGTGCCAGCCTGGGCGGCATGACTTATATGCACGAGCAGGGCGATTTGCCGATTCCGGGCATCGTCCATATCGCCCAGCCGTATTGGTTCGGTGAAGGCGGCGATATGAGCCCCGAAGAGTTCGGCGTGTGGGCTGCCAACCAGCTTGAAGAGAAGATCCTGGAACTGGGCGTGGACAATGTCGGTGCCTTTATTGCCGAGCCGATCCAGGGCGCCGGCGGCGTGATCGTACCGCCTGAGACTTACTGGCCGCGCATCAAGGAAATCCTCGCCAAGTACGACATTCTGTTTGTCGCCGACGAAGTGATCTGCGGTTTCGGCCGTACCGGTGAGTGGTTTGGTAGCGATTTCTATGGCCTCAAGCCGCACATGATGACCATCGCCAAGGGCCTGACCTCGGGTTACATCCCCATGGGCGGCCTGATCGTGCGCGATGACGTGGTGGCCGTGCTTAACGAAGGCGGCGATTTCAACCATGGCTTCACCTACTCCGGTCATCCGGTAGCGGCGGCAGTCGCACTGGAAAACATCCGCATCATGCGCGATGAACAGATTGTTAAGCGTGTACATGACGAAACGGCACCCTATTTGCAGAAACGTCTGAGGGAGCTGGCGGATCACCCTCTGGTGGGTGAAGTGCGTGGCGTCGGCATGCTCGGTGCGATTGAACTGGTGCAGGACAAGGCCACGCGCAAGCGTTACGAAGGCAAGGGCGTTGGCATGATTTGCCGCACGTTCTGCTTCGAGAATGGCCTGATCATGCGCGCCGTGGGCGACACCATGATCATTTCGCCGCCGCTGGTGATCAGCAAGACGGAAATCGACGAGCTGGTGACCAAGGCTCGCCAGTGCCTGGACCTGACTTTGGCGGCATTGCAAGGCTAAGTGCTAGGCTCAGTGCTCAGCGCACCGAGTGGTTATAAATGTGGGGGCTTTGGTTGAAAGCCGGCCCCTGAACTTGCCAGACTGTCGCCCTGTTTTGTTGCCCATTGGCTGGGCTGCGGAACATACATAGCTTGTGGCCCAAAAAAGAAAAAATTGGAGCATCACCAAATGAAGGCATTAGGTTTGAAGAACGCGGGCAAGACCCTCCTCGCCTTGTCCCTGATGGGCGCAATGGCAGGCGCGGCCCAGGCAGACGATAAAGTGCTGCACGTCTACAACTGGTCCGACTACATCGCACCGGACACCATCGCCAACTTTGAAAAAGAGTCGGGCATCAAAGTGGTGTACGACGTGTTCGACAGCAACGAGACCCTGGAGGCCAAATTGCTGGCCGGCAAGTCCGGGTATGACATCGTCGTACCGTCGAACAACTTTCTGGCCAAGCAGATCAAGGCCGGCGTTTATCAGGAGCTGGACAAGTCCAAGCTGTCCAACTACGACAACCTGAACAAATCCCTGCTCAAAGCCGTGTCGGTCAGCGACCCTGACAACAAGCACGCCTTCCCGTACATGTGGGGCTCGATCGGCATCGGCTACAACCCGGAGAAGGTCAAGGCTGCGCTGGGCGTGGACAAGATCGACTCGTGGGACACGCTGCTCAAGCCTGAAAACATCGCCAAGCTCAAAAGCTGCGGCGTGAGCTTCCTTGATTCGCCGACTGAAATGTTGCCGATTGCCCTGCATTACCTGGGCCTGCCGACCGACACCCAGAAGAAAGATGACCTGAAGAAAGCCGAAGAACTGTTCCTGAAGATCCGTCCTTCGATCGGTTACTTCCACTCCTCCAAGTACATCTCCGACCTGGCCAACGGCAACATCTGCGTAGCCGTGGGTTATTCGGGTGACATCCAGCAGGCCAAGTCCCGCGCGGCTGAAGCCGGTGGCAAGGTCAAAGTGGCGTACGACATTCCGAAAGAAGGCGCCGGCAGTTTCTACGACATGGTCGCCATTCCTAAGGATGCCGAAAATGTCGACGCGGCCTACAAGTTCATGAACTACCTGCTCAAGCCAGAAGTCATGGCGTCGATCACCAACAGCGTGCGTTTCCCGAACGGTAACGAGAAGGCTACCGCCCTGGTCGACAAGGACATCACCAGCGACCCAGGCATCTACCCATCGGCGGATGTGCAAGCCAAGCTCTACGCCATTGCTGACCTGCCAGCCGCGACCCAGCGTGAAATGACACGCAGCTGGACCAAGATCAAATCAGGCAAGTAAGCCTTTAAACCTGTGGGAGGGGGAAACTCTCTCCCACACATTAATTAAATGACAGAAAGTTTTGCCGGATCGGTTTATCGAGGGTAAGTTGCGCGCCGGTTTTGTTGCCGGGCAACAACTTTGGGCCCAACTATTTAAGAGGACCTCCACTTGCCAATTTCTTTATTTCGCAAAGCCATGCTGCTGAGTGCAGGTATCACGCTGGCTATCAGCGTGCAGGCTGCACCGACCGTGCATATTTATAACTGGTCGGATTACATCGGCACCGACACCCTGGCCGACTTCGAGAAGGCGAGCGGCATCAAGCCTGTGTACGACGTGTTCGACTCCAATGAAACCCTGGAAGGCAAATTGCTGGCCGGGCACACCGGCTACGACGTGGTGGTGCCGTCCAATCACTTCCTCGGCAAGCAGATCAAGGCCGGGGCGTTCCAGAAGCTCGATAAATCGTTGCTGACCAATTACGCCAACCTCGACCCGGCACTGCTCAAGCGCCTGGAAAAGAACGACCCGGGCAACCAGTACGCCGTGCCGTACCTGTGGGGCACCAATGGCATCGGCTATAACGTCGACAAAGTCAAAGAAGTGCTGGGCGTCGACCATATCGACTCCTGGGCCGTACTGTTCGAACCGGAAAACATGAAAAAACTGGCCACCTGTGGTGTGTCGTTCATGGATTCGGCGGATGAAATGCTGCCCGCGGTGCTCAACTACATGGGCCTGAACCCCAACAGCACCAACCCGGAAGACTACAAAAAGGCCGAAGCAAAGCTGCTGAAAGTGCGGCCCTACGTGACCTACTTCCACTCATCCAAATACATCTCTGACCTGGCCAACGGCAATATCTGCGTGGCCGCCGGGTTCTCTGGCGATGTGT
This sequence comes from Closterium sp. NIES-67, assembly GCA_027943415.1. Classification (NCBI taxonomy): domain Eukaryota; kingdom Viridiplantae; phylum Streptophyta; class Zygnematophyceae; order Desmidiales; family Closteriaceae; genus Closterium; species Closterium sp. NIES-67. The sequence goes on from BQMB01002417.1 coordinate 75,754, forward strand.
TCCAGGCCAAGGCTCGCGCAAGCGAGGCGGGCAAAGGCGTGAACATCGCCTACGTCATTCCGAAAGAAGGCGGCAACCTGTGGTTCGACGTGCTGGCCATCCCTAAGGACGCCACCAACGTCAAGGAGGCCCATGCCTTCATCAACTATTTGCTGCAACCTGAGGTCATCGCCCAGGTCAGCGACGTCGTCGGTTACGCCAACCCTAACCCAGGGGCGGACAAGCTGATGGAGCAATCGATACGCACCGACGAAGCGGTTTACCCACCGCAGGCGGTTCTCGACCGGACATTCGTCAACTTCGAGCTACCCCCGAAGGTGCAGCGTTTAATGACCCGTAGCTGGACCAAGGTCAAGACGGGCAAATAAGGCACAACTTTCCTGGGTTCGCCCGCCTCGGGTGAACCGCAGTCTATTTTTTTGGGAGTTTCGTAAATGGCAGTTGCCTCCGGCGCCTATAAGAAAGCCCTCGAGGGCGACCAGACACCGAAAAAGGTGCTGGTCAAAATCGACCGGGTCACGAAGAAGTTCGACGAGACGATTGCCGTGGACGATGTGTCCCTGGAAATCAAGAAAGGCGAGATCTTCGCCTTGCTCGGCGGTTCGGGTTCGGGCAAATCCACCTTGCTGCGCATGCTCGCGGGCTTCGAACGGCCAACGGAAGGCCGCATCTACCTCGACGGTGTGGACATCACCGATATGCCGCCCTATGAGCGGCCGATCAACATGATGTTCCAGTCCTATGCGCTGTTCCCGCACATGACCGTGGCGCAGAACATCGCCTTCGGTCTGCAACAGGACAAGATTCCCAAGGCCGAGATCGACGCCCGCGTGGCCGAGATGCTCAAGCTGGTGCAGATGAGCCAGTACGCCAAGCGCAAGCCGCATCAGTTGTCCGGCGGCCAACGCCAGCGCGTGGCCCTGGCCCGCTCCTTGGCCAAGCGCCCGAAGCTGTTGCTGCTCGATGAGCCTATGGGCGCCCTGGACAAAAAACTGCGTTCGCAGATGCAACTGGAGCTGGTGGAAATCATCGAACGCGTCGGCGTGACCTGCGTGATGGTGACCCACGACCAGGAAGAGGCCATGACCATGGCCGAGCGCATCGCAATCATGCACCTGGGCTGGATCGCCCAGATCGGCAGCCCGATCGATATCTATGAAACCCCCACCAGCCGCCTGGTGTGCGAGTTCATCGGCAACGTCAACATCTTCGACACCCAAGTGGTGGACGACGCCGAAGGCCACGCGGTGCTCAAGTGCGCTGATCTGGACCGCGACATTTACGTAGGCTACGGCATTGCCACCTCGGTGGAAGACAAGTCGGTGACCTACGCCATCCGCCCGGAAAAACTGCTGGTCACCACCGAAATGCCGACCTGCGAACACAACTGGTCCAGCGGCAAGGTCCACGACATCGCCTACCTGGGCGGCCACTCGGTGTTCTACGTGGAGCTGCCGAGCGGCAAGCTGGTGCAGTCCTTCGTGGCCAACGCCGAGCGCCGTGGCCAGCGCCCCACCTGGGGTGATCAGGTTTACGTCTGGTGGGAAGACGACAGCGGCGTGGTACTTCGCTCATGAACATGAAGAAGCTCAAGCGGCGCTTGCTCCGCATCGTCCCCAGCGGCAAGCAGGTGGTCATCGGGATTCCATTCCTGTGGCTGTTCCTGTTCTTCGCCCTGCCGTTTTTCATCGTGCTGAAAATCAGCTTTGCCGAAGCCGATGTAGCGATCCCTCCGTACACCGAGATCTACACCTTCGTTGAGCAGAAGCTGCAGTTGGTGCTCAACCTGGCCAACTACGCGATGCTTGGCGACGACGAGTTGTACATCGCCGCGTACCTGGGCTCGCTGAAAATGGCGTTCTTCAGCACGCTGCTGTGCCTGCTGATCGGTTACCCGATGGCCTACGCCATCGCCAGCGCGCGCAAAGAGATGCAGACCGTGCTGGTGCTGCTGATCATGATGCCGACCTGGACCGCGATCCTGATCCGCGTGTATGCGTGGATGGGCATCCTCAGCAACAACGGCTTGCTCAACGGATTCCTGATGTCCATCGGGCTGATCAGCGAACCGTTGCAGATCCTCAACACCAACATCGCGGTGTACATCGGCGTGGTCTATTCCTACCTGCCGTTCATGATCCTGCCGCTGTACGCCAACCTGGTGAAGCACGATCAGAGCCTGCTGGAAGCCGCGTCTGATCTGGGTTCGAGCACCTTCAACAGCTTCTGGAAGATCACCGTGCCGCTGTCCAAGAACGGCATCATCGCTGGCTGCATGCTGGTCTTCATTCCGGTGGTGGGCGAGTTCGTGATCCCTGAACTGCTGGGCGGCCCGGAAACCCTGATGATCGGTAAAGTGTTGTGGCAGGAATTCTTCAATAACCGTGACTGGCCGGTGGCCTCTGCACTGGCGGTGGTGATGCTGGCGATCCTGATCGTGCCGATCATCCTGTTCAACCGCAGCCAAGCCAAAGAGATGGAGGGCAAGATATGAAGCGCTTCAGTTTCTCAAGCTTCATGCTGGTGGCGGGGTTGCTGTTCATCTACCTGCCGATGCTGATTCTGGTGATCTACTCGTTCAACGAATCCAAACTGGTGACGGTGTGGGGCGGTTGGTCGATCAAGTGGTACGTGGGCCTGTTGGATAACACCCAATTGATGGGCTCGGTGGCCCGCTCCCTGGAAATCGCCTGCTACACCGCAATCGCTGCGGTGGCGCTGGGCACCCTGGCGGCCTTTGTGCTTACGCGCATCAGTCACTTCAAGGGCCGCACGCTGTTCGGCGGCCTCGTGACCGCGCCACTGGTGATGCCGGAAGTGATCACCGGTCTGTCGCTGTTGCTGCTGTTCGTGGCCATGGCGCAGATGATCGGCTGGCCCCAGGAGCGTGGCATCGTCACCATCTGGATCGCCCACACCACGTTCTGTGCCGCGTATGTGGCGGTGGTGGTGTCGGCGCGCTTGCGTGAGCTGGACCTGTCGATCGAAGAAGCGGCGATGGACCTGGGCGCGCGGCCGTGGAAGGTGTTCTTCCTGATCACCATCCCGATGATCGCGCCGTCATTGGCGGCGGGCGGCATGATGTCGTTCGCGTTGTCCCTGGATGACCTGGTACTCGCCAGCTTCGTGTCGGGCCCAGGCTCCACGACCCTGCCGATGGAAGTGTTCTCGGCCGTACGTCTGGGGGTTAAGCCCGAGATCAACGCCGTGGCCAGCCTGATTCTGCTGGCGGTGTCGCTGGTGACCTTCCTGGTGTGGTTCTTCAGCCGGCGTGCCGAAGAGATGCGCAAGAAAGCCATCCAGCAAGCCATCGAAGAGGCCGCCGCCGACGGCTGGCAGCAACCGGACAAGCGCCGCGCGCCAGCACCGGTCTAAAGATCTACGCGATCCAAATGTGGGAGGGGGCTTGCCCCCGATAGCGGTGAATCAGTCAACAGATGCAGTGACTGACCCACTGCTATCGGGGGCAAGCACCCTCCCACTTTTTTGCCCGCGCTACAGGCCGTTATCGAGCGGGCAATAGCTTCAGCGTGCCGCGGGTATTGGCCGTGACTTCTTCATCGCTCAAATGCGCCTGCTCATAGCCCCCTTCGATATAGGTCTCGGCCTGGTCGCCGTAATGCTTGTCGAACGGCACGCCGCTTTGCCCCACGGGATTGATGGTCAGGGCGTGGGCTACATCGGCGAAGTCGATCAGGCGGCGGGTGGATGGGCCGTACGTCACTGGCCAGGGCGCCGGGCCGATGGCAGCGGATTGGTTATTCGGCACTTCATGGGTGCCCGGTGCGGGGAACGGGCCGACGTTGAATACCCTATCCAGTGGCTTCTGCATGCCCAGCGGATGACCGTGGGTCAACGTATGCGCCTTGCCCCATTGCCACTGGTTCGGGTCGTCGCCGAGGGTGGCCTTGAGGTGGGCGAGGCTGCTGTCCCAGGCGAGCTTGACGGTGTCGGTGCGTTTGCCGCCCCACCAGGGCGAGTCCGCAGCGGCTGCCAGGCGTGGCAAGGCAGCGTCGATCACGCGGGTGCTGATCAGGGTCTTGAACATCGCGTCGCCGAGTTTGGGGTGGAAGGCCGCATCGGCGAGGTTGAACAGGAACTGGTTGAACAGCGTGGCGCTGATGGAATCCAGCGGGTAGTCGCCTTTCCAGTTGGCCAGTTGATCCACCAGCTTAAGTTGCGCCGGGTCCTTGACCACCTCACGCAGCACTGGCAGCAGCGGTGCCAGCAGGCGTGGGCCGAACGCGGTGGTGGTGCCCAGTTGCAAGGCTTGGCTGTTGGTCACGTCCCACTTCACTCGGGCGTCGCTCAACTGGGCGTTCAACTGCTGGCCACGGTCGGCCAGGTTGTAATAACCGGGGATTTCCATGCCCGTAGGCGACGCTGGCTGGGCGTTGGCAGAGACCACATAGCCGCGCGCCGGGTTTTCTTCCTGAGGGTTGGCGCTGAAGGGGTAGAAGCCAAGTTTGTCGGCCTGGGTGGTACTGCCGTCGAGGATAAACCCTGGGTTCACGCCTGCCGCACGAATCGGTAACTGCGCCGCCGCCCACCAGCCGATATCGCCCTTGGCATTGGCCCACACGATATTCAAGCCGGGTGCCGAGACCTTGGCCGCAGCGGCGCGGGCTTTGGCCAGCGTATCGGCGCGGTTGAGCTGGTAAAAGCCTTCAAGGATCGGGTTCTGAGTGTCGAGAAAGGCCCACCACATCGCGATGGGGGTGTTGCCTGCCGTCTCGCCAAGCACGTCATTGATGATCGGCCCATGGGGCGACTGGCGCAGGGTGAGGGTGACCGGTGCCTGGCCCTTGACCGCGATCTGTTGTTCGCTGCGGGTCAGGTCGACCCACTGACCCTGATACCAGACCTGATTGGGATTGTCCGGGTTGACCTTCTCGGCGATCAGGTCGAGGTCGTCGTTCTGGAACATGGTCAGGCTCCACCCGAAATCCAGGTTATGCCCCAAGAATGCCATCGGCACCAATGCATTGTGATAGCCGTACAACTCAAAACCCGGCGCCGACAGTTGCGCCTCGTACCACACCGACGGCACGGAAAAACGGATATGCGGGTCGCCCGCCAGCAACGGTTTGCCGCTGCGGGTACGGCTGCCGCTGATGGCCCAGGCGTTGCTGCCCTCGAACTGCGGCAGGCCGTTGCCGGCCAGGGCCTGGTCGCTCAGAGCGGCGAGGGCGCCGAGGGATTGCCAGTCGCTGGCGGCCAGGTTAAGGGCGCCCTTGGGTTGCCAGTCGAGGTCGAAAACCTTCAGGTAGTCGCTGCCCAATTGATCGCGGATGTAAGTCAGCAATGGTTCGGTACGAAACGCGGCAGCAAAGCTGTAGGCCATATACCCGGCCACGCTGATGGTGTCTTCAGCCGTGAAGGGCCGCTTGGGGATGCCCAGCACGTCGAACTCCATCGGGCTGGCGTGGCTGTCCTGATACTGGTTGATTCCATCCAGATAGGCTTGCAGCGCCTTCCAGTGCGCCGATGCATGATCCAGCTGCGCCACATAGGTCGCGGCGCGGTCGCGGATGCGCAGGCTGCGGAACAGTTTGTCGGTGTCGACCACCTTGGGGCCCAGCACTTCGGCGAGTTCGCCACGGGCCAGGCGGCGCATGATCTCCATCTGAAACAGCCGGTCCTGGGCGTGCACATAGCCCAGGGCGCGATACAGATCGGTTTCGTTCTCGGCACGGATATGCGGCACGCCACGGTCGTCATAGCGCACGGTGACCGAGCCTTGCAGATGGGCCAGTGTCACCGTGCCCTGGCGCGTGGGTTGTTTGCTGTACACATACCAACCGGCGCCGAGAGCGAGCAGCACCACTACAGCCGCGAGAGCCTGCAAGACGCGCTTCATGAAGAGTCCTTACCAAGAATGGGGTGGCGGCCTACGGCCCGGTTGACCACGAACAATAGCAGCCCACCGCCAGGGTGTGCGTGGCATTCACCTCGCGCCCGGCGTCGAGCGCTTGCAGGATCGGCTCGATAAAACTGTTGTTGGCGTTGCACGTCAGGCCCTCGCTGTAGGGCCCGAAATACGCGAGCTTGCCGCTGCGGTCCCAGATGCCCACGGCGGGGCTGGCCGGCACCTGGTCGGCACCGGGCAGGGCAGTGAGGATTTTCATCTGGCGCAGGTTGTCCGGTAATTGGCCATGGCTGCCGGCTTTTTGCAGGGCGTAGAACTCAACGCCTTTGGACGCGTACTGCTCGATCAGCTCGCCCAGATGTTGCTGGTTGATCACATTGCACGGGCACGCCGGGTCCCAGAAATGCACCAGGCGGATCGGGCCTGGGCCGCTGAGTTCGGCGGGCAGTTGCAGCGCATCGCCGGAAAAAACCGCCGTGTGCTCGCTGAAAGCGCGCAGATAGCGGCCCTGAAACCAGTCATACGCCGTCCACAGCACGCCGGTGCAGATAATCAGGATCAGGCTGGCGAACAGGGCGGTACGGTGGGTCTGTCGCATTCGGATCTATCCTCGCAGGTCGCGTAGCTTGCCATGCCTGCCCTGACAGATGAATATCGCAGCTCGATATTGTGAGCCTGGAAACCCTTTATGCCCGTCACCTTTGACCCGGATCATCTGCGCGACAGCTTGCGCCCCTTGTCGGATGCGCAACCGCTCAGCGCCGAGGCGCGGGTCTACCAGCGTTTTTACGGGCTGGACCTGCCCGCGCGCAAAGTGCCGGCGGTGAGTCGCCTGGGGCGCTTTGAGGTGGACGGTTTCGACGTGGTGGCGCAGGTGTGGTGGCCGCCGGTGCCGGTGGCGACGATGTTTTTGTTTCACGGCTTCTACGACCACATGGGGCTGTACCGCAACGTAGTGGACTGGGCACTGGACCAGGGCTTCGTCGTGATCGCCTGCGATTTGCCGGGGCATGGCTTGTCCAGTGGCGCGCGCGCCAGCATCGATGATTTCGCGGTATACCAAGATGTGGTTCAAGCCCTGTTCGCCCAGGCCGAGACACTGCAGCTGCCCAAGCCTTGGCACCTGTTCGGGCAAAGCACCGGCGGCGCGATCGTGGTGGATCATCTGCTGCACCACGGCGCCGAGAGCCCGGCGCAAGGCAAAGTGCTGCTGCTGTCACCGCTGGTGCGTCCGCGCGCGTGGGGCTGGTCCCAGGTCAGCTATTACCTGCTGAGGCCATTCGTCAAAGGTATTGCGCGGCGGTTCAGCGACAACTCCAACGACCCGGCCTTTCGGCCGTTCCTGGAAGCCGATCCGCTGCAGCCGCGGCAACTACCCACCGCCTGGGTGGGCGCCCTGGCGCGCTGGATCAAACGCATCGAGGCCGCCCCGCGCAGCACGCGGCGGCCGGTGATCGTGCAGGGGGAGGAAGACATGACGGTGGACTGGCAGCACAACCTGCACGTGCTGCGCGGCAAGTTCGACCGGCCCGAGGTGCTGATGCTGCCCCGTGGACGGCATCACCTGGCCAATGAGATTCCAGAGATTCGCGAAGAGTACTTCCGGTATTTGACGGACCATCTGAAATAACGCGGTGCAAGTGGGGGAGGGGGCAAGCCCCTCCCACATTTCTACTGCGTCAGGCTTGAGGTGCTCTGGCCGACTGCCAGGCCTGCGCGAATCGCCGCCAGCGCCGCCTGGTAATACGCCTTACCCTCCGGCGACTCGGCGAACGTGGCGAATTCTTCCAGCTCCGGGTCGGACAAATCGCGATAGACGTACAGCAACGTGTTGTTCAGGTCATTACCGATCTGCTGCATCAAGCGCTCACGTTGGCCATTCAACATGCCCTGGGCCTGACCGCCGCCCAGCAGGCCAGGGATCATCTGGCTGAGGCTGTCGGCCGCCACGCCGGCAATCGCCAGGCTGACCTCTGCGCCGGCCTCACGGGCGGGCAGGGCTTGGGCCAGGTGGCCGATGATCAGGCTGCGGGTGGCGTCGGCCTGGATCTTCGGCAGGCCCTGGGCGTTTTTGGCCAATTGATCGCGGCGGGTAGCGAGTAATTCGGCGGCGACGATCTTGCGCCCCAAGGGTGACTGAAAGAACGCCAGCGCCGGTGCCGGGTCCGCCAAGTGCTTGCGCAACTGCGCTTTGGCGCGCTGATCCATGGCCTGGGCGGCGAAGCGTTGGTTGCTGTTGTCCACCAGTGCCTGATACACCGCCGGCGGCAGGCTATTGCGGTAGCGCTGTTGGGCCGCCGCGAGGGCATCGGTGAAATGCGCACGTTGTTCGGCCCAGCCGGCAACCTTGTACAACTGGTCATGGCCGTCTGCCCAGGCGGGCAAAACGCAGAACATCAGCAAGGAAAAAAACAAACGACGCATATGGACTCCTGTCAGTCGGCCACTATTGTCCGTGTGGGGCGTAGGATTTGTCGAGAAATCCTGTCAGTCACATGAACTAATCTGTGTTCAGACGCTCGGCGGCTCTGTCGGATTCACAGGCGTATGGATACTATGCGCGCCATGCAAATACCCTTCGATCATCCCCTGCTGCAACGTATTGTCGACGACCTGGTCGAGAAAGGTTGGTCGCAGCAGAACGGCTTCCTGCCCCAGGCTCTGACCCTGGAACTGGCGGCTGAGTGCCGTAAACGTGCCGCCGAAGGTGAATTGGCGCCCGCGGCGGTAGGGCGCGGCCCGGCCCAGGAGATCCGCGAGGGTATTCGCGGCGACCGTATCCAATGGCTGGAGGAGGGTGACGCCGCCGTCTGCGACACCTACATGGCGGTGATGGATAGCCTGCGCCTGGCCATGAACCGGGGGCTGTTCCTCGGCCTGGAAGATTTCGAAAGCCATTTCGCCATGTACCCGCCAGGGGCGTTTTACCTCAAGCATCTGGACCGCTTTCGCGATGATGACCGGCGCATGGTCTCGGCGGTGATCTACCTGAATGACGCCTGGCTGCCCGAACACGGCGGCCAGTTGCGCATGTACCTCAAGGACGACATCGAATACGACGTGACCCCTGTCGGCGGTTGTCTGGTGGTGTTCCTGTCCGGCGTCATCCCCCACGAAGTCATGCCCGCCACGCGCGAACGGCTGTCCCTGACCGGCTGGTTCCGTCGCCGGGGCAACGAGCCGTTCTGAGCATGCACAAGATATTGATCAGCCGTTGCCTGCTCGGGCATAAGGTACGCTACGACGGTGGGGCCAGTGGGCCGTTCGACCAATTGGCGGCTTGGCAGGCAGAAGGGCGGGTAGTGGCGGTTTGCCCGGAAGTCGCGGGCGGCTTGCCGACGCCGCGCCCGTCTGCGGAGATTCCGGGCGGGCAGGGCATCGATGTGTGGGAAGGCCGGGCCCAGGTGCTCACCGCCGCGGGCGAAGACTTCAGCGCCGCGTTCCTCGACGGCGCGCGCCAGGCGTTGGCGCTGGTGCAGCGCTACGGCATCCGTATCGCTGTGCTCAAGGCCAATAGCCCCTCCTGCGGCAATCTGCTCACCTATGACGGTACGTTCACAGGCGTCAAAGTCAGCGGCGAAGGGGTCACGGCGGCGCTACTCAAGCGCCATGGCGTGCAGGTGTTCAGCGAGCTGGAGTTGCCCGAGGCTGCCGCCGCGCTGGCTCAGCTTTCAATCCCGACCTAATCAAAAAGGCGGGAGAGGGCTGCCAGCGCGTTGGCGTTACTGGGCGTCGCTTTCAAGCCACTTGTGGGACAGCGCCTTCAACCGCCCATCCGCCTTCACCCGCTCCAAGGCTTTGTCCAGGCTGGCCTTGAACGCCGGATTGCCCTTCTGGAACGGGATCGCCAGGTCAGGCGCCTGGTTATAGCTCTCGCTGAAATCGAACCGATCACGCAGCTCGGCAGTCATAGCGATATGGTTGATGGCCACGTCGTATTTGCCGCTTTCCACCCCTTGCAGCAAGTCAGTGTCATCGGTGGTGATGAAGGACGGGCGCACATCCATTTCCTTGGCCAGTTGCTCGCCCAGCTCCACTTCAAAGCCGGTGAGCTTGTCGCCCTCCTTGAAGTTGAACGGCGGGTGAGTGGCTTCAAGGGCGATGCGCAGTTCGCCGCGATCGTTCACATCGTCGACCAGTTCGGCATGGGCCAAAGGGCTCAGAAGAGGAAGCAGCAGTAACAGGCCAGGCGAAAAGCGCATGGTCACTCCTAGAGAATTCGAATGTGCGAGGCGCCGTTCAGCATCGCTTTGCTATGGTGTTGAGTGCCTTGGACAGCAATTTGCCGCGAAGTTGTCATAAACCTACAGATTTCACAGAAAAACTGGAGAAGCGAATGAAAGCCCTTTTGTCCCGTGCAACGATTGCCAGCCTGTTGCTGGGTGCCTCGATGTTGGCCAGCGCCGCCGACCTTCCACGTACGCCGGCGCCTGAAGGTGCCGAAGTGTTTATCGTCTCGCCGAAGGATGGCGCGACCGTCGACAAAACCTTCAAGGTCAAATTCGGCGTCAAGCACCTGGACCTGGAACCTATCGATAAGCAAGTGCCTAACGCCGGCCACCATCACCTGCTGGTCGATCAGGACGTGACGGCGCTTAAAGCCGACGAGGCGATCCCGGCCACCGCCACCTCGATCCACTTCGGCAAGGCGCAAACCGAAACCGAACTCACCCTGACCCCAGGCAAGCACACCTTGCAACTGGTGGCGGGCGACAACGTGCATCGCCAGTTCGAGCCAACGGTCGCCTCGAAAGTCATCACCGTTAACGTTAAGTAAGCGTTCTACGGACAAAAAAATGGGAGACCCCTGCGGGTCTCCCATTTTTTGTGCAGCGGTTAAAGCCTTAGAACAACACGCGGCTACGGATAGTGCCGTTGATGTGCTGCAGCTTCTCTTGCGCCAGGTCCGAGTACTCGGCGTCGACATCGATTACCACGTAGCCGACTTTCTCGTTGGTCTGCAGGAACTGACCGGAGATGTTGATGCCGTTTTCCGCGAAAACCTTGTTGATCTCGCTCATCACACCCGGAATGTTCTGGTGGATGTGCAACAGGCGGTGCTTGCCAGGGTGAGCCGGCAGGGCCACTTCCGGGAAGTTGACGGACGAGACCGACGTACCGTTGTCGCTGTACTTGACCAGCTTCTCGGCCACTTCCAGGCCGATGTTGGCCTGGGCTTCAGCGGTGGAACCGCCGATGTGCGGGGTGAGGATCACGTTGTCCAGGCCACGCAGCGGGCTTTCGAAGATGTCGTCGTTGGAGCGAGGTTCTACCGGGAATACGTCGATGGCGGCGCCGATCAGGTGCTTGTCCTTGATCGCGTCGGCCAGGGCGTCCAGCTCGACCACGGTGCCGCGCGCGGCGTTGATCAGGATGCCGCCTTTCTTAATGGCGCGGATTTCCTTCTCGCCGATCATCCACTGGGTCTCAGCGGTTTCCGGAACGTGCAGGGTCACGATGTCGGACATGCCCAGCAACTCGGTCAGGCTCGACACCTGAGTGGCGTTGCCCAGCGGCAGCTTGGTCAGGGTGTCATAGAAGAACACCTGCATGCCCAGGCCTTCAGCCAGCACCGACAACTGCGTGCCGATCGAACCGTAACCGACGATGCCCAGCTTTTTGCCACGGATTTCGAAGGAATTGGCCGCGCTTTTGATCCAGCCGCCACGGTGGCAGGAAGCGTTCTTCTCCGGGATGCCGCGCAGCAACAGGATCGCCTCGGCCAACACCAGCTCCGCCACGGAACGGGTGTTGGAGTACGGTGCGTTGAACACCGCAATACCGCGCTCGCGTGCGGCGTTGAGGTCGACCTGGTTGGTGCCGATGCAGAAACAGCCGACCGCCACGAGTTTCTTGGCGTGATCGAAGATCTCTTCGGTCAACTGAGTGCGTGAGCGAATGCCGATAAAGTGCGCGTCGGCGATCTTTTCCTTGAGCTGGGCTTCCGGCAGAGAACTGGTGATGTACTCAATGCTGGTGTACCCGGCGGCTTTCAGAACGTCGACAGCCGATGGGTGGACGCCTTCCAGAAGAAGGAACTTGATCTTGCTCTTATCGAGAGAAGTCTTGCTCATCTGCGTAAACCTGTATCCCGGAGAAAAATGGCAGGGAGTCGGATCACTTAAGCTGACCCGGACGGCAGGAAAGCCGTCACCGCAGAAACGCCCTTGGGCTCTGTCCTGCGGGGGCGGTATGCTAGCATATGCGCCCCGCTAAACACCTATCCTGCGACGTGAAGCGTTCTCAGGATGACCATGAATTGTTCGAGAGTTCTGTCGATGACCCATCCTGCCCTGATTGATGAGCTAAAGACCCTGGTTGAGCCCGGCAAAGTGCTGACCGACGCCGACTCCCTGGAGGCTTACGGCAAGGATTGGACCAAGCACTTCGCTCCCGCGCCGACCGCCATCGTGTTTCCCAAGACCATCGAGCAGGTGCAGGCGGTTGTGCGTTGGGCCAATGAGCGCAAGGTGGCGCTGGTGCCGTCCGGCGGGCGTACGGGGCTGTCGGCCGCAGCCGTTGCGGCTAATGGCGAAGTGGTGGTGTCTTTCGACTATATGAACCAGATCCTCGACGTAAACCTCACCGACCGCACCGCCGTGTGCCAGCCGGGCGTGGTCACCAAGCAGTTGCAGAACGTCGCCGAAGAAAACGGCCTGTACTACCCCGTGGACTTTGCATCCTCCGGTTCCAGTCAGATTGGCGGCAATATCGGCACCAATGCCGGCGGGATCAAGGTCATTCGCTATGGTATGACCCGTAACTGGGTGGCCGGCATCAAAGTCGTCACCGGCAAGGGCGACGTGCTGGAGCTGAACCGCGACCTGATCAAGAACGCCACCGGCTATGACATGCGCCAGCTGTTTATCGGCGCCGAAGGCACCCTGGGCTTTGTGGTCGAAGCCACCATGCGCCTGGACCGTGCACCGAAGAACCTCACCGCCATGGTGCTGGGCACCACCGATTTCGACTCGATCATGCCGGTGCTGCATGCCTTCCAGGGCAAGTTGGACCTGACTGCTTTCGAATTCTTCTCCGACAAGGCCCTGGCCAAAGTCCTCGGCCGTGGCGACGTGCCGGCGCCGTTCGAAACCGAGTGCCCGTTCTACGCGCTGCTGGAATTCGAAGCCACCACCGAAGAAGTCGCCAACCATGCCCTGGAAACCTTCGAGCACTGCGTCGAGCAGGGCTGGGTGCTGGACGGCGTGATGAGCCAAAGCGAAACCCAATTGCACAACCTGTGGAAACTGCGCGAGTACATCTCCGAGACCATTTCCCACTGGACGCCTTACAAGAACGATATTTCGGTGACCGTCAGCAAAGTGCCGGCGTTCTTGAAGGAAATCGACGCGATCGTCGGTGAACACTACCCGGACTTCGAGATCGTCTGGTTCGGTCACATTGGTGACGGCAACCTGCACCTGAACATCCTCAAGCCGGAAAATCTGAGCAAGGATGAGTTCTTCGCCAAGTGCGCCACCGTCAACAAGTGGGTCTTTGAAACCGTCGAGAAATACAACGGTTCGATCTCCGCCGAGCACGGCGTGGGTATGACCAAACGCGACTACCTGACCTACAGCCGTTCGCCAGTTGAAATCGAATACATGAAAGCCGTCAAAGCGGTGTTCGACCCGAACGGGATCATGAACCCCGGCAAGATCTTCGCTGTTTAAACCGCCCCTGAAGGAGTCGTTTCATGAGCTACCAGCACAAGTATGTCGACGGCACCAATATCCACTTTCCTGTGGGGAAAGTGGTGTGTATTGGGCGCAATTACGCCGAACATGCCAAGGAACTGGATAACCCGGTGCCGACCGAACCTTTGCTGTTCATCAAGCCGGGCAGTTGCGTGGTGCCGTTGGAAGGCGGTTTCGCTATTCCCGCAGAACGTGGTTCGGTGCACTACGAGGCGGAAATCGCGGTGTTGATCGGCAAACCATTGTCGGCCAAGCCCAGCCGTGAAGAAGTGCTGGATGCCATTTCCGGCTTCGCCCCAGCTTTGGATCTGACCCTGCGCGACAAACAGGCCGAACTGAAAGCCAAGGGGCTGCCGTGGGAAATCGCCAAGTCGTTCGACGGCGCGGCGGTGATTGCACCCTTCGTGGTCGGCAGCACCTTCCCGGACCTGACCGACATCGGCATTCGCCTGACCATCAATGGCGAACTGCGCCAGGACGGTAACAGCGCGCAGATGCTCAACCCTATCGTTCCGATGATCCAGTACATGGCCGGCTGCTTCTCGCTGCAGGCGGGGGATGTGATCCTCACCGGCACCCCGGCCGGCGTAGGCCCGTTGAATGCAGGCGATGAACTGGTGCTGGAATTGCCGGGCGTAAGTCGCTTCGAAAGCGTCGTCCGCTAAGAGCGCTAGGAGGGGGGCTTACCCCCTCCTGCGTTCGGTCTGAGCATGTCTCACTAAGCGACGTTTTGCATTTTTTTCACACGCGATCCGGATAATCTTCAGACCCCAGCACGCGAGCCCATTGATCCTGTGCTAATTCCCTACTCACTCCTCGGAAAAGCGCTCAATGGCCGTGCCTCTGCCCTCTGCAACATCCAAGCCCCGCTCCCGCTTCGCCCTGCGCTGGTATTCCTGGCTGTTTCTGGTTGGGGCGGTGGTGTATGGCGTGGCGTGGGCGATGCATTGGGACGATCGCGGTGTGCTGTGGGTGCTGGAGCGATTTGAAAGCCCTGCCGAGCGCAAGGAAAGTGTCTGGCTGCCGGACTATCAGGCGGTGATCGATGCCAAGGTGCTGCCGGGCATGGAAAAAGACGAAGCGTCGGACCTCACCTATAACCCACAGACCAAAACCCTGTTTTCTGTCATGGGCAAAAACGCCTTTCTTGTGGAGCTGAACCTGCAAGGCGACGTGCTGCGCAAGATGCCGCTCAACGGCTGGAGCAACCCGGAGGGCGTCACGATGCTGGAAAAACGGCCTGATGGCGGTGGTCGATGAACGTCAACACACGCTGACCATCGTCAAGGTCGATGCCACGACCCAGCAGTTGAACAAAGCCGACTTTACCAGTTACGACCTGGGCCCCTCCATAGACCAGAACAAAGCGTTTGAGGCCGTAACCTGGGACAAACGCACTCAGCAACTGGTGCTCGGTGAAGAGCGTCCACCGCATTGTTCACCTGGAAAAAGCGACGGCAGCCAGACCCTGACTGGCGATAAACAAAAGCTGGCTAGCAAAGAGTTGGACATGCGCAATCTCTCGGCTCTGGCCATCGATCCGCGCACGGGCCACATGCTGGCGTTATCGGCCGATTCTCACTTATTGCTGGAGCTGGATGAAAAGGGCGAGCAGGTGAGCTTCATGACCTTGCTCGGTGGCTTCAACGGCCTCAAGGACACGATTCCGCGAGCCGAAGGGGTGACCATGGACGAGGACGGCAACCTGTACGTGGTGAGCGAGCCGAACCTGTTCTATCGTTTCGAAAAGCAGAAATAGCTGGCGAAATACGTCGGATATTTCTCTTTCAACGGCATTCGTCAGACAGTGGGGCGCGTTTAAGTTTAAATTCAGACCGGCGTGATATTTATTCGCCACTTTTTTGACTTTTGAGCTCGCCCAATGCGTCGACTTGCCCGCCCTAAACCTATTCTTTTGATGATTGCGCTGGTCATCGTGATCAGCGCCGTCGCTGTTGCGCAGTACTTCCGTCTCTTTGAGCGCGCCTGGTTCAACTGGCAGGCGTGGCGCCAGCCCACCAATGAGCAATCCATTGGCCTGGCGGATTACCGCGTGGTGCTGGAGGCGCAGGTGATTGAGGGGTTGGATGATGACGTGTCGGCCCTCACCTATGATCCGATCCGCAAAAGCCTGTTTACCGTGACCAATAAAAACGCCGAGCTGATCGAGCTGTCCCTGGAGGGCAAGATCCTGCGGCGTATTCCCCTGATCGGGTTTGGCGATGCCGAGGCCGTGGAGTTCATCAGCGAGAACATTTACGTCATCAGCGATGAGCGCCAGCAACGGCTGATCAAAGTACATGTGGACGATGACACCGAGTTCCTCGACGCTGCGGACGCCGAACAAATGACCTTGGGCGTGCATGTCGGCGGCAACAAGGGCTTTGAGGGCCTGGCCTATGACTCGGTAGGCAAACGTCTGTTCGTCGCCAAGGAGCGCGATCCGATGCTGATCTACGAGGTGCACGGCTTTCCTCATTTCAAACCGGAAAAAAACCTACTCGGTGCATGTGATCAACAACCCCAAGCGTGACGCCGGGTTGTTTGTGCGCGACCTGTCGAGCCTGCAATACGACGAGCGCAGCGGTCATTTACTGGCGTTGTCGGATGAGTCGTTTCTGGTGCTGGAGTTGGACATCGACGGTCGTCCGTTGAGCAGTCTGTCTCTGCTCAACGGACGCCATGGTTTGAAAAAACGCGTGCCCCAGGCTGAAGGCATTGCCATGGATGACGATGGCGCGCTGTACCTGTCAGCGAGCCGAACCTGTTCTACGTGTTCAAAAGCCCTGATCAGAACATCCATTGCACACCCAGTGAATAGCCGGTCTGGCTGCCTTCGCTATGGCCCAGGCGGCTATTGACCTCGGCATACACCCCCAGCTGTGGGGTAATCGCCAACTGGCTGCCCAGTTGGGCGCGACCAAAATGCTTATCCACAGCGCCGAGCCGCGCGGTACGCGCCTGGCCATCGGCGCGGGCGGTCAATTGCAGATCGTCCAGGCGACCGTCGGCCAATTCCTCAACCCAGGCAATGTCGCCGTAGGGCATCAGGCTTAGGCCATGAGGCAGTGCGACGGTACCGCGTACTCGCCAACCAAGGCTGGCTTCCAGGGAGTCGAAGGATTGTTCCTCGTATTCAAGGGCGGTGCGCAGGTTTTGTTTCTCGTGGAATTTATCGATGCGTGAGTGGCTGTAGTCCAGGCCGGCGAACGGGCCGCTCTTGATTGCGCCGAGTCAAAGTCGTAGCCGCCCAGCACCCGCGCGCCGAGCGTCAATGCGTCAGTGCTGCCGGTCAGCTGTTGATTGAGCAGGATCGGCCCACCATTGGCCTGGATCAGCAGGTTGCGCCGGCTATCGAAGCGGCTGTGGCCGATGCTCAGGTCGCCGGCCAGCCAGCTCGGCCCGCCATCGTTAAGCAGCGCATAGGCGGCAGCTTGCCAGGTGTCGCTGTCGAGTTTGCCGCGGTGCTCCAGTTTGTCGCGGCCGTTGAGGTAACTGAGGCTGGCGCCGATGTTCAGGCTCGCGCTGAGTTGGTAATCGCCCAGGGCGTGCAGGCCCACGCGCCGGGCCTCTGGGTTGGGCGCCGTGTCGAAGCCACTGTCGGGGTTGTATTCACCGTCCACGCCAATCTCGCCGTCAAAGCTGCCGACCTCGCGGCTGGCCGATTGCAAGGTCAGCCAGCGGCGATCGTGCAGGCGCACCATCGCCTGGTGCTGGCGCTGCAAGTTGTCCTGCATATTGCGCGCGACGGCGCCGCCGGAAGCGGTTGAGGCCAGCAGGTCAGCGTTGGTCAGCTCCAGCACCAAGCGGCTGAGCAGGCGCGAATAGTCGCGCAGACGCTGGTCAATGCGCGCCTGGCCGAAGGCATCAGTGAGTACCGCTTTGTTGTCTTCAGCGGGGTCGTGCCAGGTCGAGCCGCCGGGGATTTTCGGGTTATTGGTCTGGGTATAGCCGTCCAGGTCGCCCAGTTCCCAGTTAGTGGCCTCTATATAGAGGATTGGTATGTTCAGCGCTTCGAATGCTTCGCCGTCGCTGCAGCAACCGGTGCCTGTGGGGTATTGCGGGTCGAGTCCGGGGTTGGTGAACAAAGGAATATTCAATTCCTTGGCGATCTGGAAGGTGTGCTCGCGCAATGCCGCCAGTGCGGGGTTGGCGGTGCTGTTCTGGCCGGCGTGGGCGTACATCATGTCGCCGGTGATCAGACTGTCGAGGTTGATCATCGCCAGCATATTCGCGCGCTGGCTGGCGCTCAGCGAGTCGACGAACGCCCGGGAGCCGCGCAAGCCTTCTTCTTCCGCGCCGAAACCGACAACCTGCAGGCCGTTTTCCAGCTGCAGACCGCCCAGGTTCTTCGCCACTTCGGTCAGCACACTGGCGCCGGAACCGTTGTCATCCAGGCCTTGCAGGGTAGGGCGGCCAAAGTAAGTGTCGAAATGCGCGCCAATTACCACGTACTGCGGCCGAGTGCCGGCGGCGTAGGCCACTACGTTCTGCGAGGCGCGGCTGCCGTTGTTCCAGGTGAAGTCCTGACGGCTGATGGTGTAGGCCGTGCCCATCTGGCTTTGCATCCAGTCGGCCGCGCCGGCGAAATTGGCCGTGCCACGATACCGGCCGGGTAATCGTTGATCAGCTTTTCCAGGGTGGTGTTGGCGTGCTCGCCGTATTCGTAGGCTGAGGCTTGCAGGGATACCAGGGCGCAGGTCGCGCCGATCGCGAAGGCGAGGGGCTTTATCACAGGGTCTTCCTTGAAGTGACGGAGTGGTTGAGCCGAGACCCTTTGCACAATGTGCGCCTCATTCCCTGGGCGATTGTGAATTGGCGCATTGTTAAACGGCGGGGTCGCGTGGTTGTAAGTTGTAACGGATTTGATACCAGCGACGGCATTGAATGTCGTGATTTGGCGCACGATTTTGGAGAGGGGTGCTGCGAAAGGTAGCGTTTTTGTTACATGAACAGGGCTATGGGAGGAGGCTGGCTCCGTCCCACAGTCAACCTGTGCTTAAGCCTTGAGGGTTTTCACGCCTTCAGGCGTGCCCAGCAGCAACACATCCGCCGGCCGCGCGGCGAACAAGCCATTGGTGACCACGCCGACGATGGCGTTGATCCGGGTTTCCAGCTCGACCGGGTTGGTGATCTGCATGTTGAACACATCGAGGATGATGTTGCCGTTGTCGGTCAGCACGCCTTCGCGGTACACCGGGTCGCCGCCCAGCTTCACCAATTCCCGGGCTACGTGGCTGCGGGCCATTGGGATGACTTCCACCGGCAGTGGGAATGTACCGAGTACCGGCACCAGTTTGCTGGCATCGGCGATGCAGATGAAGGTCTTGGCCACGGCCGCGACGATCTTCTCGCGGGTCAGGGCTGCGCCGCCGCCTTTGATCAGGTGCAGGTGTTCGTCGCTTTCATCGGCGCCGTCGACATAGAACTCCAGGTCGCTCACGGTGTTGAGCTCATACACCGGAATGCCGTGGCCCTTGAGGCGCGCGGCGGTGGCTTCGGAGCTGGCCACGGCGCCGTCGAACGCGCCCTTATGCTGGGCCAGTGCATCGATAAAGCAGTTGGCGGTGGAGCCGGTGCCGACGCCGACGATGCTCTTGTCGTCGAGTTTGGGAAGGATTAAATCGACGGCGGCCTGGGCCACTGCCTGTTTGAGTTGATCCTGGGTCATGCGGGCTCCGGAACGGGCGGGGAGTTAACGAGGGCGGCGAGTATACCCCAACAAAACCTCGGGATTCGTGTGGTCGTACGGCTAAAAGCCGGGTTAGACTCCTTGGCCCTGCCCAACCCGCCCAGTGATGCTTTCCGATGCTTGAACAGTACGTCAAAAAGATCCTCACCTCGCGCGTCTACGACGTTGCCGTAGAAACCCCGTTGCAGACCGCCCGCCAGCTCTCCGAGCGCTTGGGCAACAAGGTCTGGCTCAAGCGGGAAGACTTGCAGCCGGTGTTCTCGTTCAAGATTCGCGGCGCCTACAACAAGCTGACCCAACTGAGCGCCGAAGAACGTGCGCGCGGTGTGGTCACCGCCTCGGCGGGCAACCATGCCCAGGGTCTGGCCCTTGCGGCCAAGGTGCTGGGGGTCAAGGCCACTATCGTGATGCCCAAGACCACCCCCGAGATCAAGGTCGAAGGCGTGCGCTCCCGTGGCGGCAAAGTGGTGCTGCACGGCGATTCGTTCCCGGAAGCCCTGGCCTATTCGCTCAAGCTGGTCGATGAAAAAGGCTACGTCTACATTCACCCCTACGACGATCCGCACACCATTGCCGGGCAGGGCACCGTGGCGATGGAGATTCTGCGCCAGCACCCAGGGCCGCTGGACGCAATCTTCGTACCGGTGGGCGGCGGTGGCCTGATCGCGGGTATTGCGGCATACGTGAAATACCTGCGCCCGGAAATCAAGATCATCGGCGTCGAGCCGGATGACTCCAACTGCCTGCAAGCCGCGATGGCAGCGGGCGAGCGCGTGGTGCTGCCGACCGTGGGCCTGTTTGCCGATGGTGTGGCGGTGGCGCAGATCGGTCAGCACACGTTCGATATCTGCAAGGACTACGTGGATGAAGTGATCACCGTCAGCACCGACGAAATCTGCGCGGCGATCAAGGACATCTACGACGACACCCGCTCCATCACCGAGCCGGCGGGGGCATTGGGCGTAGCGGGCATCAAGAAATACGTGGAAACCCGAGGCGTCAGCGGGCAAACCCTGGTGGCTATCGATTCCGGCGCTAACGTCAACTTCGACCGCCTGCGCCATGTGGCCGAGCGCGCCGAGCTGGGTGAAGGCCGCGAAGCGATCATCGCCGTGACCATTCCCGAGAAGCCTGGCAGCTTCAAGGCGTTCTGCGAGGCCGTGGGCAAACGCCAGATTACCGAGTTCAACTACCGCTATCACACCGGCAGCGAAGCGCACATTTTCGTCGGTGTGCAGACGCATCCGGAAAGCGACCCGCGCAGCGCCTTGATCGCCAGCCTCACCCAGCAGGGTTTTCCGGTGCTGGACCTGACCGAGAACGAATTGGCCAAGTTGCACATCCGCCATATGGTCGGTGGGCATGCGGCCAAGGTGAGCGATGAAGTGGTGTTGCGCTTCGAGTTTCCGGAGCGGCCGGGGGCCTTGTTCAACTTTCTTAACAAATTGGGCGGGCGCTGGAACATCTCAATGTTTCACTATCGCAACCACGGCGCGGCGGATGGCCGTGTGGTGGCCGGCCTGCAAGTGCCGGCGAACGAACGTCACCTGGTACCGGCGGCCCTGGCGGAAATCGGTTACCCGTACTGGGACGAAAGCGATAACCCGGCCTACAAACTGTTCCTCGGTTGAGCGACTACGCTGATTGGGGCGGCCTTTAAGGAATACGACACATGCAAACCCTGATCACCCTCAAAGTTATCCACATTGCGGCCACTGCGGTGTTGTTGCTCTGCGGCCTGGGCCTGGCGCTGTTGGCCTGGCGCAAACGCAGCGCCGGTCCGGCGGTGGTCGTGCAGCGCCCTTGGGCGTTCGTATGGTTGCTGATGGGGGTTTGCCTGCTCAGCATGCCATTTACCGGCTGGTGGCTGGTGCACCTGGTGGGCTGGCCGTTGGGGCAGACCTGGATTCTGGGCTCCAGCCTGCTCTACACCGTGGCGGCGCTGGCCTGGTTCTGGCTGGTGGCGCGGCTCAACCGGTTGCGCAAGGGCGAGGGCGGTAGCCTGAATTTCACTTTGGTGCTAGCGGTGGTCAGCCTGGTGGGGTTTGTGGCGATTGCCGGGTTGATGGGGGCCAAGCCGGTTTAACCCGTTGGATCGTGTCGCCTGTATCGGGGGCAAGCCCCCTCCCATATTTAACTGAGTCCTTGTGGGAGGGGGCTTGCCCCGATAGCGCTATCAGCTACGCAGGGTAATCACCGGCCAACCCCGCTTCTCGGCTTCGGCGCGCAAATTCGGGTCCGGGTCGACCGCCACCGGGTTCGCCACCTGCTCCAACATCGGCAAGTCGTTCATCGAGTCGCTATAGAAGTAACTGTCTTCCAGGCTATGCCCGGTCTCTTCCAGCCAACGATTCAAGCGCGTCACCTTGCCTTCACGGAAACACGGCACATCCGTGCTGCGTCCGGTATAGCGGCCGTTTTCCATCTCGCATTCAGTGGCGATCAGGGTGTCCACGCCCAGGCGTGCGGCAATCGGCGCCGTGACGAAACGGTTGGTGGCGGTGATGATCACCAGCTTATCGCCGGCGTCGCGGTGCTTGGCCAGCAGTTCGGAGGCGCGTGGCAGCATGATCGGTTCAATGCAGTCGCGCATGTAGTCGTTATGCCAGGCGTCCAGCTGGGCCATCTCGGTGCGGCCGAGGATTTCCAGGCAGAAGTTCAGGTAAGCGGCGTTGTCCAGTTGGCCGGCCAGGTAATCCTGGTAGAACTCGTCGTTGCGAGCCTTGTAGGCCACCGGGTCGAGAATCCCGCGTTCACACAGGTAATCGCCCCAGGCGTGGTCGCTGTCACCGCCGAGAAGGGTGTTGTCCAAGTCGAATAAAGCCAGGCGCATTGCAGTTACTCGCTGAAATGTCTGTAAAAAGGCGTCCAGAATACGGTCTTTTCACAAGAGTGCACATAAGCTAAGAAGCCTCGTTGCCGCTTGCGCAAGCTTTGTGGAACAATGCGGCGACATGCGTTTGCGAGGTTGTTGCCGTGATCGACCCCGATGGTTTCCGTCCAAATGTCGGGATTATTCTTACGAATGATGCCGGACAGGTGCTATGGGCTCGCCGAATCAACCAAGATGCCTGGCAGTTTCCTCAGGGCGGAATCAACCCCGACGAAACCCCTGAAGACGCCTTGTACCGTGAGTTGAACGAAGAAGTCGGCCTTGAGCGCGAAGATGTGCAAATTCTGGCCTGTACCCGTGGCTGGTTGCGCTATCGTTTGCCGCAACGCCTGGTGCGTACCCACAGCCAACCGCTGTGCATCGGCCAGAAGCAGAAATGGTTTCTCCTGCGCCTGATCTCCAATGAGCAGCGGGTGCGGATGGATTTGACCGGTAAACCGGAGTTCGATGGCTGGCGTTGGGTCAGTTATTGGTACCCGCTGGGCCAGGTGGTGACATTCAAGCGCGAAGTTTATCGTCGCGCTCTCAAAGAGCTTGCCCGCGCCTTTTAGCGCGCGACTGACGACGGAGTTCGACCCCGAGCCATGCTCAATACGCTGCGCAAGATCGTCCAGGAAGTTAACTCCGCCAAGGATCTCAAGGCGGCGTTGGGGATTATTGTGTTGCGCGTCAAGGAAGCCATGGGCAGCCAGGTCTGCTCGGTTTACCTGCTGGACCCCGAGACCAACCGTTTTGTGCTGATGGCCACCGAGGGCTTGAACAAGCGCTCCATCGGCAAGGTCAGCATGGCGCCCAATGAAGGTCTGGTTGGCTTGGTGGGGACGCGTGAAGAACCCCTGAACCTTGAACATGCGGCCGATCACCCGCGTTATCGCTACTTTGCCGAAACCGGCGAAGAGCGCTACGCCTCATTTCTCGGCGCACCCATCATTCACCACCGCCGCGTTGTCGGCGTGCTGGTCATTCAACAGAAAGAACGCCGCCAGTTCGACGAAGGTGAAGAAGCCTTCCTCGTGACCATGAGCGCGCAATTGGCCGGGGTTATCGCCCACGCCGAGGCCACCGGTTCCATCCGTGGCCTGGGCCGTCAGGGCAAGGGTATTCAGGAAGCCAAGTTCGTCGGCGTGCCGGGTTCGCCAGGTGCTGCTGTGGGTACGGCGGTGGTCATGCTGCCGCCGGCCGACCTCGATGTGGTGCCGGACAAAACCATCACCGACATCGACGCCGAAATCAAACTGTTCAAGACCGCCCTCGAAGGCGTGCGCGCCGACATGCGCAACCTCTCGAACAAACTGGCCACCCAATTGCGCCCCGAAGAGCGGGCGCTGTTCGAGGTGTACCAGATGATGCTTGACGACGCGTCCCTCGGGAACGAAGTCAAGACCGTGATCAAGACCGGCCAGTGGGCCCAGGGCGCGTTGCGTCAGGTGGTCAGCGATCACGTCAACCGTTTTGAAATGATGGACGACGCCTACCTGCGCGAGCGCGCCTCGGATGTGCGTGACCTCGGTCGCCGTCTGCTGGCCTACTTGCAGGAAGATCGCAGCACCAATCTGGTCTACCCCGACAACACCATCCTGATCAGTGAAGAACTGACCGCCACCATGCTTGGCGAAGTACCGGAAGGCAAACTGGTGGGCCTGGTGTCGGTACTCGGTTCGGGTAACTCCCACGTCGCGATCCTGGCCCGCGCCATGGGCATTCCGACGGTGATGGGCCTGGTGGACCTGCCGTATTCCAAAGTCGACGGCATCGACATGATCGTCGACGGCCATCGCGGCGAAGTCTTTACCAACCCCAGCGAAGTGCTGCGCAAGCAATATGCCGAGGTGGTGGAAGAAGAGAAGCAACTGGCGTTGGGCCTCGATTCCCTGCGCGAGTTGCCGTGTGTGACACTCGACGGCCACCGCGTGCCGCTGCTGGTCAACACGGGCTTGCTGGCCGACGTGGCCCGCGCGCAACAGCGAGGCGCCGAAGGCGTGGGGCTGTACCGCACCGAAGTGCCGTTCATGATCAACCAGCGTTTCCCGAGCGAGAAGGAACAGCTGGCGATCTATCGTGAGCAGTTGGCGGCGTTCCACCCGTTGCCGGTGACCATGCGCAGCCTGGATATCGGCGGCGACAAGTCGTTGTCGTACTTCCCGATCAAGGAAGACAACCCGTTCCTCGGCTGGCGCGGTATTCGCGTGACCCTCGACCATCCCGAGATTTTCCTGGTGCAGACCCGCGCCATGCTCAAGGCCAGCGAGGGCCTGAACAACCTGCGTATTCTGTTGCCGATGATCTCCGGCACCCACGAGCTGGAAGAAGCGTTGCACCTGATCCACCGGGCCTGGGGTGAAGTGCGCGACGAAGGCGCCGACGTACCGATGCCGCCGATTGGCGTGATGATCGAAATCCCGGCAGCGGTGTATCAAGCCAAGGAGCTGGCGCGGCAGGTGGACTTCCTGTCGGTAGGCTCCAACGATCTGACTCAGTACTTGCTGGCCGTGGACCGCAACAACCCTCGGGTTGCCGACCTGTACGACTACCTGCACCCGGCCGTGCTGCAAGCCTTGCAGCATGTGGTTCGCGACGCCCATGCCGAAGGCAAACCAGTGAGTATCTGCGGCGAAATGGCCGGCGACCCGGCAGCGGCAGTGCTGTTGATGGCGATGGGTTTTGACAGCTTGTCGATGAACGCCACCAACCTGCCGAAAGTGAAGTGGCTGCTGCGCCAGGTCAACCTGAGCATGGCCAAGGATCTGCTGGCGGAGGTGATGACCATCGACAACCCGCAAGTTATCCACAGCTCGCTGCAATTGGCCCTGAAAAACCTGGGGCTGACGCGGATGATCAATCCGGCTTCGGCGAAAACCCTATAACGCTGACACCGATCAGAATTGTGAGAGGGGCTTGCTCCCTCCCACATCGGCGTTGTGGTGTGGCTAGAGGTTGATCTCCACTTCGCCCAGCCGCCCGCCCTTGGGCCCGAAACTACGCTCCACCATCCACCGTGTGCCGTCGGCATTCACGATCAATGCTGTGCTGGCTCGGGTCCCATAAGTAGGGCTGGCGATAAACACGCTCGACAACAGGCTTTCAGTCGCCAGCCCCACGCCGGTATCCGGCAACTCGGCGAACGGCGCGGTCTGCGGATCACTCAACAACGCCAGCAAGGTATGCGGGTGCGGATCATCCAGCGCCTGGCTTAACGCTGCCTTGGCCTTGAGCAGCTTCGGCCACGGCGTATCCAACCCGGCATTGGACAACCCATACACTCCCGCCTCCAACCGGGCAGGCTCGGTGTGATTGGCGTTGTAATGCCACATCTCTTCCCGCGTCCCCACCAGCAGGTTGAAGCCGGCATATTCGATGGATCGGCCATTTACTTCGGCTAAATACTCGTCAATCGGCAGCGAACCACTGAGAAACCGCGCCACCAGCTCGCCGCGGGACTTACGCGCCGGCGGCTGGTGCGGATCGCGGATATTGGTCAGTGCCGCAAACCGCCCATCGGCACTCACTCCCAGCCAGGTGCCGCCGGCTTCCTGATCGCGGCCGGCATACACGTGAGGCGCATCCGGCCACTGGGCCAGCGGCAGCGTAGGGCGGGCGTAGAACTCATCACGGTTGGCCGCGACGATCAGCGGCTGGGCATGACCCGGCCGCCAGGCGAAAACGATCAAGCACATCAGGCGATCCCTTTTGTGTTTTTTGCCACTCTACTCACTCAAGCAGAAGCGTTCCATCGTCTCCAGTTGGGTCGCATGCCTTCCATCCGTTAACATGCCGGACTTGTTTCGGGGGCTCCCATGGAATTTCTGCTGTATCTGGTGCTTGGCGCCTGTGCGGGCGTGCTCGCCGGGCTGTTCGGTGTGGGCGGCGGGATCATCATCGTGCCGGTGCTGGTGTTCAGCTTCACCTTGCAGGGCTTCGACCCGCAGGTACTGACGCACTTGGCGGTGGGAACGTCCCTGGCGACTATCATCTTTACCTCGGTCAATGCCGTGCGCGAGCACCATCGGCGTGGCGCGGTGCGCTGGCCGATCTTTGTGTGGATGACCGTCGGCATCCTGATCGGCGCCGGTTTTGGCGCGCTGACCGCCGAAGCGATTTCCGGGCCGCACTTGCAGAAGATCATCGGCGTATTTGCCCTGCTGGTGGCGCTGCAACTGGGCCTGGACGTCAAGCCGAAGGCCAGTCGAACGGTGCCGGGCAAGGTCGGTCTGACCCTGGCCGGCACCGTGATCGGCTGGGCCTCGGCGATTTTCGGGATTGGCGGCGGCTCGCTGACCGTGCCATTCCTGACCTGGCGCAGCGTGCCGATGCAGCAGGCAGTGGCGACGTCGTCGGCCTGCGGCCTGCCGATTGCGCTGGCCAGTGCATTAAGTTTCATGATTCTGGGCTGGCAGGATCCGCTGTTGCCCGCTCATAGTCTGGGGTTCGTGTATTTGCCGGCCCTGCTGGGCATTGCCCTGACCAGCATGGTGTTCGCGCGCTTCGGTGCACGCCTGGCGCACCGGCTGTCGCCCCGCCTGCTCAAGCGGCTGTTTGCCGGATTGCTATTGTGCGTCGGTTTGAATTTTTTGCTGTAACGAAGGCTTAATCGCGCCCGGGCATGGTCCGGACGCCATAACGAATGATTTAACGAGGAGTCGCAATGCTGCCTTACCCGCAGATCGACCCGGTGGCCCTGGCCATCGGTCCGCTGAAAATCCACTGGTACGGGTTGATGTACCTGATCGGCATCGGCGGCGCGTGGTTGCTGGCGTCTCGGCGCCTGAACCGTTTCGACCCAACCTGGACCAAGGAGAAACTCTCCGACATGGTGTTCTGGTTGTCGATGGGGGTGATCGTCGGCGGACGCCTGGGGTATGTGCTGTTTTACGATTTGTCGGCGTATATCGCCAACCCGATGCTGATTTTCGAAGTGTGGAAGGGCGGCATGGCGTTCCACGGCGGCTTTATCGGCGTGATGATCGCGGCCTGGTGGTTCGGTCGGCGCAACGGCAAGTCGTTCTTCCAATTGATGGACTTTGTCGCGCCGCTGGTGCCGATCGGCCTGGGCGCCGGGCGCATCGGTAACTTTATCAACGCCGAGTTGTGGGGCAAGCCGACCGACGTGCCGTGGGCCATGGTATTCCCGCCGTTCAGCGACCCGGCCCAGTTACCGCGCCATCCGTCGCAGCTGTACCAGTTCGCCTTGGAAGGTGTGGCACTGTTTCTGATTCTGTATATCTTCTCGCGCAAACCGCGCCCGACCATGGCCGTGTCCGGCATGTTCGCGCTGTTCTACGGGATCTTCCGGTTTATCGTCGAATTCGTACGGGTGCCGGATGCGCAGCTGGGTTACCTGGCGTGGGGCTGGCTGACCATGGGCCAGATCCTCAGCCTGCCGATGATCCTGGTCGGCCTGGGCCTGCTGTGGTGGGCGTACAATCGCCCGCAGCCGCTGAAGAACACCGCGCTTTAAATTCGAACGCCTGGGCCCAGCCGCGCTGGGCCCAGGCTTCAACGAAACGGGTATCCACATGAAGCAATATCTCGAACTGCTGCACGACGTCGTGACCAATGGCCTGACCAAGGGCGACCGCACCGGCACCGGCACCAAGGCCGTGTTCGCTCGCCAGTATCGGCATAACCTGGCCGACGGCTTCCCGCTGCTGACCACCAAGAAGCTGCACTTCAAAAGCATCGCCAACGAGTTGATCTGGATGTTGAGCGGCAACACCAACATCAAATGGCTCAATGAAAACGGCGTGCGCATCTGGGACGAATGGGCCACCGAAGACGGCGACCTGGGCCCGGTCTACGGCGAGCAATGGACCGCCTGGCCGACCAAGGACGGCGGCACGATCAATCAGATCGACTATATGGTTCACACCCTTAAGACCAACCCCAACAGCCGTCGCATCCTGTTCCACGGCTGGAACGTCGAGTACCTGCCCGACGAAACCAAGAGCCCCCAGGAAAACGCGCGCAACGGCAAGCAAGCCCTGCCGCCGTGCCATCTGCTGTATCAGGCGTTCGTGCATGACGGTCACCTGTCGATGCAGTTGTATATCCGCAGCTCCGACGTGTTCCTCGGCCTGCCATACAACACCGCCGCCCTGGCGTTGCTGACCCATATGCTGGCTCAACAGTGCGACCTGATCCCCCACGAGATCATCGTTACCACCGGCGACACCCACGCTTACAGCAACCATATGGAACAGATCCAGACCCAGCTGGCGCGCACGCCTAAGAAGCTGCCGGAATTGGTGATCAAGCGTAAACCTGCGTCGATCTACGACTACAAGTTCGAAGACTTCGAGATCGTGGGTTACGACGCCGATCCGAGCATCAAGGCCGATGTGGCTATCTAGAGCCTGACGCTGTCCAATATGGGAGGGGGCTAGAGCCTGACGCTGTCCGAAGTGGGAGAGGGCTTGCCCCCGATTGCGGTAGGTCAGCTGAAATTCCGCATCCAGGGCAAGCCCCCATCCACATTTGAACAGTGTTCGCATGAGTCAATGCCCGTGGCTCCTGCCTACGTGTGAGGGCTCGGCCTCGCTCGCCAGCACTCCGCCGTTGACCTCCAACCGCTGCAAAATCCCGCAGTGATCCCCGCCCCCACAGCGTTGGCGCAGGTCCAGCAATTGTTCCTGCAAGGCCAGCAGCCCGTCGATGCGCGTCTTTACATGCTGGATATGCTCGTCGATCAACGCATTGACGCTTTCGCACTGGTCCTGAGGGCTGTCGCGCAGGCTGAGCAGGCTGCGGATTTCCTCAAGGGTCATGTCCAGGCTGCGGCAGTTGCGGATAAACACCAGCCGTTCGCTGTGCGCCTGGGTGTACACGCGGTAGTTGGCATCGGTGCGCGCCGGGGGGGGCAGCAGGCCTTCCTTCTCGTAGTAACGGATGGTCTCCACCGGGCAGTCGGTGAGTTTGGCCAGTTCGCCGATCTTCATCGCAGCAATCTCCAAATGGGTGCTTGACCCTATAGTGGCTACAGGGTCTTTACTTGGCAACAAGCACTCTTACGGACGCCACAGCATGAGCGATTCCCACCACACCCCGCATAAACATGATCACACCCACGATCATGGCACTGAAAAACTCACGCCCGTACACAATCACGGCCACGGCGGCTCCTGCTGTTCCGGTGGCCCCGCGCCTGCGGTGGTGACACTGAGCGAAGCACCCACCGCCGGTTCGCGCCTGAGCACCTTCCGTATCGAAGCCATGGACTGCCCCACCGAGCAGACGCTGATCCAGAACAAGCTGGGCAAGCTCGCTGGCGTGCAACAGCTGGAATTCAACCTGATCAATCGCATTCTCGGCGTCACCCATGACCTGCCGAGTACTGCGCCGATTATCGATGCGATCAAATCCATCGGCATGCAAGCCGACCCCATCGAAGAGGGCGCGCCCGCAGCTACTCCCCCGGCCAAGAAACATTGGTGGCCGCTGGCCGTGTCGGGTCTTGGGGCGTTAGGCGCCGAAGTCCTGCACTTCACCAATGCCGCGCCGACCTGGGTGATTGCCTTGGTGGCGCTGGTGTCGATCCTCAGCGGCGGCCTTGGCACCTATAAAAAGGGCTGGATCGCCCTGAAAAACCTCAATCTGAACATCAACGCGCTGATGAGTATCGCGGTCACCGGCGCGATTCTTATCGGCCAATGGCCGGAAGCGGCGATGGTGATGTTCCTGTTTACCGTGGCCGAGCTGATCGAAGCCAAGTCCCTGGACCGCGCGCGCAATGCCATCAGCGGTTTGATGCAGATGACCCCGGAACAGGCCACCGTGCGGCAGCCTGACGGCAGTTGGGTTGAACAAGAGGTTAAAAGCATCGAACTGGGCGCTGTGGTGCGGGTAAAGCCCGGTGAGCGCATCGGCCTGGACGGTGAGGTGACCGCGGGTCAATCCACTGTCGATCAGGCGCCCATTACCGGTGAAAGCCTGCCGATTGAGAAGACGGTGGGCGATAAAGTCTTCGCCGGCACCATCAATCAGGCCGGTTCCCTGGAATACAGCGTGACGGCGGCGGCCAACAACTCCACCCTGGCGCGGATCATCCACGCGGTGGAACAAGCCCAGGGCGCGCGGGCTCCGACCCAGCGCTTTGTGGACAGTTTTTCCAAGATCTACACCCCGGCTGTGTTCCTGTTCGCACTCGGCGTGGCAGTGATTCCACCGCTGTTCATGGCCGGCGCCTGGTTCGACTGGATCTACCGCGCGCTGGTGCTGTTGGTGGTCGCGTGCCCCTGTGCGCTGGTGATTTCCACGCCGGTGACCATTGTCAGCGGCCTGGCCGCTGCGGCGCGCAAAGGCATCCTGATCAAGGGCGGCGTGTACCTGGAGGGCGGTTACAAGCTCGATTACCTGGCCCTCGACAAGACCGGCACAATCACCCACGGCAAACCCGTGCAAACCGACTACCTCGCGCTGTTCCCCACTGTCGAAGACAGCGCGCCGGCCCTCGCCGCCAGCCTGGCGGGGCGTTCCGACCACCCCGTGTCCCTGGCAATCGCCAACGCAGCTGTGGATAAAAACCTGCCGACCCATACTGTGGATAACTTCGAGGCCCTGGCCGGGCGCGGCGTGCGAGGCGATATCAACGGCGAAACCTATCACCTGGGCAATCACCGCCTGGTGGAGGACCTGGGCCTGTGCTCGCCAGCGCTGGAAGAGAAACTCTTCGCCCTGGAGAAACAAGGCAAGTCGGTCGTGCTCCTACTGGACAAATCCGGCCCGCTGGCGCTGTTTGCCGTGGCCGACACCGTCAAGGACAGCAGCCGAGAAGCCATCCAGCAGTTGCATGAATTGGGCATCAAGACCCTGATGCTCACCGGCGACAACACCCACACCGCCCAGGCGATTGCGGCGCAGGTAGGTATCGATCAAGCCCAGGGCGATTTGCTGCCCACCGACAAACTCCACGCCATCGAAACCCTCTACACCCAAGGCCGTCGGGTGGGCATGGTCGGCGACGGCATCAACGACGCTCCGGCCCTGGCTCGCGCCGAAATCGGCTTTGCCATGGCCGCCGCCGGCACCGACACCGCCATCGAGACCGCCGACGTGGCGTTGATGGACGATGATCTGCGCAAGATTCCGGCATTCATTCGGTTGTCGCGGCAAACGTCGAGTATCCTCAAGCAGAACATCGCCCTGGCGTTGGTGATCAAGGCGATCTTCCTCGCGGTGACGTTCATGGGCATGGCCACCATGTGGATGGCGGTGTTTGCCGACATGGGCGTGAGCCTGCTGGTGGTGTTCAATGGCCTGCGCCTGCTGCGCAAATAGACAAGAGAGGGTGGTGTGCTGAGTGCCGAGCTGAAGGCGTTTTTTATGGTCGCCCGCCTGGGCAGCATTACCCAGGCGGCGAAAAAGCTCGGCCTGAGCCAGCCCACGGTCACCACCCAGATCCGCAACCTGGAAAGCCAATACGGCGTCGAGCTGTTCTATCGCGGCGGGCGCCGCCTCACCGTCAGCGACGAAGGCGCGCGGCTGTTGCCGATGGTCAAGACGCTGTTGCAGCAGGAAGCCGATATCGAGTTTTTCCTGCGCAACAACGGTCAGTTCCAGGGCGCACTCAGGATTGCCGCAACGGCGCCGTACTACATCCTGGATCTGGTCAAAGCCTTTCGCGAGCGCCTACCCCAAGTGGAGGTGTCGGTGGAAATCGGCAACTCGCAGCAGGTGCTCGAAGCGCTGGATGACTACCGCGTCGATGTGGCGGCGTCCTCACAGCTGCTCGACGACCCACGGCTGATACGTCGCGTCCTTGGCACCGACCCGCTGGTGCTGGCGGTGCATCGCAACCATCCCCTGGCCAAACTCGATCATGTGCCGTTGAGCGCGCTCGCCGGACACACCCTGTTGATGCGCGAGGTCGGCTCCACCACACGCCGCCTGACCGAAGACATGCTGCGCGGCGCTGGCGTGAACTACGGGCCGCTGCTGGAAATCGGCAGCCGTGAATCGATCCGCGAGGCGGTGTTGCGCAATATCGGCATCAGCATCATCGCCCGCCAGGAAGTGCCCCATGACCCGCAGCTCAAGGTGCTGACCCTTGAGCATGCGCCGCAGATTCCGGAGTATCTGTACTGCCTCAAAGAACGAAAAGGCGCTCGCCTGCCGGCGGCGTTTTTGGGGTTGGCCCAGGAAATGTCGCCAATCTAAAGCCTTGTAGTGGCTTTGGGGACCAATCGGGGGCAAGCCCCCTCCCACATGTTGAATTGTGAATGCCTTTAAGTGTGGGAGGGGGCTTGCCCCCGATTGGCGATACCCCAGCAACTCAGTTCGAAGAGTCCTACACAAATCTGCGAATACCACTATCGCCGCGTTTTGCCTTCCTGCCACAAGAGCGACGCATTGCCTGCCTAGCATGGCCTTCATCCGTTTGATGAGGTGCCACCATGAACACAGCCCTGACCCAACCCGGCGCGCCCATGAAAGTGCGCGGTATCCAGAAGCGCTTCGGTGCGTTCACCGCGCTGGACAACGTCTCCCTGGACGTCGCCGCCGGCGAACTGGTGTGCCTGCTGGGCCCGTCCGGCTGCGGCAAGACCACCTTGTTGCGCTGCATTGCCGGCTTGGAGCGCCAGGACAATGGCGAACTTTACCTGGGCGGCCGTGACGTTTCCCTGCTGCCGCCGCAGGCGCGGGACTACGGCATTCTGTTTCAGTCCTACGCGCTGTTTCCGAACCTGACCGTCGAAGCGAATATCGGCTATGGCCTAACCGGCAGCGGCCGCGACGAAGTGCGCCAGCGTGTCGGCCAGATGCTGGAGCTGGTGGGCCTGGTGGGCAGCGAAAAGAAGTACCCCGGTCAACTCTCCGGCGGCCAGCAGCAGCGGGTCGCCCTGGCCCGCGCGCTCGCGCCGGCGCCGTCGTTGCTGCTGCTGGATGAGCCGATGTCGGCCCTCGATGCCCGGGTGCGCGAGCACTTGTGCACCGAACTGCGTCAGCTGCAACGGCGCCTGGGCATCACCACCTTGATGGTGACCCATAACCAGGACGAAGCCATGTTGATGGCCGACCGCATTGCCGTGATGAACAACGGTAAGGTCGAGCAATACGCTACGCCGCAGGAAATCTACGACCACCCGGCCACGCCGTTCGTGGCGGAGTTTGTCGGCCAGGGCAACTGGTTGCCGTTCAGCCGCAACAGCATCAGCCATGCCCAGGTCGGCGGGATGACGATGCGCCTGGCCGATGACGCCGGTAGAGCCAAGTCCGGTCGGCTGTTCTGCCGCCCGGAAGCGATCAGCGTCAACCCTCCCGTGCACGAAGAAAACCTCTTCCCGGCCAAGGTCCGTGAGATCACCTTTCTCGGCAACCGCTGCCGCATGAGTTTTGAACTGGAGCACCTGCCCGGTCATCCGCTGCTGGCCGAACTCGCCCCCGAAGCCATGCCGCGCCTGGGTGCCCAGGACATCTGGGTGGCTTTGCCGCCGCGCAGCCTACAGGTGTTTGCCTGAGATGGCCGCAGTGATGAGCTTGCCTGCAACGCGTCAGGTGTCCCGTGCCGAGTGGGGCGACCGCATTTTTGTGGTCGGGGGCAAATGGCTTTGGCTGAGCCTCCTGAGTGTCGCGGTGTTGCTGCCGTTGCTGGCGATCTTCTGGCGTGGTTTCAGCAACGAGGCCGGGCAGGGTGGCGGCCTGGTCGCGGCGCGGGAACTGCTCACCAGCGCCAACTTCCACTGGTTGCTGGGCAATAGCCTGAAAGTCTCTCTCAGCGTGGCGGCCATCGTCGTACCGCTGGCCTACCTGTTTGCCTACGCGCTGCAACGCACGCTGATCCCCGGCAAAGCGATCTGGCGCGGCTTGTCGCTGTTGCCGCTGATGGCGCCGTCGATGTTGCCGGGCATTGCGCTGGTGTACCTGTTCGGCAACCAAGGCCTGTTGCGCGGGTTGATCGCGGAAAATATCTACGGCTTCTGGGGCATCGTGCTCGGTGAAGTGATCTACACCTTCCCACACGCCCTGATGATTTTGCTGTCGGCGCTCTCGCTGGCCGATGCGCGCCTGTTCGATGCCGCCTCAAGTATGGGGGCCAGCCCGGCGCGGGCGTTTCGCAGCATCACCTGGCCGGCCACGCGCCAGGCGGTGTTTGCCGCGTTCTGCCTGGTGTTCACGCTGACCATCACCGATTTCGGCGTGCCTGTGGTGGTCGGCGGCGATTATCAGGTGCTGGCGCTGGAAGCCTACAAGGCGGTGGTCGGTCAGCAGCAGTTCGGTCGCGGTGCGTTGATCGGCATGGTGTTGCTGTTGCCGGCGCTGTTCAGCTTCGCTGTGGACGCATGGTTGCGCCGTCGCCACGGCGATGCCATGAGCGGCCGCGCCCAAGTCTTCCGCCCGGCGCCGTCGCGCTTGAGGGACGGTTGCTACCTGGCCATCGTTCTATTGATCTGCGCGGTGCTGCTGCTGGTATTCGGCATGGCGGTGTATTCCTCCCTGGTGAAGTTCTGGCCGTACAACCTGTCGCTGTCCCTCGCTCATTACCAGTTCGAGGACACCGCCGGCGGTGGTTGGCTGGCCTACCGCAACAGCCTGACCATGGCGCTATGTACGGCCGTGATCGGCAGCGTCCTGATCTTCAGCGGCGCCTATCTGATGGAAAAGACCAAGGGCCAGAAACACCTCAATCTGGCGCTGCGCATGCTCAGCTTCGTACCGATGGCGGTGCCGGGGTTGGTGCTGGGCCTAGGCTACGTGTTCTTTTTCAACCTCAACGGCAACCCGCTGCATGTGTTCTACGGGACCATGACCCTGCTGGTGGTGTGCACCATTGCTCACTATTTGACCACCGCGCAGATGACCGCTACGACCGCGCTGCGTCAGCTCGATGCGGAATTCGAAGCCGCCGCGCTGTCCCTCAAGGCGCCGCTGTACCGCCATTACCTGAAAGTCACGGTGCCGATCTGCCTGCCGGCCTTGCTGGATATCGTGCGCTACCTGTTCGTGTCGGCGATGACTACCGTGTCCGCCGCGATTTTCCTCTACAGCCCCGACACCATCCTTGCCGCCGTCGCCGTGTTGAACATGGACGACGCCGGGAACGTGGGCGGTGCGGCGGCCATGTCCACCCTGATCCTGTTCACCTCGGCCAGCGTTTCGTTGCTGCTGGCGTGGGCATCGCGCGGCGCGCTGCGTCGCTCCCAAGCCTGGCGCCAGAGCGCGCCCGGCCAATAAACAACCCTGAAGGAGGTTCCTCATGTTCAAGCCCCTGGCGCTGGTCGCTGCCGTACTCACCGCATTCAGCCTGAATGCCTTCGCCAAAACTGATCTCACCGTGTATACGGCCCTCGAAGCCGAGCAGTTGAAGACCTATAAAAAGGCCTTCGAACAGGCGAACCCCGATATCGAAATCAAATGGGTGCGCGACTCCACCGGGATCATCACCGCCAAGCTGCTGGCCGAAAAAGACCGCCCCCAAGCCGATGCCGTGTGGGGCCTGGCTGCATCGAGCCTGGCGATCCTCGACCAGCAAGGCATGCTGGACAACTACGCGCCGAAGGACCTGGACAAGATCGGCAAGAATTACCGCGACCCTGCCAACCCGCCCGCGTGGGTCGGCATGGACGTGTGGGCCGCGACAATCTGCTTCAACACCGTCGAAGCCGAGAAGCAGGGCCTGACCAAGCCGGTGAGCTGGCAAGATCTGACCAAGCCTGAGTACAAAGGCAAGATCGTGATGCCCAACCCGGCCTCATCCGGCACCGGCTTTCTGGATGTGAGCGCCTGGTTGCAGACCTATGGCGAGAAGCAAGGCTGGCAGTACATGGATGACCTGCACCAGAACATCGGCCAGTACGTTCATTCCGGTTCCAAGCCTTGCAAGTTGGCGGCTTCCGGTGAATTTCCGATCGGGATTTCCTTCGAATACCCAGCGGTGCAGTTGAAACGCCAGGGCGCGCCACTGGACATCATCCTGCCCAAGGAAGGCCTGGGCTGGGACATCGAAGCCACCGCCGTGATGAAAGGCACTGCCCATGCCGATGCGGCGAAAAAACTCGCCGACTTCTCCGCCAGCCCCGCAGCCATGGAGCTGTACAAGGACAACTTCGCAGTCCTCGCCCAGCCGGGCATTGCCAAGCCGCAGACCGAATTGCCGGCCGACTACGAACAACGCCTGATCAAGAATGACTTTGCCTGGGCTTCGAAAAACCGCGACAGCATCCTGGCCGAATGGCGCAAGCGCTATGACGGTAAGTCGGAGAAGGTCGCGGGCCAGTAATTACTCGGGTTTTGGCTGAAGGTCCTAGCGGGGGCGAGCCACCTCCCACATTGAAAGGCATTCAAAAGGTGGGAGGGGGCTTGCCCCCGATAGCGGTCTTGAAAACAGGACATCACTACATGACACAGCACAGCGACCTACTGATTGTCGGCGCCGGCATCCTTGGCCTGTCCCACGCCTACGCCGCGGCTCGACGCGGCCTCAAGGTCAAGGTGTTCGAACGCAGCGCTACGCCCTTGGGCGCCTCGGTACGCAACTTCGGCCAGGCTTTGGTCACTGGCCAGCCACCGGGAGCGATGCTCGATCTGGCGCGGCAAAGCCGTGCTATCTGGGGGCATTGGGCTCAGGTGGCGGGTCTGCAACTCAAGCGCAACGGCGCCTACCTGTTCGCCCGCACCGAAGCGGAAGAACACCTGCTGGAAGCCTTCTGCGCCGGGCGCGCGCAGGAACACGGGTACAACGTGGAGCTGCTGCAAGGTGCGGCGATGCGCGATTTGTACGGCGGCCAGTTCCGCCATCACCGGGCCGCTTTGCATGGCCGCGACGATCAGCAACTGTATTCACGCGAGGCGCTCCCGGCGCTGATCCGCTACCTGAGGGAGCACCTGAACGTGGAATTTCACTTTTCCACCCTGGTGCGCGATGTCGAGCCGGGCCTGTTGCACAGCACCGCCGGCAGCTTTCGCGGCGAACAGATCATCGTTTGTTGCGGCCATGACTACCAAACCTTATTGGCCGAAGCGTTGGCCGAACTGCATCCGAGTATCTGCCGCTTGCAAATGCTGCGGGCGCGACCGGCGCTGAATCTGAACCTGCAGCATGCCTTGCTTACGGGTCTCAGTTGCGTGCATTACGGCGCATTTGCCGACTTACCGGAAGCGGCGGCGGTTCAGGCGCAAATCCTGCGCGAAGCGCCGCACCTGCACGAGCACGGAATTCATCTGTTGATCAGTCCTACGCCCTATGGCGAGCTGATCATCGGCGATTCCCATGATTACGGCCTGGATGCGTCGCCCTTCAACGGCGAACAGGTGGACAACTGGATGCTCGAACTGGCCGAGCAGACCCTGGGCTGTGGGATCCAGGTGGTCGAGCGCTGGCAGGGGGTCTATGGCGCGCGCGGGCCGGGACCGTTTTCTTTCGTACGGGCGGCGCCGGGGGTCAGTGCCGCGTTGATGCATACCGGCGTGGGCATGAGCGTGGGGCCGGCGCTGGGCGAGCGCAACGTCGCGGCACTGTGGGGTGAGGCGTGATGCATCCTGAACAGGTGATTGCCGAGGTGTTCGGGCTGTACGAACAGCACGGCACGGCGGACTACATCGGCGAAGCGGTGTCGCAGATCGAACATATGTCCCAGACCGCGCAACAGGCCGTGGCCGAAGGCTTCGATGACGAAGTGGTATTGGCGGCGTTTTTTCACGATATCGGCCATCTCTGCGACCAACGTGCCGAGAGCATGGGCGGTTACGGCGTGGTCAGTCATGAGCGGCTGGGGGCGGATTACCTGCGCCGGGCCGGTTTCAGCGAGCGCTTGGCCAGGCTTGTGGAATATCACGTCCAGGCAAAGCGTTACCTGACCTTCAGCCAGCCCGACTACTACGCACAACTGAGCGAGGCCAGCCGCCGCACCCTGGCGTATCAAGGCGGCGTGATGAGCGCCGTCGAGGCCCGCGCCTTTGAACAGGACCCGCTCTGCGCGGTGAGTGTGCGTCTGCGGTATTGGGATGAGCAGGCCAAGCAGGCCAACGTGCCGCTGCTCGACCTTGCATGGCTCAAAGCCAAGGCTCGGCGGTTGCTGACGGCTCAGTCCTGATCGAGGCGCTCGGCGAGGGCGTCGATCTGTTCCTGGCGCTCGGCCTGGCTCAGTTTGGCGTGAGGGTTGAGGGACGACCATTGCGGGTGGGCGCGGGCCTTATGCAGGGCGTCGGGTAATTTGCCTTCGCGCCAGGTTTTGTCCTGGGGTGTGTCGACTTTGATGCTGTGCATCGCCGCATGGCCGCGCAGGTTGAGGGCTTTGAGCAACTGGCGTTGGCGCAGGGCGAGCAGGCGCAGCACGCTGTCGTCCACGGTCAACTCGCGGTGGCCCTTGAGCTTGCCCATCAAGCGATTGCCGTAGCTGCGCGCGGTTTGCAGCGCGCCCCCAGCGATGGCGCCGGCCAGGGCGGCGGCGCCGAGGGTCAGGCCGCCGACCAGCAGGTCCACCCCCGCGCCGGCCGCCGCACCGGCAGCGATGCCTCCGCCGACGCGCACGCCGAGTTGCTTGAGGGTTTCCGGGTTGAACAGGTCGTCGCCCCAACGCCCGTCCAGCAACGGCAGATCACTGGCGGCGGCGTCCTGGGGGCGGAACCCGAACAGTTTGAGCAAGGCTTCCACACACTTTTGTTCCCGTTGGCGTACGGCCTTGCGCAGTTCGCCGATGGCGTTGTGTTCGTCCTCGCTGACCACACTGCGCCGGCACGCGGCGCAGTCGATCAGCAGCTCGGCGATCAACCGCGCCGCGCTTTGCTGGCGAGCCTGGCGCTGGGCTTGCTGATCAAGCATCAACCGCTCCAACTGCGGCCGGGCGTTTTCCAGCAGGAGCGCCAGGCTTTCATACAGACGCCGTTCGCCGTCTTCGGGCGGCGCCACGCTGTCGAAGCGCACCAGCGCATGCAAACCCAGGCGGGCCAAGGCTTCGCGCCAATCGGGCTCGCGGTGGTCGCTGCTGCTGACAAAGTTGAGCACCGGCAACAACGGCTTGCCGCAACTGGCCAGCACCTGCAGCTCGTCGCGGTACTTGGCCAGCACCGGTTCGCGGGCATCGATCACGTACAGGCCGGCGTCCGAGGCCAACAGTTGGCGCAACACTTTGGCTTCTTGTTCGAAGCGTTGGCGCGCTTCGCTGCCCTCCAGGAAGCGCGCCAGGCGTGCCGGGCCGTCGAGGCGTTCACCGGGGCGGTCCAGGCGTTCCAGGTAATCGAGCAAGGCGATGGCATCTTCCAGGCCGGGCGTGTCGTACAGCTCCAGCAAGGCTTCACCGTCCACCGACAAGCGTGCGCCTTCCACATGACGCGTGGTGCTGGGGCGATGGGACACTTCGCCGAAGCCCACGTCGCGAGTCAGCGTGCGCAACAGCGAGGTTTTGCCGACGTTGGTGTGGCCGACCACGGCGAGTTTCAGAGGCTTAGTCATGACCGGTCTCCAGCCAGTTCAGCGGCGCGCAGTCGGCGAAGGGAAGGTCGAGCTGTTGCAGCGCGTTGTGCCAGTCGCCCAGGCGCTCGGCGTCCAGCGCCTGGCCGGGCGGCGCTTGCAACAGCCAGACGCGGGTGGCGCTGGCGCTGCGGGCCAGTTCGGCGATCAGCGCCAGGCTGCCGCGATCCGGCGAGCGCCGAGGGTCGCAGGCGATGGCCAGGCGCGCGGGCGGGAAGCGGCTGAGTTGTTCGAGGAGTTTGTGGCGCGATTCGCGGCTGTCGAGGATGCCGGCGTTACTGACGTTGGCGGGCAGTTTGGGCGGCCAGGGGTATTGGTCGTCCAGCTCGATGGCTACCAACAGGGCGCCGGCGCTGTGCTGTTCACTGACGCCGCCAGTGACGGCGTGCAGGTGTTCGGGCGCAGCATCATTGACCCCAAGGCGCTCGCTGCTCGGCATCAGGCGTTCGCGCAGTTGGCTATAGCCGGGCAGGTTGAGGTCCAGGCGCAGGGCCGCGCGCCCGCGTTTCCAGCGCCACAGGCACAGCAGGGCGAGGGTCAGGCGCGGCAGCAGGCCGTAGACCAGCAGCACGCCGACCAGCCAGGCGGCCCAGGCTTGGCGGGCGCTCTCGATATTCAGGGCGCAATCCCCGCTGGCGCGGATCATCTCTACAGTCGGCACATTGAAGCCGAGCAGGGCAGGCAAGGTGCCCAGTGCTTGTGTCACGGCCACGAAAGTATCGGCGCCGAGGATGGTGGTTTCCCACACGAAGCCGTAGCGACGGGTGGCGAGTAATGTCAGAAGGATCACCAATGCACTGAGCAATGCCAGCAGCCACAGGCTGTTGACCAGTACGCCTACGGCCCAGCGATTGAGTTTCTGCCGTTGCAACAGCAGTAACAGGGCCGGTGCCAACTGCGCGGCCTTGGCATCGCGCGCGAATTTTTCGCTGAGCCACAGCCACAGGCGCCCGAGGCTGGCGCTATGTTCGCCGGCAAATAGCAGGCCCAAGGCCCAACTGATCAGCAGAATCAGGTTCAGGCCGAGCAGGCTGCCCAAGGCCCAGAACACGTTCACTGGCGCCGATCCGTTGCCCCAGCGCGGCAAACGCCAGGCCGGCGCCGCTGACCACCGCGAATATCGCCAGCAGCACCAGGGCCAGGCGCGCGCCTTGTAACCAGCGGGTAAGGGCGACCACCAGGCCATCGCGCTCGGCCAGGTGCAAGGCGCGGCATTGAATGCGCGTTGGCAGGTCGCCTCCGGCCGCGCGGGCCAGGCGGTTGGCTTCCAAGTCTTCGAGGTTGCCGGCGTGTTCTTCACGCAGGCGCACGGTTTCGGTCAGCCAGAGTGTGTGGAGCGAGTTCAGTGCAGTCACGCGCTGTCCTGTTGAGCAAGTGAGCCTGGAGCATAACTGCTGACTCGCGGCTCTGGTATTCTCGTCGCCATGAAAAAAACTCTCCCTCTAAGCCTGATCGCAGCCCTCGGTGAAAACCGCGTGATCGGCGTCGACAACCGCATGCCCTGGCATTTGCCGGGGGATTTCAAATATTTCAAGGCCGCCACCCTCGGCAAGCCGATCATCATGGGGCGCAAAACCTGGGACTCCCTGGGCCGACCGCTGCCGGGGCGCTTGAACCTGGTGGTCAGCCGTCAGACCGGCCTGGCGCTTGAAGGTGCGGAAGTTTTTCCGTCACTGGAGGCCGCCGTCGAGCGTGCCGAGGCATGGGCACTGGAGCAGGGCGTGGACGAGCTGATGTTGATCGGCGGTGCGCAGTTGTATGCGCAGGGCCTGGAACAGGCCGATCGCCTGTATTTGACGCGGGTGGCGTTGAGCCCGGAAGGGGATGCATGGTTTCCGGAGTTTGACCGCGGCCAGTGGACGCTGGTGTCGAATACTGAGAATGCGGCTGAGGGCGACAAGCCAGCCTACAACTTTGAAGTCTGGGAAAAAGCCTAAAAGCATCGGGGGCAAGCCCCCTCCCTCATTGATATGCACGCCAAATGTGGGAGGGGGCTTGCCCCCGATAGCGGTCTATCAGGCCTGCGCTAACTCCGCATGCTCATCCGCCTCCAATAACCCCTTATCCGTCTGTCCCATGATCTGGCTGGTAATCGCACCGGCTGTCATCGAACCGTTCACGTTCAACGCCGTGCGGCCCATGTCGATCAGCGGCTCCACGGAAATCAGCAGCGCCACCAGTGACACCGGCAAGCCCATCGCCGGCAGCACGATCAGCGCGGCAAAGGTCGCGCCGCCGCCCACGCCGGCAACGCCTGCCGAACTCAAGGTCACAATCGCCACCAGGGTCGCGATCCACAGCGGGTCCAGCGGGTTGATGCCCACGGTCGGCGCCACCATCACGGCCAGCATGGCAGGGTAGAGGCCTGCGCAGCCGTTTTGGCCAATGGTGGCGCCAAACGAGGCGGCGAAACCGGCGATGGACTGCGGGATGCCCAGTCGACGAGTCTGCGCTTCGATGCTCAAGGGAATGGTCGCTGCGCTGGAGCGGCTGGTGAACGCGAAGGTCAGCACCGGCCACACTTTGCGCAAGAAGCGCAGCGGATTGATCCCGGCCACCGACAACAGCAGGCCGTGCACCACGAACATCAGGCCCAGGGCCAGGTAGGACACCAGCACAAAGCTACCGAGCTTGATGATGTCTTGCAGGTTGGAACCGGCGACTACCTTGGTCATCAGCGCCAACACACCGTAGGGCGTGAGCTTCATCACCAGGCGCACCAGGCGCATTACCCAGGCTTGCAGGGTGTCGATGGCATTGAGCACTTTCTGGCCTTTTTCCACTTCGTCCTTGAGCAGTTGCAGCGCGGCCACTCCCAGGAACGCGGCGAAAATCACCACGCTGATGATCGACGTCGGCTTGGCCCGCGCCAGGTCGGCGAATGGGTTGGCTGGCACGAACGACAGCAGCAGCTGCGGGATATTCAGGTCGGCGACTTTGCCGGCGTAATCGTTTTGGATCACCTGCAGGCGCGCCATTTCCTGAGTACCGGCCACCAGGCCCTCGGCGGTGAGGCCGAACAGGTTGGTCAGGCCGATACCGATCATCGCCGCAATTGCGGTGGTGAACAGCAGGGTGCCGATGGTCAGGAAGCTGATCTTGCCCAGGGACGCCGCGTTATGCAGGCGCGCCACTGCGCTGAGGATCGAGGCAAATACCAGCGGGATCACGATCATTTGCAGCAGTTGCACGTAGCCATTGCCGACCAGATCGAACCATCCGATGGAGGCTTTGAGCACCGGGTTGCCGGCGCCATAGATGGTATGCAGCGCCACGCCGAACACCACGCCCAGTACCAGCGCCAATAGAACCTTTTTGGCCAGGCTCCACTGAGTGCGGCGGGTTTGTGCCAGGCCCAGCAATAGGGCCAGGAACACCAGTAGGTTGAGAATCAGCGGCAGATTCATTTGAACTCCATTGTGAGGGCGCCAATCGCCTGAGCCTGCGATTGCGAACCGGGGAG
Organism: Closterium sp. NIES-67; assembly: GCA_027943415.1. NCBI lineage: Eukaryota > Viridiplantae > Streptophyta > Zygnematophyceae > Desmidiales > Closteriaceae > Closterium > Closterium sp. NIES-67. Next base: position 118,766 of record BQMB01002417.1, read on the forward strand.
CCTAACAGCTTGATAAATAATGAATTAATACCGATATGGAATGGTAACTGTCGTTTTTGGAATAAGTGTTTGACGCTCACGCGCATGGCCTTGGCGGAAACGGGACGCGTGCGGTCGCGCTCGAAGCGGGAATTGTCACAGGGATTTGCTAGCGTCGGTGTCTTTCACTCAGGGAGACAACGCCTATGAAGCTCGCGCCGACACTATTGGTATCCGCCGCATTCTGCCTTGGCTTGGCCAGCCAGGCGTTCGCCGCCACCGAGTTGAAACATTGGCCCGCCCCGGCCGCCAAGCAACTGAACGAGATGATCGCCGCCAATGCCAACAAAGGTAACTTCGCGGTGTTCGACATGGACAACACCAGCTACCGCTACGACCTCGAAGAGTCGCTGTTGCCCTACATGGAAAACAAGGGGCTCATCACCCGCGAAAGCCTGGATCCATCGCTCAAGCTGATGCCGTTCAAAGACACTGCCGACCACAAGGAAAGCCTGTTCAGTTACTACTATCGCCTGTGCGAAGTGGACGACATGGTCTGCTACCCATGGGTCGCCCAAGTGTTCTCCGGCTTCACCCTCAAGGAACTCAAGGTCCAGGTCGACGAACTGATGGCCTCCGGCAAGCCCGTGCCGGTCAGTTATTACGAAGGCGATGTGGTCAAGACGTCCGAAGTGCAGCCGCCGAAAGTCTTCACCGGCCAGGCCGAGCTGTACAACAAGCTGATGGAAAACGGCATCGAGGTGTATGTGATGACCGCCGCTTCCGAAGAGCTGGTGCGCATGGTCGCTGCCGATCCGAAGTACGGCTACAACGTCAAACCCGAGAACGTCATTGGCGTGACCACTTTGCTCAAGGACCGCAAGACCGGCGAACTGACCACCGCGCGCAAACAGATCAGCGCCGGCAAGTATGACGAGAAGGCCAACCTCGGTCTGGAGCTCACCCCCTACCTGTGGACCCCGGCGACCTGGATGGCCGGTAAGCACGCGGCGATCCTCACCTACATCGACGAATGGAAAAAGCCGGTGATCGTCGGCGGCGATACCCCGACCAGCGACGGCTACATGCTGTTCCACGATGTGGACGTGGCCAAGGGCGGTATCCACCTGTGGGTCAACCGCAAGGACAAATACATGGCCCAGCTCAACGGCATGATGGCCAAGCACGCCGCGGCCCAGGCCAAGGAAGGCTTGCCGGTGACGGCGGACAAGAACTGGGTGATCGTCAAGCCGGATGAAATCCAGTAACTGCTCAAAAATGTGGGAGGGGGCTTGCCCCCGATTGCAGTAGTTCAGTTGCAAATGTGCTAACTGGCGCGCTGGCATTGAGATTTGGCCAGGCAAAAAAAATGCCCCGCACTTGGCGGGGCATTTTTATGGGCGCAGGTCTTACAGACCGTCGAGCATCGCCTTGTTACGCACAGCACCCTTATCGGCGCTGGTGGCCAGCAGGGCATAAGCCTTCAGCGCGGTGGTCACTTTACGTGGACGTTTTTCAACCGGCTTCCAGCCTTTTTTGTCCTGCTCAACCCGGCGCGCCGCCAGTTCTTCGTCGCTGATCAACAGGTTGATCGAGCGGTTCGGAATGTCGATCAGCACCTTGTCGCCATCCTGCACCAGGCCAATCGCGCCACCGGCAGCAGCTTCCGGCGAAGCGTGGCCGATGGACAGGCCCGAGGTGCCGCCGGAGAAACGGCCGTCGGTCAACAGCGCACAGGCTTTGCCCAGGCCCTTGGATTTCAGGTACGAGGTTGGGTAGAGCATCTCTTGCATACCCGGGCCGCCTTTGGGGCCTTCGTAGCGGATGATCACGATGTCGCCTTCTTTGACTTCGTCGGCGAGGATGCCGCGTACGGCGCTGTCCTGGCTTTCGAAGATCTTGGCGTTGCCTTCGAACACATGGATGGACTCATCCACGCCGGCGGTTTTGACCACGCAGCCGTCGAGGGCGATGTTGCCGTACAGCACGGCCAGGCCGCCTTCCTTGGAGTAGGCGTGCTCGACACTGCGGATGCAGCCGTTTTCACGGTCGTCGTCGAGGGTGTCCCAGCGGGTCGACTGGCTAAATGCGGTCTGGGTCGGGATGCCCGCCGGGCCGGCCTTGAAGAAGGTGTGCACGGCTTCGTCGTCGGTCTGGGTGATGTCCCACTTGGCGATGCCTTCGGCCATGGTCTTACTGTGCACGGTCGGCAGGTCGGTGTGCAGCAGGCCGCCACGGGCCAGGGAGCCGAGGATCGAGAAGATCCCGCCAGCTCGGTGCACGTCTTCCATATGGTACTTCTGGATGTTCGGCGCGACTTTGCACAGTTGCGGCACATGGCGGGACAGGCGGTCGATATCGCGCAGGTCGAAATCGATCTCGGCTTCCTGGGCCGCGGCCAGCAGGTGCAGGATGGTGTTGGTGGAACCGCCCATGGCGATGTCCAGGGTCATGGCGTTTTCGAAGGCCTTGAAGTTGGCGATATTGCGCGGCAATACCGACTCATCGTTCTCGCCGTAGTAACGCTTGCACAGCTCGACGATGGTACGGCCGGCTTGCAGGAACAATTGCTCGCGGTCGCTGTGGGTGGCCAGGGTGGAGCCGTTGCCCGGCAGCGCCAGGCCGAGAGCCTCGGTGAGGCAGTTCATCGAGTTGGCGGTGAACATGCCGGAGCATGAACCGCAGGTCGGGCAGGCGCTACGCTCGTATTCCGCGACCTTCTCGTCAGAAGCGCTGGAATCGGCGGCGATGACCATGGCGTCCACCAGGTCCAGACCGTGGGAGGCGAGCTTGGTCTTGCCGGCTTCCATCGGGCCGCCGGAGACGAAGATCACCGGATGTTCAGGCGCAGGGCGGCCATCAGCATGCCGGGGGTGATCTTGTCGCAGTTGGAAATGCACACGATGGCGTCGGCGCAGTGGGCGTTGACCATGTATTCCACGGAGTCGGCGATGATCTCGCGGCTCGGCAGCGAATACAGCATGCCGTCATGGCCCATGGCGATGCCGTCGTCCACGGCGATGGTGTTGAATTCCTTGGCCACGCCACCGGCGCGTTCGATCTCGCGGGCGACCAGTTGGCCCAGGTCCTTGAGGTGGACGTGGCCGGGTACGAACTGAGTAAAGGAGTTGGCAATCGCGATGATCGGCTTCTTGAAGTCGTCATCTTTCATCCCCGTGGCGCGCCACAATGCGCGGGCGCCGGCCATGTTGCGGCCGTGGGTGGATGTTTTCGAGCGGTAATCTGGCATGGAGCACTCCGGGCGGCTAATCAGGTACTAAACAGGGGAGTGAGCTTCTATTGACGTCTGGAACACTCAGAAATAGCCGTGTGTCCGGAGGTTGCCTCTAACGCTGCGGGATCGCCGCGCGCCGTGGCCTTGAGCTCATAAACCCGCCGGGGGATGACTGGCGATGAATAGGGCCGATTCTACACCGCTGGCGGCTGGAGGGAATGGGCGCAAGCGTGAAGTGGGCCCTTAGGCCGCGTGCGCAGACCTTTGCTCCCTGGCGTTCAGGCCCATGCCGATACCGCTCAGAACCAGAAAGGTGATCGCCAGCACGTTCATCACCTGTTCGCCCGACTGGCTGACCAGGCTGCTGACCAAACCGCCACAGACAAAAATAATCACGTTTCCCGCCGACGCGCAGGTCCCGGCGGCCAGCGGGAATCGGCCCATGGCGCGGGAGGTTGCAATGGGGCGGGTGATGGTCGTTCCGGCGGTACAGAGGACCATCGGCAGCATCACTGTCATGACCGTCAGGCCCCACAAGTGATAGAGCGCCAGCATTAATACGCCCGCCGATGCGATCAGTCGCTGACCGGTGACGATCTGCGTATTGCCGTCCATCCATCGGTTCATCCAGCCCGCAGCGATGCCACCCAACACGTAGGCGGCGCCATAGAGCAGCAAGACCAGGGCAAACCGGTAAGGCGTAAGGCCCAATTGCTCCATCAGGATGATGGGCGACACAACGATAAAGGCGAAATGGCAACCGAAGGCCAGTGCCGAGATCAGCCAGTAGCCGACGAAACTGCGGTCACGCAGCACCTGTCGGTAGGCGTTCACAATCGAGAGTCGAGTATCGGAGGGCGGGCTTGGAGCGTCGAGTAGGAGCCAAGCCTTGAGGATCAATAACAGGCCAATGATGACAAACACCTGAAAGCTGCCGCGCCAGTCGAGCCAGGTCTGCAACCAACTGCCGAACAACGGTGACACGGAAATACAGATGCCGCTGGCCGTGACCATGGCAATGCGCAATCGCTCTTGTTCTTTGCCGATGAATAGATCCTGCACCAGTGCCTGGGACAGTACGAAACTGCCGCACCCGACCGCCTGGATCATTCGGAAGACCATAAACCAGGCAAAGTCCTGCGCCATGGCACAACCCGCCGAGCCCATGACGGCGACGCCCATACCGATTATCAACACACGCTTGCGCCCCAGGCGGTCGGACAGCGGTCCGACCAGCAGCAGCGATAACGATAAACCGATTGAAAACAGACTCACCGATAACGCGATATCGGCCACGGCCGTATCGAAGTAGCGAGCCATGGAGGGAAAGGAGGGCAGAATCACGTCCAGGGGAAATACGCCGAGGATCGTCATGTTCATCAGCAAGGCGATGGCGGCGGTTTTTCGGGCGGGGGAGGTCAGGTGGGTCATCGAGGAGGGCTCAGACCTTGAATGAGGGCTGAGAATCGATTTGAAGAGAGAACCCGGTCAATGCCCCATAGGGCGATCAGTGCTGTCTGAAATTTCGCAAAGAAGTGTGGGGGCGGCTGCCCCCACACATGAGCCGTTTACAAATGAACGGTCAGGCCAGCATCAGCTATTGGGCAACAACCGGCACGTAATGCTCTTGATATACCGCGTCTCCACGATCGCCGGATGCACCGGATGATCCGGACCCTGGCCGCCGCGTTCCAGCATCTGGATATTGCGGTCCAGATGGCGGGCGCTGGTCAGCAGGATGTTTTGCAGATCGTCTTCTGGCAGGTGCATGGAGCACGAAGCGCTGACCAGGATGCCGTCCTTGCTGAGCAGGCGCATGGCTTGCTCGTTGAGGCGGCGGTAAGCGCCTTCGCCGTTTTTCATGTCTTTTTTGCGTTTGATGAAGGCCGGTGGGTCGGCGACGATCACGTCGAAGCGCTCTTCGCTGGCTTTGAGTTCCTTGAGGGCTTCAAAAACGTCGCCTTCGATGCAGGTCATTTTCTCGGCGAAGCCGTTCAGCGCGGCGTTGCGCTCCACGCCGTCAAGGGCGAAGGCCGAAGCGTCGACGCAGAACACTTCACTGGCGCCGAACGCCGCGGCTTGCACGCCCCAGCCGCCGATGTAGCTGTACAGGTCCAGTACGCGTTTGCCTTTGGCATACGGCGCCAGACGGGCGCGGTTCATGCGGTGGTCGTAGAACCAACCGGTTTTCTGGCCCTGGATCACCGGGGCTTCGAACTTCACGCCGTTTTCTTCCAGCGCCACCCACTCCGGCACCAGGCCGAACACGGTTTCGACGTAACGGTTCAGACCTTCGGCGTCGCGTGCGGCGGAGTCGTTCTTGAACAGGATGCCGCTGGGCTTGAGCACTTGGGTCAGCGCGGCGATCACGTCGTCTTTATGGGCTTCCATGGTCGCCGAGGCGATTTGCACCACCAGAATGTCGCCGAAACGGTCGACCACCAAGCCCGGCAGCAGGTCGGAATCGCCGTAGACCAGGCGGTAGAACGGCTTGTCGAACAGGCGATCACGCAGGGACAGGGCAACGTTCAGGCGGTGCACCAGCAGCGACTTGTCCAATGGCAACTTGATGTCGCGCGACAGCAGGCGGGCGCAGATCAGGTTGTTCGGGCTCATGGCCACGATGCCCAGGGTCTTGCCGCCGGCAGCTTCCAGGATGGCTTGGTCGCCTGCCTGGAAGCCGTGGAGTGGGGTGGCGGCCACGTCGATTTCGTTGCTGTAGACCCACAGGTGGCCGTTGCGCAAACGACGATCGGCGTTGGCTTTGAGACGCAGGCTTGGCAGGGACATGACGTCGCTCCGGAAAAAAGAGCGGGAGTATACCCTTTGCGCGCCGGTTCATGTGGGAGCTGGCTTGCCTGCGATGCCGACGGCGCGGTGTATCTGACGTACGGCGGCGATGCTATCGCAGGCAAGCCAACTCCCACATTGATCGGGTTTTTGAGGTGTCGGTCAGCTTTGCTTAGGGGTTAGAATCGCGGCCTAGCCCGGAGTGTGTACTTATGTCCCAAGAGCTTACCGCCGAACAGATTCAACAGGCCCTGCAAGGCATCAGCGTGCCGCCGCAGCCGCAGATCATGGTGGATTTGCAGATGGAGCAGTACATGCCCGATCCGGATCTGGACGTGATCGCGCGGCTGATCTCCCAGGACCCAGGCCTGTCCGGCGCGCTGCTGAAAATCGTCAACTCGGCGCATTACGGCCTGAGCAACAAGATCGCCTCGATCCAGCGCGCGGTGAACCTGCTGGGCAGCCGTTCGGTGATCAACCTGATCAATGCTCTGTCGATCCGCGGCGAGATGAGCGATGAAACCATCGTCACCCTCAACCGCTTCTGGGACACCGCTCAGGATGTGGCCATGACCAGCCTGACCGTGGCCAAGCGCACCGGTTCTCAGGCGGTGGACGAAGCCTATGCCCTGGGGCTGTTCCACGATTGCGGCGTGCCGCTGATGCTCAAACGTTTCCCCAACTATATGGCGGTGCTCGAAGAGGCCTATGCCAACGCCGGGCCGGACTGCCGCGTGGTCGATACCGAGAACAACGCGTTCAATACCAACCATGCGGTGGTGGGTTACTACACCGCCAAGTCCTGGCGTTTGCCGGAACATGTGACCGACGCGATTGCCAACCACCACAACGCCCTGGCGGTTTTCAGCGATGAGTCCTCGCGCAATGCGCCGCTGAAGAACTTGTTGGCGATCCTGAAAATGGCCGAGCACATCTGCGCGTCCTATCGGGTGCTGGGCAACCAGTCGGTGGACCATGAGTGGAACGCCATTGGCCACCTGGTGCTCGATTACGTAGGCCTGTCGGACTACGACTTCGAAAGCATGAAGTTGTCGATCCGCGAATTGGGCGCGAACTGATTTATTACCCAAGAGGCGTACATGCCCGAGTTACCTGAAGTCGAAACCACCCGACGCGGGATCGCCCCGCACCTGGAGGGGCAGCGCGTCAGCCGTGTGGTGGTGCGCGAGCGGCGTCTGCGCTGGCCGATTCCCGAAGACCTGGATGTGCGCCTCTCCGGGCAGCGCATCGTGCTGGTGGAACGGCGTGCCAAGTACCTGTTGATCAATGCCGAAGTGGGCACCCTGATCAGCCACTTGGGCATGTCCGGTAATTTGCGTCTGGTGGAAACCGGCATGCCGGCGGCCAAGCATGAGCATGTGGACATCGAACTCGAATCCGGCCTGGCCCTGCGCTACACCGACCCGCGGCGTTTCGGCGCGATGCTCTGGAGCCAGGACCCGCACAACCACGAGCTGCTGCTGCGCCTGGGGCCGGAACCGTTGACCGACCTGTTCGACGGCGAGCGCCTGTTTCAACAGTCGCGCGGCAAGTCCATGGCGGTCAAGCCGTTCATCATGGACAACGCGGTGGTGGTGGGTGTGGGCAATATCTATGCGACGGAAGCGTTGTTTGCGGCGGGGATCGATCCGCGTCGCGCGGCCGGCGGCATTTCACGCGGGCGTTATTTAAAACTCGCGATCGAGATCAAGCGCGTGCTGGCGGCGGCCATTGAGCGCGGCGGCACGACGTTGCGGGATTTCATTGGTGGCGACGGGCAGCCGGGGTACTTCCAGCAGGAACTGTTCGTCTACGGCCGAGGCGGCGAGGCGTGCAAGGTCTGCGGGACTGAGCTGCGCAATGTGGTGCTGGGGCAGCGGGCCAGTGTGTTTTGCCCCAGGTGCCAGAGCTGATTGCTGGGTGACGGCTGGTATCGCTATCGGGGGCAAGCCCACTCCCACAGTTTGTGAATACATTCAAAAAATGTGAGAGGGGGCTTGCCCCGATAAGGCCCTAACAGGCACTAAATGGGCTCAATTCTTAGCGGTAATCTTCCGGTACTTATCCATCAACTGCTCTTGCGTCTCCGGATGGGCTTCATCCAGCGGAATGCAATCGACCGGGCACACCTGCTGGCATTGAGGTTCGTCGTAATGGCCGACGCACTGGGTGCAGAGGTTGGGGTCAATCACGTAGATCTCTTCGCCTTGAGAGATTGCAGCGTTCGGACACTCGGGTTCGCAGACGTCGCAATTGATGCAATCGTCGGTGATGATCAGGGACATGGAAACTCCTGCCAGGGCCGTCAGCCAAGGCATCTGAAAACGAATGCGCGCAATTGTGCCGCATTGACGCCCGCAGTGCGAGCAGGCGCCGATTGAGCGGTCTTACTTCTTGAAGCGCAGCGTCAGCGCATCGGCCACGGCCGGATGCACGAACTTGGTGATATCCCCGCCCAATGCCGCGATTTCTCGGACCAACGTCGAGGAAATAAATGAATAACGCTCCGACGGCGTGAGGAACAGGCTCTCGACATCCGGCGCCAGTTGGCGGTTCATGTTGGCCAGTTGGAATTCGTATTCAAAGTCCGACACCGCACGCAGGCCACGCAAAAATACATTGGCGTTCTGCTCTTTGGCGAAGTGCGCCAACAACGTGGAGAAGCCGACGACTTCCACGTTAGGCAAATGCTTGGTGACCTCACGCGCCAGCTCCACGCGCTGTTCCAGGGGAAACAGCGGGTTTTTCTTGGGGCTGGCAGCGACCGCGATGATCACATGGTCGAACAAGCGAGAGGCGCGTTCGACCAGATCGCCATGGCCTTTGGTAATCGGGTCGAAGGTACCTGGGTACAACACTCGGTTCATCGCGTCGTCCTGGCGGAGTCCGTTGGGGAACCGGATGGTATCGCAGCCTTCCCGGTCGGCCAAGTCGACTTACGTAGATAAATGCCGTGAATCCTAGGTGTTTTCACGCCGTTTTCAGACGTTCGGCCAATGAAGTCGCCAGTTTCGCGGTCAATCCATACACCGACAATTGCGGGTTCGCCCCGATGCTGGTGGGGAATAATGAGCCATCGTGGATGGACAGATTGCGCAATTGGTGATGACGGCCAAGGCTGTCGGCCACGGCCATTTTGGGGTCTTCACCCATGGCGCAACCGCCCATCACGTGGGCGCTGCCCAGGCAGGTGCGGTGCAGTTCCAGGTTGAGGCCCTCGATCAGCGTGCGGGCTTCGGCCAGGGTTTTCACATAGCGTGCATCGTGATGCAGCGGTTTGACGGACTTGGCGCCCGCCGCGAACTGGATCTCGGCCATGCTCTGGAAGGCCCGGCGTAGACCGTCCCAGGCGTAGTCTGAGACCTGATAGTCAAGCACTGGCGTGCCGTCGCCGCGCAGTTCCACATTGCCGCCCGGGCTGTCAGGGTGGAAACCGTCGCGCAGCAACGCCAGCATCGCGTGGGTATTGGGCAACTGGCTCATATCCAGCGCATTCTGTGTGCCATAGCCGCCCAGCAGAGTGCTGGCCAGCGCCGGATGCAGCGGTGGCGCTTCGAGTTTGTAGGACATTTTACCGGTAGTGCCATCCTGCCATTGGAAATGGTCGGAGTAGATCGACTGCGGCGCGCCGTAGAACGGGTTGATCACCTCGTCGAACAGCGCCGCGGAGAAATTCACCAAGTGCAGAAAGGTCCGCTTGCCCAGCCGCGAATGTGGGTCCGGCGCGTCCGAACGCATTAGCAACGCCGGGCTGTTGATGCCGCCCCCGGCCAGTACATAGTGTTTGGCGTTGACCGTGATTTTGCGCCCTGTGGGTGCTACGCAGCGGGCGTCCATCGCCATGCATTCCAGGCTGCTGACGGTGTCGCCGCGGTATTTGAAATGCTCGGCGCGCGCCAGGTAGAGCAGCTCCCCGCCGCGTTCCAAGGTGGAGGGGATGGTGGTGACCAGCATCGATTGCTTGGCATTGACCGGGCAGCCCATGCCGCAATAACCCAAGTTAAAGCAGCCACGCACGTTGCGCGGGATCACATGCCAGCTGTAGCCGAGTTTTTCGCAGCCCTTGCGGATCACATCGTTGTTGGGGTTGGGCGGGACGGCCCACGGGGCGATGCCCAGGCGTTGCTCCATTTTTTCGAACCACGGCGCCATCTCGGCGCTGCTGTGGCCCTTGACCGCATATTCGCTGGCCCAGTGGGAAAGGGTCGCGTCCGGTGTACGAAAACTGGAGGTCCAATTGATCAGTGTCGTACCGCCCACCGCACGGCCCTGGAGGATGGTGATCGCCCCGTCCTTGCTCATGCGGCCAATGCCTTCCTGATACAGGCTGGTGTAGGCCTCGTCCTCAAGCAACTTGAAGTCGCTGCTGGTCTTGAGCGGGCCTTCTTCGATCAGCAGCACCTTGTAACCGGCCGCGCTGAGGATTTCAGCAGTGGTGCCGCCCCCAGCGCCGCTGCCGATGATCGCCACGTCGGCTTCCAGGGTCAGGTCTTGATCGAGGGCGCTGCCATTGTGGGTTTTCCAGCCACGGGCCAGGCCTTCGCGGAACAGATCGGGTACGGGCATCAGGGTCATCTCTTGTTTTTATTGTGGGGGATGCGGATCAGATCTTCGGCGGCCCGGGGTAGCCGCAATGGGCCCAGGACACCGGCTGGAAGTACCAGGCCATGATCACCAGCTTGAGCAGCGAGCCCTGGCCCATGCGGAGCAGGTTCAGGTAACTGTTTTCCCAGCGCTGCAGAAAGTGGCGGATCTGTTCAGCGCTGGCGTTTTCCCAACTGCCCCAGATTCCGGTGAGCGGGCCGCGAGTGAGGCCCAGGCTCAGCACGTCGAACAATTGCTGGGTGAGCTTGAACATTTCCGGCGACAGGTGCTGCAGACTGAAGTCGAGTTTTTTCAGAGTGCCGTCGATGCCGCTGGCGACCGCCTGGGCGCTGGCCACGCCCTCCAGTAAAACGGGGATTACCGCGCGCAAAAACGGCAGATCGCTGTTGCGCAGCATGGCAAAGCCGCTGGCCGGAGTGCTGCTGGAGCAGCCACTGAGGCTGGCGCCCAGCCCTGCTGTGGCCAGGAAGGCACTGGCGCACAGGCCGATTTTCAAGACGCCGCGCCGTGACAGCGCGGGGGAATCCGTGAGGCTAGGGTTCATTGTTGTTGTTATCCCGTAGGTGGCGGAATCAGCGGACGAACAGCTTCTGGATCAACTTCTGTATGGCCTTGCCGTAGGGCGGGTAGATCAGCTTCGCCGCGTTCAGACGTTGCTTGATCAGCACCCCCTTGGCCTTGCTGAACGTCAGGAAACCTTCGTGACCGTGGTAGTGGCCCATGCCCGAGGGGCCGATGCCGCCGAACGGCATATCGTCCTGGGCGACGTGCAGCAGGGTGTCGTTCAGGCACACGCCACCGGAATGGGTTTCGTGCAGCACGCGCTGTTGTTCGCCCTTGTTGTAGCCGAAGTAATACAGCGCCAGCGGGCGAGGCCGTTGGTTGATGTAGGCAAAGGCCTGATCGATGCCGCGATACGGCACGATCGGCAGCACCGGACCGAAGATTTCGTCCTGCATCACGGTCATGTCGTCGCTGACGTTAAGGAGCAGGCTGTGAGGCATTCGTCGCGCCTGGCCTTGGTCGTACAGCGGAATCAGGGTGGCGCCCTTGTCTGTGGCGTCCTTGACGTAGGCGTTGAGCCTGGCCAGTTGTCGCTCATTGATAATCGCGGTGTAGTCCGGGTTGTCGGCCAGCGTGGGATAAAACCCGCGAACGGCGTTGCTGTAAGCCTCGACAAACCCCTCGACGCGGTCTTCTGGCACCAGCACGTAATCCGGCGCCACGCAGGTCTGCCCGGCGTTTAGCGCTTTGCCGAAGGCGATGCGTTCGGCTGCGTCCTTGAGCGGTACATCCGTGGAAACGATGGCGGGCGATTTGCCGCCCAGTTCCAGGGTCACCGGCGTGAGGTGTTCCGCCGCCGCGCGCATTACATGCTTGCCGATACTGGTGGCGCCGGTGAAGAGCAAGTGATCGAAGCGCAGCCGGGAAAACGCGATCCCCATATCGGCCTCGCCGAGCACCACGCACACCAGGTCTTCGGGGAAGATTCTCGCCAGCAACGTCTTGAGCAGTTGCCCGGTGGCAGGCGTGGATTCACTGAGCTTGAGCATGACCCGGTTACCGGCCGCCAACGCGCCGACCAACGGGCCGATGGCCAGGTACAGCGGGTAGTTCCACGGCACGATGACGCCCACCACTCCCAACGGCTGATAGATGACTTTGGCTGACGCCGGTTGGAAGGCAATGCCTACGGCGCGTCGGGATGGTTTCATCCAACGCTTGAGGTGTTTGCTGGCGTAGTGAATGCCATGCAGGCTGGGCATCAGTTCGGCGAAGAGGGTTTCGTCGGCACTGCGGTGGCTGAAGTCCTGGCTGATCGCATCGATCAACGCCTGGCGTTCATTGCTGAGCAGATCCCGCAGGGCTTTGAGCCATTGTTGACGCTGCGCAGCCGGCGGCATGGGATTGGCAGCGTAGGCACGCTGCTGTGCGTCGAACAGACCCTGGAGTTGATCCAGTGCCTGAGAATCTTGCAGGTAGGCAACGTTGGCAGACATGGCGCAGTACCGGTTGTTATTGGTCTGCGTGGATTTTTAGAGTCATTACTCTAAATTGTCAAATAACATTGCAGCAACATGATGGATTTATCCAGGCCGGGATAGCCCGTAAGATGCTCCATCCCGTGTATAGAAGCTGATCCCCTATGGCACCACGAGTAAAGACCAGCGAGCGCATTGTGCAAACCAGCCTGGAGCTTTTTAACCAGCAGGGCGAGCGCAGTATCAGCACCAACCATATCGCCGCCCATATGGAAATTTCGCCGGGCAACCTGTACTACCACTTCCCCAACAAGCAGGCGATCATCGCCGTGCTGTTTCGCGAGTACGAAGCGCTGGTGGACAGTTTCCTGCGTCCGCCCCAAGGGCGTGCGATGCAGGTGGAGGATAAGCGTTTCTACCTGCAAGCCGTATTGGCCGGCATGTGGCGCTATCGTTTCCTGCACCGCGACCTTGAGCACCTGCTGGAAAGCGACCCGGAATTGGCCACTGGCTATCGGCGTTTTTCCCAGCGTTGCCTGATCCAGGGCGGCGCTATCTACCAGGGGTTTGTCGATGCCGGCATTCTCAATATGGACCCGGTGCAAACCGAAGCCCTGACCCTGAATGCCTGGATTATCCTCACTTCCTGGGTGCGTTTTTTGTGCACCACCAATGAGAATTCTGCCCATCTGAGTGCCGAAGCGATCAAGCGCGGGGTGTACCAGGTGCTGGTGCTGGAGGCCGGCTTCGTCACGCCCCAGGCGAAAGACGCGGTGGACGCAGTGTTCAAAGAATTTTACGTGCCGTTGAATCAGGCACTGGAAGAAGTGAAGTAGGCCCTTTCTCGAATCTGTTTACAGGAGTCCGCCATGCCGCTTGCCCAACTGATCAGCCCCCAGCAATTAGCCGAGCGCCGCAAGGCCGGAGGTTTGGTAATCCTGGATTGCCGTTTCGCCCTGGAAGACCCGGAATACGGGCGTTGCAGCTATGCCGAAGGCCATATCGAGGGCGCGCAATATGCCGATCTTGAGCGCCACCTCAGCGGTCAGGTGGTAAGAGGCGTGACCGGCCGCCACCCTTTGCCGGCGGCGGACACCTTCGCCGAGCAACTGCGGGCCTGGGGCATCAGTGCCGACACTGATGTCGTGCTGTACGACGACGGCCCCGGCGCTTATGCCGCGCGGGCATGGTGGCTGCTGGCCTGGCTGGGCAAGCGCGACGGCGTATCCATTCTGGATGGCGGCCTCAAGGCTTGGCACAGCGCCGGGTTCCCATTGAGCCTTGACGTGCCGGTAACCGAACCGGGGAGCTTTGTCGGCCAGCCGGACAATCATCTGCTGCTGGACGCCGAACACCTGCAAAAACGCCTGGGCCAGCCGGGCATGACCTTGATCGATGCCCGCGCCCCCGCGCGTTTTCGCGGCGAAGTCGAACCCATCGACCCAATTGCCGGGCATATTCCCGGCGCGCAGTGCGCGGCATTCAATGAAAACCTCGGCAGCGACGGGCGCTTTCTGCCAGCGGAACAACTCAAGCAACGCTTCGCTGCGCAGTTGCAGGGGCGCTCGCCGGAAGAACTGGTGGCCTATTGCGGTTCGGGGGTGACGGCGTGCCACAACCTGTTCGCCCTGAGCCTGGCGGGTTATCCACTGGGTAAGTTGTATGCGGGGTCGTGGAGCGAGTGGATCACCGATTCGAAACGGGCGATTGCTACGGGCGATTGACCGCCCACTCGTTTAGCCGTGTTGTGCCAATAGCCATTGAGGTATTCGACGCTCCAGGTAGTAGCCGGGGCGTTTCAGTGAGCCATCGACAAAGCCCACATGGCCACCCTTGGTCGTTAGCTCAAACTCGGTGCAATCCGATAGCTCGCTGGCCTCAGGCAAGCTATGGGCAAACACGAACGGGTCATCGGCGGCCTGGATAATCAGGGTTGGGGTGCGGATGCCGCCCAGATAGTAACGGCTCGACGCGCGGCGGTAATAATCCTCGGCACTCAGAAAACCGTGCAGCGGCGCGGTGACCCGGCCGTCGAAGTCCCAAAACGTGCGCATCTTCTCCAGCGAGCCGAGGGCCTCCAGGGTTTTCAATCCCTCCACCTGGCCATCCTGTAGGAAGCGGCGTTGCTTGAGGCGGATATACGTGAGCATTTCGCGCATGAAGTGCTTCTGATACACCCGCGAAAACCCCAGCCCGATGCGATCGGCGCACTGATCCAGGCGAAACGGCACCGACACCGCCGCTGCGCCTTGCAGGCCGGACATTTCCCCTGTTTCCCCTAAATGCTTGAGCAACACGTTGCCACCCAGGGAGTAACCCACCGCGTACAAGGGCGCCAACGGTCGCTTGGCGCGCAGGTGTGTAATGGTCGCCGCGAGGTCTTCGCTGGCGCCGGAGTGGTAGCTGCGCGCTAACAGGTTCGGCTCGCCGGAGCAGCCCCGCCAGTTCAGCGCGACGCTGGCCCAGCCCTGGCCGGCGAGGACTTTCTGCAAGCCCGCGACATAGGGGGAGTTGGATGAGCCGGTCAACCCATGCAGCACCAGCACCAGCGGCACGTGTGCGTCGTGAGGGCCGTGCCAGTCAAGGTCGAGAAAGTCGCCGTCGTCCAGCCACAGACGCTCGCGTTGGCGCTCAATGTGGGTTGTGGGGCGCAACAGCGGCCCCCACAGTGTTTGCAGGTGGGGGTTGCCGAGGCCGAAGGCGGGGGTAAACAGGTCGGAGGTCGGTGTCATGAAACTCTCAGTCTGTGGCGAGCCTGCCCGCCACAAGAATCCGCGTGCTGAAAAACATTAAGCGCCGCTTTCGACCAACCGATGCCACAACGCGTAAAACACCCGCCCGGATTTTTGCTCCCGATGCAGGCGCCATGCGCCAGGCAGGCCCAGGGTAGAGGGTGCGGTTTCGCTTTCAGTGTAGATCCACGCATCGGCTGCCAGCCATTGGCGCTCTTCCAGCAGCGCGCACACGGTGGGCAACAGGTTCTGGTTGAACGGTGGGTCGAGGAATACCACGTCGTATTCACTGGCGGGCTGGGTTTCCAGATAGCGCAGGGCGTCGGCGGTTTGCACCTGACCATTGGTGCAGCGCAGGGTGCCCAGATGCTCCTTGAGGCTGGACACCGCGACGTTGCTGGCGTCCAGCGCCTGGGCCTGGGCGGCGCCACGGGACAACGCTTCCAGGAACAACGCGCCGCTGCCGGCGAACGGGTCCAGCACCTTGGCCCCGCCGATGTAGGGTGCGAGCCAGTTGAACAGGGTTTCGCGCACGCGATCCGGTGTTGGGCGCAGGCCCACCACGTCGGGGAAGCTCAGCTTGCGGCTGCCCCACTCACCGCCAATGATGCGCAATTGGCCCACACCGTTATGTACGTTGTGGACAGGTTTTTTCGGGCGAGATGAACTGGCCATTAATGCTCCGGGACCCCGAGCGGCTGCTCGGCGGGTTTATCAGTAGGGGGCGGTAGTGGCTTCTGCGCAATGGTCGGGCCGGCGGTCACGATGACCATCTTGTCGGCGCTCAAGTGTTTGTTCAGCGCAGCCTTGACCTGCTCTACGGTCAAAGCCTGGGATTGTTTCATGAAATCTTCCAGATAGCTCAGCGGCAGGTTGTAGAAACCCATCGCCCCCAGCTGGCCGACGATATCGGCGTTGCTCGCGGTCGAGAGCGGGAAGCTGCCGGCCAGCTCGCGCTTGGCGTCATCCAGCTCCTTCTGGGTCGGGCCGGTCTTGAGGTAATCGGCCAGCACTTGCTCCACCAGACGCAGGGTGCCGCCGCTCATTTCGGCGCGGGTCTGCAGGTTGATCATGAACGGGCCACGCACCTGCATCGGCGAGAAACCGGAGTACACGCCATAGGTCAGGCCGCGCTTCTCGCGTACTTCGCTCATCAAGCGTGTGCCGAAACCGCCGCCACCGAGGATCTGGTTGCCCAGGGACAAGGCTGCGTAGTCCGGATCGGCCCGGTCGATGCCCAGTTGGGCGAGCAGCAGATGAGTCTGTTTAGATGGGAACTCGATGTGGCTCAGGCCGGCCTTGGGCTCGGTGGGCTGGGCGATTTTCGGCAGGGCAGGGCCCTTGGGCAGCGAGGCGGACACCTTGGCGGTCATGGCTTCGGCTTCGGTGCGGGACAAGTCGCCCACTACCGCAATCACCGCATTACCGGCGGCATAAGCTTTGGCGTGAAAGGCCTGCAACTGCGCCAGGGTGATGTTCGGCACGCTTTCTGGCGTGCCTTCACTGGCATGGGCATACGGATGATTGCCATATAGACGCTTGAACAACTCAAGGCTCGCCAGTTTGGCGGGGTTCTGCTTCTGATACTCGAAGCCGGCGAGGATCTGGTTCTTGATGCGCGCCAGGGAATCGGCCGGGAAAGTCGGTTGACCGATCACCTGGTCGAATAGCGCCAGGGCGGCATCGCGCTTGGCACTGTCGCTGAGGCTGCGCAGGGACACCAGCGCCATGTCGCGGTAGGCGCCATTGCCGAAGTCGGCACCCAGGCCTTCAAAACCACTGGCGATCTGGCTGACATCCTTGCCCGGCACGCCTTCGTTGAGCATGGCGTTGGTCATCAACGCCAGACCTGGCACGTCACCGTCCTGGCTGCTGCCGGCGGCGAACAGGATGCGCATGTCGAACATGGGCAGTTCATGGGCTTCGACGAACAGCACTTTGGCGCCTTCGGCGGTGGTCCAGGTCTGCACATCCAGCTTGCGGTTGGTCGGCGCCTTGCCGTCCAGTTCTGCCAGGGATTGCAGCTTGTTGGCCGATTGCGCTTGATCCAGCGCCTGGCTGGCAACCGACTCGCTGGGCCGCAGGAAGTACACGGCGCTCGCGGCGATCAAGGTAACGGCGATCAAGCCGGGCAGAATCAGACGGCTGCTTTTGCGATCACTCATGAGCGGTCTCCTCGGGCAGAACATGGGCGACGCTCAAACGTTCGCGGGTGAAGTAGGTGCGGGCGGCTTTCTGGATGTCTTGCGGGGTCACGCTTTGCAGGTCGGCGAGTTCGCTGTCCATGAGTTTCCATGACAGCCCCACCGTCTCCAGGGAGCCTATGGCCGTGGCCTGGCTGGTGATGGAGTCCCGCTGATAGACCAGGCCGGCGATGACCTGGGCACGGATGCGTTCCAGTTCTTCAGCGGTCGGCGGTTTGGCTTTCAATTCGTCCAGCAGGCGCCACAGGCCGGCCTCGACTTGGGCGATGGTCTTTTTCTTCTGCTGGTTCGGCGTGGCCGAGAGGGTGAATAGGGTGTCGCCACGGGTATAGGCGTCGTAATTGGTAGAGGCGGCGGATACCAGCTCTTCGCCACGTTCCAATTGCTCGGAAATACGCGCGCTATAGCCGCCATCCAGCAGAGCCGAGATCAGGCGCAGGGCCTGCACCGAGCGTTTGTCCTCGGCAGTGGCGAGGCCGGGTACGTTAAAGCCGAGGATTACGCTTGGCAGTTGGGTCTGCACACGCATTGTCAGTAGGCGCTCGCCGGGTTCGGCCAGCTCCATGGGGATCTTGGCTGGTGGCACGTCACGTTTGGGGATCGGGCCGAAGTAGCGTTGGGCCAGGTTCTTCACCTCGTCCGGAGTCACGTCGCCGACCACCACCAGGGTAGCGTTATTGGGCACATACCAGGATTGGTACCAGTGACGCAGCTCTTCGACCTTCATGCGCTCCAGGTCTGCCATCCAGCCGATGGTCGGCGTGTGGTAACCGCTGGCCGGGAAAGCCATCGCCTTGAAGCGTTCGAAGGCTTTGGACATCGGGTTGTCGTCGGTGCGCAGGCGGCGCTCTTCCTTGATCACCTCGATCTCGCGGCTGAATTCGTCGGCCGGCAAGCGCAGGCTGGCCATGCGGTCCGCTTCCAACTCGAAGGCCACGCCCAGGCGGTCGCGGGCCAGCACTTGGTAGTAGGCGGTGTAGTCATCGCTGGTAAACGCATTTTCTTCGGCGCCGAGGTCGCGCAGGATCAGCGAGGCTTCGCCCGGGCCGACCTTGGCGCTGCCCTTGAACATCATGTGCTCCAGAGCGTGGGACAAACCGGTCTGGCCCGGGGTTTCATAGCTTGAGCCGACCTTGTACCAAACCTGGGAAACCACCACCGGCGCGCGATGGTCTTCGCGTACGACCACCTTGAGGCCGTTATCGAGGGTGAATTCATGGGTCGGTTGTGGATCGGCAGCCAAGGCTGAAAGAGGCAGACAAACTGTGCTGAACAGCAGGCCTGCGGCGCGGCGGGCGAGAGCATTCATTCGTTTTTTAACCTGTTGGGCGGCCCGCTTGGTCTTAGCGTCGGCGGGCGAGGAGGTGCTAGGATACTGATCCGATTTAACGACGGCCACGGCTATCAGGCTCGGGGTGTTTACGACGCCTCGTATGTAGCCGTAGGAAACATGGAATAAGCAGTGGTTTTCCCTGAAGTTATTCTATTTTTCGCCGATTATGTGTCGCTAAAGCCCTGTATTGAATCGTTTTCCTGAGGCTTTATTTGGCCTTACAAAATGTTGCGCATGAACAAGCGGGCGTTAAAGCAGTCTGTTCTGCATCGAATTTTATTTACCGAGGCGCCCTGGCGCGTCGCTACTTTGAGATAGCCGTCCTCCATGTTTGGTTCCAACGACGACAAGAAGACCCCAGCTGCGGCTGGCGAGAAAAAAGGCCTGTTCGGATGGCTGCGCAAAAAGCCGCGGGAAACCGTCGTCGAACAGCCCCAGGTTCAACCTGAGCCTATTCCCGAGCCTCTTATAGAAGCCGCACCGGTTGCCGAGACACCGGCGCCCGTGGTGTTGCCTCTGGCCGAGCCGGTATTGCAGCCGGTGGTCGAAGCGGCGCCGGAGCCAGAGCCAGAGCACAAGCCGTGGCCGGAACTGCCGGTGGCCGAGGAGCCTGTTGCGCTGGTCGACGATGTGCAGGCTGAGCATGTGGTGCCGCCGATTCCGCCGGTGATCGAGCCCGAGCTGCAACCTGTGGTCGTCGAGCCGACGCCCGCTGCGGTGCCAGTGCAGGAGGTCGCGCCTGCGGTCATTGCCCCGGCGCCCGCCGAAACCAGCAAGACCGGTTTCTTTGCCCGCCTCAAGCAGGGCCTCAGCAAGACCAGCGCCAGTATCGGCGAAGGCATGGCTAGCCTGTTCCTGGGCCGAAAGACCATCGATGACGAACTGCTCGAAGACATCGAGACCCGTCTGCTGACCGCCGACGTCGGCGTCGAAGCCACTGCGGTGATCATCCAAAGCCTGACCCAGAAGGTCGCGCGCAAACAGTTGACCGACGCCGACGCGCTCTACAAGTCTCTGCAGGCCGAACTGGCCGCGATGCTCAAACCGGTCGAAGCGCCGCTGGTGATCACGCCGAACAAGCCGTTCGTGATTCTGGTGGTAGGCGTCAACGGCGCCGGTAAAACCACCACCATTGGCAAGTTGGCCAAGAAGCTGCAGTCGGAAGGCAAAAAGGTCATGCTCGCCGCCGGCGACACTTTCCGCGCCGCTGCCGTGGAGCAACTGCAAGTCTGGGGTGAGCGCAATAAGATCCCGGTCATTGCCCAGCACACCGGCGCCGATTCCGCGTCGGTAATCTTCGATGCTGTGCAGGCCGCCAAGGCCCGTAACATCGATGTGCTGATTGCCGATACCGCCGGTCGCCTGCACACCAAAGACAACTTGATGGAAGAGCTGAAAAAAGTGCGTCGCGTGATCGGCAAGCTCGATGCCGACGCGCCCCATGAAGTGCTGCTGGTGCTGGACGCCGGCACGGGCCAGAACGCTATCAGTCAGGCCAAGCAGTTCAACCAGACGGTGCAATTGACCGGCCTGGCCTTGACCAAGCTTGATGGCACGGCCAAGGGCGGCGTGATCTTCGCCTTGGCCAAACAGTTCGGGTTACCGATTCGCTATATCGGTGTCGGTGAGGGTATCGACGACTTGCGCACCTTTGAAGCCGAACCCTTTGTCCAGGCACTGTTTGCCGAGCGGGAGCGTTCATGATTCGATTCGAACAGGTCGGTAAACGCTATGCCAACGGGCATGTCGGCTTGCATGAGCTGAGCTTTCGAGTGCGTCGCGGCGAATTCTTGTTTGTGACCGGCCATTCGGGCGCGGGCAAAAGCACCCTGCTGCGCCTGCTGCTGGCCATGGAACGCCCGACCACCGGCAAGCTGCTGTTGGCGGGCCAGGATCTGGCCACCATCAGCAATGCGCAGATTCCTTTCCTGCGCCGCCAGATCGGCGTGGTGTTCCAGAATCATCAGTTGCTGTTCGATCGCACGGTGTTCAATAACGTCGCGTTGCCGTTGCAGATTCTCGGGTTGTCCAAGGCCGAGATCATCAAGCGCGTGGATTCGGCCCTGGAGCGCGTAGCGCTGTCGGACAAGACCGACCTCTACCCCGGCGACCTGTCCACCGGCCAGCAACAGCGCGTCGGTATCGCCCGCGCCATCGTCCACCGTCCGGCCTTGCTGCTGGCGGACGAACCTACCGGTAACCTCGATCCGCGCCTGGCCGCCGAGATCATGGGGGTGTTCGAGGACATCAACCGACTGGGCACCAGCGTGCTGATCGCCAGTCACGACCTGGCGCTGATCGCGCGCATGCGCCATCGCATGCTGACCTTGCAGCGCGGTCGTCTGATCGGTGACGGGGAGGCTGGCGTATGAGTGCAACACGCAGCCCCAAGGTTTCCGAACGCGTGGCCCCCAAGCCCGCCGACCCGCAACCGAAGAAGAAAAAACACGACGATGACGACGGGCCGGACTTCGGCACCCTGTTACGCGCGTGGATCGAAAGCCATCGCGCCAGCCTGCTGGACAGCCTGCGTCGCTTGGGCAAGCAACCGATCGGCAGCTTTTTCACCTGCCTGGTGATGGCCGTGGCCCTGAGCCTGCCGATGGGTTTGTCGCTGTTGCTCAATAATGTGGAGCGTCTGGGTGGTTCCTGGCAGCGCGCGGCGCAGATTTCGCTGTATCTGAATCTGGACGCCAGCGCCAAGGAGGGCGAAGCGCTGCGCGATGACATCAAGAATATGCCGGGCGTGGCGGATGCCGAGTACGTCAGCCGTGATCAGGCGCTTGAAGAGTTCCAGCAACAGTCCGGCCTGGGCGAGGCGCTCAAGGAGCTGCCGCAGAACCCGCTGCCGGGCGTTGTGCTGGTGACGCCGAACGAGGTCGACAAGACCGCCCTTGAAGCCCTGCGACAAAAACTCGCAGAACTGCCCAAGGTGCAACAAGCGCAACTTGATCTAGTCTGGGTAGAGCGCCTGGCCGCGATTCTCAAGCTGGGTGACCGGTTTGTGTTCGGTTTGACGGTGTTGTTGGTGTCTGCATTACTTTTGGTGATAGGTAATACCATTCGTCTTCATATTGAAAACCGTCGCACCGAGATAGAAGTGATTAAACTGGTCGGCGGCACGGACAGCTATGTGCGTCGGCCTTTTCTGTACATGGGCGCGCTTTATGGCTTCGGTGCAGGGATTTTGTCCTGGGGTGTGCTGGCGTTCGGGCTGAACTGGCTTAACGACGCGGTGGTCGGGCTTGCCGGGCTGTATGGCAGCGATTTCGCCCTGGCGGGCGTGCCGGTTGCCGATGGTCTGTCACTCTTGCTCGGCGCGGTATTGTTGGGGTATATCGGTGCGTGGATCGCGGTCGCACGGCATTTACGTGAGCTGGCACCGAAGTAGTTAATGTCAGATTAATGTGGTTTCGTTTGTATTGACCGTATCAGTGGTTTAGGGAACTTGTCCTACGGTTCCCGGTCAATTTTCGCAGTGCTGAACTGCACGAGTTATGTGAGTCGGAGGTTTTTTCGTATGACCACTTCTTTGCAACCTGCTTATGCCTTGGTCCCGGGTGCGAACCTGGAAGCCTATGTGCACACGGTCAACAGCATTCCATTGCTGACACCCGAGCAGGAGCGTGAACTGGCCGAGAGTCTCTACTATGAGCAGGATTTGGGGGCGGCTCGGCAGATGGTGCTCGCCCACCTGCGTTTTGTCGTACATATCGCCCGTAGCTATAGCGGCTACGGTCTGGCCCAGGCTGATCTGATCCAAGAAGGTAACGTCGGCCTGATGAAGGCGGTCAAGCGCTTCAACCCTGAAATGGGCGTGCGCCTGGTGTCGTTTGCCGTGCATTGGATCAAGGCGGAAATTCACGAGTTCATCCTGCGCAACTGGCGCATCGTGAAAGTCGCCACCACCAAGGCTCAGCGCAAGCTGTTCTTCAACCTGCGCAGCCAGAAAAAACGCCTGGCGTGGCTGAACAACGAGGAAGTCCACCGCGTGGCCGAAAGCCTCGGCGTGGAGCCCCGTGAAGTGCGCGAGATGGAAAGCCGTCTGACTGGCCATGACATGGCCTTTGACCCGGCCGCCGAAGCGGACGACGACAGCGCTTTCCAATCGCCGGCCAATTACTTGGAAGACCACCGGTACGACCCGGCGCGTCAGTTGGAAGATGCGGATTGGAGCGACAACTCCAATCACAACCTTCACGAAGCGCTGGAAGTGCTGGACGAGCGCAGCCGTGACATTCTTTACCAGCGCTGGCTGGCGGAAGAAAAAGCCACGCTGCACGACTTGGCGCAGAAGTACAACGTGTCGGCTGAGCGGATTCGCCAGCTTGAAAAAAGCGCGATGAACAAGCTGAAATTGTCCATCGCCGCTTAACAATGTAGGAGGGGGCTTGCCCCCGATGGCGGAGTGTCAGTCAACTTCTGTGTGACTGATCCACCGCCACCGGGGGCAAGCCCCCTCCCACATTTGTTCTGTGTTGAGTCAGTCGGACCAGGGAGCTTTGCGGGCGTTGTTCAGTTCCACCAGATAACCCTCTCCGCCCAACTGGCTCATCTGTTGTCGAATCCACGCCGCGCGCCGCGCCACGTACGCTGTTGGGTGACTGGCACTCCACACCCGAGGGTTGGGCAACACTGCCGCCAGATAACTGGCCTGCTGCCGCGATAACCCCTTGGCACTCACTCCAAAGTGATGGCGCGCCGCCGCTTCAACGCCAAACACCCCGTCGTCCCATTCCACGCTGTTGAGGTACACCTCAAGAATCCGTTGCTTGGGCCACAGCACCTCGATCAGTCCGGTAAACCACGCTTCCAGGCCTTTGCGCAGGTAACTACGGCCGGCCCAAAGGAACAGATTCTTCGACACCTGCTGGCTCAATGTGCTGGCGCCGCGTATCGAGCCGCCGCGCTCGTTGTGCGCTAATGCCGCTTGGATCGCGCCGAAATCAAAACCCCAGTGCTGTGGGAAACGTTGATCTTCGCCGGCCATCACCGCTACCTTGAGTTCGTCGGAGATCTCGTCCCATGGCACCCAGGTGCGCTGTAAGTCGATGGGTTCGCCATCGAACCACGACTCGATCTTGCGCTCCACCATCAGCGCAGTGAACGGCGGTGGGACGACACGGAACAGCAGCACCAGCAACACACTGCCAATGGCAAACCATTTCACGACTTTGAGTAAGCGACTGAAGAGGACACGCAGCATAGAGATGGCTTGGCCGAACCCGTTGAGCGGGCCATTATACAGACCCTGCCCGATGAGTCTGACTGGAGTTCCCATGCTGCGTAGTTTTCTGATGTTGGCTGCCTTTTTTGGCTTCACGGGCGTTGCCCTTGGCGCCTTCGCCGCCCATGGCCTGAAAAACCGCCTGAGCGCCGATTATCTGGCGATCTTCCACACTGGCGTAACCTACCAGCTGGTGCATACCCTGGCGCTGTTCGGCGTTGCTTTGCTGGCAGCTCACATTCCCGGTCGGCTGGTGACCTGGGCGGGCGTATCGTTTGTCGTCGGCATCCTGCTGTTCTCCGGCAGCTTGTATGTGCTGACCATGACCGGTATCAGCAAGCTCGGCATCATCACCCCCTTTGGTGGCCTGGCTTTCCTGCTTGGCTGGTTCTTTCTGGGCCTGGTTGCCTGGCGCATGCAACTGACCACTTGACGCTTGGAGCTGACCTTTGGTGGCCAATCGAGCTAGAATGCGGGCCCCTTAAAACGATGGCGGCCCGTGGCATGCGCATTCAGTTGAACGGCGAATCCTTTGAACTGCCCGACGGTGAAACCGTTGCGGCCCTGCTGACCCGCCTGGAGTTGACCGGGCGTCGCGTCGCAGTGGAACTCAACCAGGACATCGTCCCGCGTAGCCAGCACGAGGGCACCACGTTGAGCGACGGCGACCAGGTCGAAGTGGTTCACGCCATTGGCGGCGGCTAGTCGCCCCCTTGGCGCGATGGCGCCGTCCCGGATTCTGCAGAACCTCACCCCATTACGAGGATTTCCCATGAGCATCGTTCGTAACGACAAGCCCTTCGTCCTGGCCGGCCGCACCTACCAGTCCCGTCTGCTGGTCGGCACCGGCAAGTACCGCGACATGGAAGAAACACGCCTGGCCATCGAAGCCTCCGGTGCCGAAATCGTGACCTTCGCCGTACGCCGTACCAACCTCGGCCAGATCGAGGGCGAGCCGAACCTGCTCGAAGTGCTGTCGCCGGACCGCTACACCTTCTTGCCGAACACCGCCGGTTGCTACGACGCCGTCGAAGCCGTGCGCACCTGTCGCTTGGCCCGTGAGCTGCTCGATGGTCATAACCTGGTCAAGCTGGAAGTGCTGGCCGACCAGAAAACCCTGTTCCCCAACGTGATCGAAACCCTCAAGGCCGCCGAAACCCTGGTCAAGGAAGGTTTCGACGTGATGGTCTACACCAGCGATGACCCGATCATCGCGCGCCAATTGGCCGAGATCGGCTGTATCGCGGTGATGCCGCTGGCCGGCCTGATCGGTTCAGGCCTGGGGATCTGCAATCCCTACAACCTGCAGATCATCCTCGAAGAAGCCACGATCCCGGTATTGGTGGATGCGGGCGTTGGCACCGCCTCCGACGCGACCATTGCCATGGAATTGGGTTGCGACGCGGTGCTGATGAATTCGGCCATCGCCCATGCCCAGCAACCGATCATGATGGCCGAAGCCATGAACCACGCCATCGTCGCGGGCCGCCTGGCCTACCTCGCCGGGCGCATGCCGAAAAAACTCTATGCCAGCGCCTCTTCGCCGCTGGATGGTCTGATCAAGTAAGAGCCATTGATGACTGAATCACACGAAACGCCGAACACACCCGAAGCCGACGACGCGTCCAAGCACCGCCGCATCAAGAGTTTTGTGATGCGCGCCGGTCGCATGACCGAAGGCCAGCAAAAGGGCCTGGAGCAAGGTGCGCCGCTGTTCGTGCTGCCGCTTGCCGACGCGCCGGTGGACTATGACCAGGTGTTCGGCCGTTCGGCCCCGCGTTCCCTGGAGATCGGCTTCGGCATGGGGCATTCCTTGCTGGAAATGGCCGCCGCTGCGCCGGACCAGGATTTCATCGGCGTGGAAGTGCACCGTCCGGGTGTCGGCGCGCTGCTCAACGGCGTGCTAACCCAGGGCCTGACCAATCTTCGGGTGTACGACTGCGACGCGATCGAGGTGCTTAACCGCTGCATCGCCGACAATAGCCTCGACCGCTTGATGCTGTTCTTCCCCGATCCATGGCACAAAGCCCGTCACCACAAACGCCGCATCGTGCAGGCTTCCTTCGCGGAGCTGGTACGCAGCAAGCTGAAAGTGGGCGGCATCCTGCACATGGCCACCGACTGGGAGCCCTACGCGGAGTACATGCTGGAAGTGATGAACGTCGCCCCCGGCTACCGCAACCTGGCCGAAGACGGCAAATGCGTACCACGCCCGGCCGAACGCCCGATTACCAAGTTCGAACGCCGTGGCGAGCGGTTGGGGCATGGAGTTTGGGATTTGAAGTTCGAGAAGTTGGCGTAACTCACCACTGACTTGCAAGGCAACTCAATGTGGGAGGGGGCAAGCCCCTCCCACATTTTTTTGTGTTGGATTTGAGATCAGCGGCGATCCGCGACGACCCCAATCAACACCAGCACCACCACCAGCACCGGCGCCAGGCTGTAGTTGTTGAACTGGCTCAACCCGCGCACGATCCACGGGGTGGCGTAGATCAGCGCGGCGCCGCTGCCGATCATGCAGACCAGCGCCATCAAGGGCACGCGCAAGGCGCCGGCGATGCTGCCCAGGCGGGCTTCGACCCAGCCTTTGATGTCGGCGCCGAACAGCACCAGCAAGCAGCCGACCAGTGCCAGGGAGATTTCCGACAGGTTGCTGCGGCTCCAGCGGGATACGGTGGCGAGCAGGTCGAGTACCAAATCCATTCGAATTCCTTAGAGCGTCAGCTCAAAAACTTCTGCAACAGGTCATTGAGAAAGAGTTGCCCGCGGTCGGTCGCCGCCAGGCGTGACGGTTCGACCTGCATTAAGCCGCTTTGTTCTGCGTCGCGGCGCCCTTCGTCGAGGCTGGCCAGGTCCAGGCCTGTGCGCTCTGCGTAGAGCCTGGCGTCGACACCATCGGTGAGGCGCAGGGCGTTCATCAGGAACTCGAATGGCAGTTCTTCGTTGGTCAGCTCCTTCGCGCCGGCCTGGAAGTTTTTGGCCGGGTTGAGGTAGTCCTTCGGTGCGCGGGTTTTCCAGGTGCGCACGATGCGCCCATTCGGGTGGCTGAGCTTACCGTGGGCCCCGGCGCCGATGCCGATAAAGTCGCCAAAGCTCCAGTAGTTGAGGTTATGCCGCGCCGGGCGCCCCGGTTGGGCATAGGCCGACACTTCATATTGCGCGTAACCGTGTTCAGCCAGCAGGGCCTGGCCGGCTTCCTGGATATCCCACAACGTGTCATCTTCCGGCAGCGCCGGCGGCTGGTTCCAGAACACCGTATTGGGTTCCAGGGTCAGTTGGTACCACGACAAGTGCGTCGGTTTGAGCGCGATGGCCTGGCGCAGGTCGCTCAGGGCGTCATCCAGGGACTGATCGGGCAAGCCGTGCATCAGGTCCAGGTTGAAGTTATCGAAACCGGCCTGCCGCGCCATGCCGGCAGCGCGGATGGCCTCGTCGCCGTTGTGGATGCGGCCCAGGGCTTCGAGTTTGTCCTGCTGGAAACTCTGAATGCCGATGGACAAGCGGTTGATCCCCAGCTTGCGATAGGCCACGAACTTCTCTTGCTCGAAGGTGCCGGGGTTGGCCTCCAGGGTGATCTCGATATCCTCGGCGAACGGGATGCGCGCTTGCACGCCCTCCAGCAGACGGCCCAGTGCCGGCGCGCTGAACAGGCTTGGAGTGCCGCCGCCGAAAAAGATCGAGCTCAATTCTCGGCCATAGACCGCGTGCAGATCCTGGTCGAGATCGGCCAACAGGGCATCCACATATGCCTCTTCCGGCAACGCCGGGCCGGCGGTGTGGGAGTTGAAGTCGCAATAGGGGCACTTGCGCACGCACCACGGGATATGGATGTATAGCGCCAGGGGCGGCAGCACCGGCAGGGCCGCCCGAGGAGTTTGCGCGCCGCCGTGGATCAGCGGCTGCGCAGAGGTGTTCTGGGTCATTTCAGGCCCAGGCGCTGGCGCAGCAACGCCATGGCGCGGGCGCGATGGCTGATCTGGTTTTTGTCGGCCGGGCTCAGTTCGGCGCTGGAAACATTGCGCTCCGGCACCCAAAACAGCGGGTCATAGCCAAACCCATGCTCGCCACTGGCCGCGTGCAGGATGCGCCCGTGCCACAAGCCTTCGCAGAGGATCGGCAACGGGTCATCGGCGTGCCGTACCAGCGCCAGAACGCAGACGAATTGCGCGCCGCGCTCGGCATCCGGTACGTCCTTAAGGGCATCGAGCAGCTTGGCGTTGTTGGCCGCGTCGCCCTTGCCGTCGGCATAGCGCGCCGAGTAGATGCCCGGGGCACCGCCGAGGAAGTCCACGGCCAGGCCCGAGTCATCCGCCAGCGCCGGTAGGCCGGAGATGCGCGCCGCATTGCGGGCCTTGAGGATGGCGTTCTCGACGAACGACAGGCCGGTTTCTTCCGGCTCCACCTGGCTGAATTCACCAATCGAGCGCAGTTGCACGGATTTACCGAGCATCGCCTGCAGTTCTTTGAGTTTGCCGGCGTTATGGCTGGCCAGTACCAGTTGATTAAGGTTCATCATTCGGCCGGAAACAGTTCTTGGTTGAATTGGAAGCTATGCGCTTTGCCGCCGGTTTCAACGTTGATGGTGAAGGTCTTGTATTCCCGCTGGGTCACTGAGTACGGCGCGAGATAGTTGATGCCACCTTTTTCGTTGATCTGCTTGAAGGTGAGGATTTCGCTCTTGCCGCCCAAATCCTTGATGGTGCCCGTCACTTGCGCGGCCACCGGGGTGACGCCCTTGATCACCGTGACGTTGATCAGACCTTTCTCTTTGCTGCGGACCACGCCGATGTTCTGGGCGGTTTCCGGTTGCAGGAAGCTGGAGGTGAAGGTGTTGTAGTGGACGGTGATATCACCGAAGTCTTTCTTGCGATTAGCGTCGATAGCGTCTGCGGCCATGGCGCTGGCGCCCAGGCACGCGGTCAATAGAAATACAGCCAGGCGGCTCATGAGCGTCCCTCTTGAAAGTGATTAGACGGCAATTTTGTGGTCGGCCAGACCGGGGCTGCTGACCCGGTAGATGCCAATTTCGCCCAACAGGTTGGGCCATAGTTTACTCGCCCAGCCGTGACGGTGCTGTTGGTCGACGGCGAGGCGGTTGATCACCTTGGCTTCCCGCTCGCCGCACAGGGCTTCGAAGTCTTCGAAGGTGCAGAAGTGGATGTTCGGCGTGTTGTACCAGGTGTAGGGCAGGAAATCCGAAACTGGCATGCGGCCCTTGGTGGCCAGGTACCAGCGGCAGCGCCAGTGCCCGAAATTGGGGAAGGTGATGATGCACTGACGGCCCACGCGCAGCATTTCGTCGAGGATGCGGTCCGGGTAATGCACGGCTTGCAGGGCCTGGGTCATCACCACGATGTCGAAGCTGTTGCTGGCAAAGTTGCCCAGGCCCTTGTCCAGGTCCTGCTCGATCACGTTGATGCCTTTGGCCACGCACTCGGCGATGTTGTCCGGGTCGTTTTCCAGGCCGTAACCGGTGACTTGCTTGTTGTCCCGCAGCCAGCTCAGCAGTTCGCCATCACCGCAGCCCAGGTCGAGCACGCGGCTGCCGGCGGGTATCCAGTCTTGGATGATTTCCAGGTCGGCTCTCATGGCGTTCTCACACAGTTATGCGGTTCATGTAGTTGCTAAAGGCCTGCAGGTAGCGCGGGATCGGGATCAGGAAGGCATCGTGGCCTTGCGGAGCATCGATCTCCAGGTAGCAGACGTCCTTGCGCGCGGCCATCAGGGCGTCCACCAGCTCGCGGGAGCGGGCCGGCGAGAAACGCCAGTCAGTGGTGAACGACATCACACAGAACTTGGCCTTGGCGGCTTCGAAGGTTCTCGCCAGGTCGTCATCAAATTGGGCGGCCGGGTCGAAGTAGTCCAAGGCCTTGGTCATCAACAGGTAGGTGTTGGCGTCGAAACGCCCGGAAAACTCCTCGCCCTGATAACGCAGGTAGCTTTCCACCTGGAACTCGACGCTGTGAAAGTCGTAGTTGAGCTTCTCGCTCTTGAGCCCACGGCCGAATTTCTCGCCCATGGAGTCATCGGACAGGTAAGTGATGTGGCCGACCATGCGCGCCAGCATCAGGCCGCGCTTGGGAATCACGCCGGCTTCCTGGAACGAGCCGCCGTGAAACTCGGGGTCAGTGAGGATGGCTTGGCGCGCCACTTCGTTGAAGGCGATGTTCTGCGCCGACAATTTGGGCGCCGAAGCGATAGCCAGGCAATGGCGCACGCGGTCCGGGTAGGTGATGGTCCATTGCAGCGCCTGCATGCCGCCCAGGCTGCCGCCGATCACCGCGGCCCATTGGCTGATGCCTAGCAGGTCGGCCAGGCGGGCCTGGCTGTGTACCCAGTCTTCCACGGTGAGCACCGGGAAATCGGCGCCAAATGGTTTGCCGGTTTCCGGGTTGAGGCTGCTGGGGCCGGTGGAGCCGTTGCAACCGCCGAGGTTGTTGAGGCTGACCACAAAGAACTTGTTGGTGTCGATGGGCTTGCCGGGGCCGATGCAACTGTCCCACCAGCCGGGCTTGCGCTCGTCGACGCTGTGGAAGCCCGCCGCATGATGATGGCCGGACAAGGCGTGGCAGATCAGCACGGCGTTGCTCGCCGTGGCGTTCAGTTGGCCGTAGGTTTCGTAGATCAGGTCATAGGCTGGCAGCGACCGGCCGCAGGCCAGGGCCAGCGGTTCGCTGAAGTGCGCCACTTGGGGCACCACCAGTCCAACAGAATCGGGGGGGAAGGCAGCTGGCATCGACCCTGCTCTCGTCTAAATGAGGCGTAAGTCTAAAGAGCGGGGACCCCAGCGGCAAGCAAAGGCCTGCATGGATGCAATCCAATGGCGCAGATACAAAAAGTGGGAGGGAGCAAGCTCCCTCCCACCGTTGCGGCGCGTCAGATCAGGCCAAACAGCTCTTTGGGCATGAACGCATAGAACGCCAGGCGCGGAATCACCCAACTCTGTACCAGTTGAATGGCAATAAAGGCGAAGATCGGCGAAATATCCAAGCCGCCCAGGTTAGGGATCAGGCGACGGAACGGCGCCAACACCGGCTCGGTGATCTGGTAGACCAGTTCGGCGCCTGGGCTGCGGCTGCCTGGGGCCACCCAGGACAGGATCACGCTGATGATCATCGACCAGAACAGAATCTTCAGGAACAGCGAGAAGATACCGATCAGCGCCCAAGGCAACAGCAGCACCGTAAAGGCCTGGTAGCCGTTCAGCGTCAGCACCACCACGAACAACAGGATTTGCAGCAGCAGCGCCAGCACCAGCGACGACATGTCCAGCCCGAACAGGCTCGGGATCACCCGACGCAGCGGCTTGAGCAGCGGCTGAGTGGCCTTGACCACGAACTGGCACAGCGGGTTGTAGAAGTTCGCCCGCACCAGTTGCAGGATAAAGCGCAACAACACGATCAGCAGATACAGGCTGCCCAGGGTCTGGATGATGAAGATGAGGGCGTCATTGAGTCCAAGCATCATTAATTCCTTCGTAAGGGACGATTATTTGCCCAGTTGCTCGGCCAGCTCGGCCGAACGGTGTGCCGCGGCACCCAGGGCTTTCTCCACCAAGGCTTCAAAGCCACCGGCCTGGAACGATTCGATGGCGGCCTGGGTGGTGCCACCCGGCGAGGTCACGCGGCGGCGCAACTCTGCGGCGTCCACATCGCTGGACACGGCCATATGCGCGGCGCCCAGGGCCGTCTGCTCGGCCAGTTGCTCGGCGACGTCCTTGGGCAGGCCCAGTTTCACGCCGGCGGCGGTCATGGATTCGATGAGTAGAAAGAAATACGCCGGGCCGCTGCCGGACACGGCGGTGACTGCGTCCAGTTGCTGCTCCTGCTCCAGCCACAGGGCAATGCCCACGGCGGACAGCAATTCCTGCGCCTGGTCGCGCTGTTCGGCGCTCACTTGGGCGGTGGCATACAGCCCACTCACGCCCTGGCGTACCAGCGCCGGGGTGTTGGGCATGCAACGTACGATCGGCTGTGCGCCAAGCCAGGCGTTCATGCTGGCGCAGGTGATGCCGGCGGCGATGGACACCACCAGCTGATGCGGCTGCAGATGGGGGCGCAGGCTTTCA
The DNA here is from genome assembly GCA_027943415.1 of Closterium sp. NIES-67. Taxonomy (NCBI): domain Eukaryota; kingdom Viridiplantae; phylum Streptophyta; class Zygnematophyceae; order Desmidiales; family Closteriaceae; genus Closterium; species Closterium sp. NIES-67. Next base: position 150,921 of record BQMB01002417.1, read on the forward strand.
CACACCGCTTTCATGGCCTGCGGCTTGACCGCCAGTACGATCACGTCGACGCCACGGATGGCCTCGGCGTTATCGGCGAAGGTTTCGATGCCGTGCTCGGCGCTGACGCGGGCACGGGTGTCGGCGCCCGGATCGCTGGCGCGGATCTGCGCCGGCTCCAGCCCCTTGGCCCGTAGACCGCCGATCAGACTGGCCGCCATGTTACCGGCGCCGATAAAGGCAATACGCGTGTTACTCATGACAGGTCCTTACTCAGAGGGAAGTCAGCCATTTCATGGCTGGCCGTAGTCGCGGGCGCCAAACAGGGCAGTACCGATCCGCACCCAGGTGGCGCCTTGGGCGATGGCCGATTCAAGATCGTGGCTCATGCCCATGGAAAGTGTGTCGAGCGGCAGATTCAGGCTGGCTTGCAGGTCGCGCACCGTGGCGAACGCGGCGTCTTGCGCGGCGCGATCATCGGTCGGCTCCGGAATAGCCATCAGGCCACGCAACGTCAGGCGCGGTAGAGCGCTGATGGCGTTGGCCAGCGCCGGCAAGTCGGCGGGCGTACAGCCGGATTTGCTGGCCTCGCCGCTGACGTTGACCTGAATACAAATGTTCAGGGGCGGCAGCTCGGCTGGGCGTTGTTCGGACAGGCGTTGTGCAATTTTCAGACGGTCCACGGAATGCACCCAAGCGAAGTGCTCGGCGATCGCACGAGTCTTGTTCGATTGAATGGGGCCGATGAAGTGCCAACTCAAGGGCAGGTCGGTCAATTCGACCTGTTTGCTCAACGCCTCTTGCAGGTAATTCTCGCCAAAGTCACGCAGGCCGGCGGCGTAAGCTTCGCGCACGGCTTGAGCGGGTTTGGTCTTGCTCACGGCCAGCAAGTGGACGCTGTCGGGGTCACGTTGCACGGCCTCGGCCGCGGCGCGGATGCGCTGGCTAACCAGGCCAATGTTGTCTGCTATCGTCGACATTCAAGTTGCGCCCGTGGATATGGAGTCCGCGGCATTCTACTGGAAATGGAAAGCCCTATGGATATCACTCAATTGCTGGAGGCCAGCGTGCGCCGTGGCGCCTCCGACCTGCATTTATCGGCCGGCCTGGCGCCGATGCTACGTGTGGATGGAGAGGTTTGGCCGATGGACTGGCCGGCAATCTCTGCGCCCCAAGTGGCCGATCTGCTGAGCCCTTTGCTGAACAACTATCAGCAAAAGGATTTCGAAACATCTCTTGAAACGGATTTTGCGTTCGAATTGCCCGGCGTGGCGCGATTCCGCGTCAATGTGTTCCAACAGGACCGTGGCATGGGGGCCGTGTTTCGCACCATTCCCAACGAGGTGCTGAGTTTGGAGAGACTGGGCCTGGGCGATGTATTCCAACGTATCGCCCAGTTGCCGCGCGGTCTGGTGCTGGTGACCGGGCCTACCGGTTCAGGCAAGTCCACCACCCTGGCGGCGATGATCGACCACCTCAACCAGCACCGTCGCCAGCACATCCTGACCCTGGAAGACCCCATCGAATTTATCCACACGCCAAAAACCGCCCTGATCAATCAACGGCAGGTGCACCGTGATACCCACAGTTTTTCGGTCGCGTTGCGCTCGGCCTTGCGGGAAGACCCGGATGTCATCCTGGTGGGGGAGCTGCGCGACCTGGAAACCATCCGCCTGGCATTGACCGCCGCCGAGACCGGGCACCTGGTGTTCGGCACCTTGCACACCACGTCGGCGGCGAAGACTGTGGATCGGCTGGTGGATGTCTTTCCCGCAGGGGAAAAGGCCATGGTGCGCTCGATGCTGTCGGAGTCGCTGCAAGCGGTGGTATCGCAAGTGTTAGTGAAAAAACTCGGCGGCGGGCGTGTGGCGGCTCATGAAATCATGCTGGGTACGCCAGCCATTCGTAATTTGATCCGCGAGGACAAGGTGGCGCAGATGGTCTCCGCGATGCAGACCGGCGCGGCGTTGGGAATGAAGACACTGGATATGAGTTTGAAGGCGCTGGTTGCCCAGGGCGTGATCAGTCGGGACGAGGCGCGGGAGAAGGCGAGGGCGCCTGGGGATATCTGACGGTTTGTGAGTGACACAAAACAAATGTGGAAAGGGGCGAAAAGCCCCTTTCCACATTTAGTACTGCATTTCAGCTCAGGATCAGCGTTGCACGATCCGCAGGTTGTTGTTCTGCTCTTTCGGCAGAACCCGCTTGGCAATCACGTAGTTCTTGTCCCAGAACGGCTTTTTCAGCGTGTCGATGCTCACCGACTTGCCACGCCGTGGCGCGTGGATGAAACGGTCATTGCCCAGGTAGATGGCAACGTGGTTGACCTGACGGCTCTTCAACTTGAAGAACAGCAGATCGCCCGGTTTCAGGTCTTTGCGGTCGACCTTCAAACCGTGGCCGGCAGCCATGGCGTTGGAGGTGCGTGGCAAATCCACCGCTTTTACATCGTTAAAGGCATATTTCACCAAACCACTGCAGTCGAACCCTTTACTTGGGCTGCTGCCGCCCCAACGATAAGGAGTACCGAGCACATTCACCGCGCGGCTGAGCACGTTGCTGCTCTGCTTGGTGTTGACGGCCATCAGGCCTGGCGTCGTTTTACCGTGGGCCTTGCTCAGTTGAGTCGGACGGCTGACGGTCGGCTTGGCCGCCTTGGCGGTGCTCGGTGTGCTGTGGACTTTAGGGGTGAAACCGTTGACGTTGGGAAGTCGTTGCTCACGATTGGTGGCGTGGGCGGCCAGTGGCATTAATAGGCAAATGGTTAGCCATGTCTTGAAAAATGGTCGCATTAGGCGTGGCTCTTATGGGTTTGCGCGCAACTTTATAACAGCTTTTTGTGTCGTTCTCAGGCCGTTTGTCGACTGAACCTTGGGGTCAAATTCAGGAAAAACGCGACGAATCGCCGCAATTGTCCTACACAGGTCAGGTGGCATAAGGCTTTCAGGGAAGCGAAGATACCATTTGCCGTACGTCGGGCGCCTGTAAAAAAGTCACAAAGAAAGTGAAAAAATTTATCTATCGAGGCAAAAGAGGTACGCGATGAACACCTATCAACAGCTTGGTCCGCAGCAAGATACCCACAGCAAGGTGATTGGTTACCTGCTCTGGATTTTCGGTTTTACCGGTGCCCATCGCTTTTATTACGGCAAGCCCGTGACCGGCACGATCTGGTTTTTCACGTTTGGCTTGCTGGGTATCGGTTGGCTGATCGACCTGTTTCTGATCCCCGCCATGGACCGCGAAGCTGACCTGCGATTTACCGCCGGGCCCATCGAATACAACGTCGCATGGATACTGTTGGCATTTCTTGGCGTATTCGGCGTGCACCGCATGTACCAGGGCAAGTGGATCACCGGTTTGATCTACCTCCTGACCGGTGGTTTGTTCCTGGTGGGGGTGTTGTATGACTTCTGGACGTTGAATACACAGATATCCATCCGCAATGCCGAGCGCAATAACGGGCGCTGATCTCTCAAGCTGAAAAGGCGGGAGGGGCCAAGCTCCCTCCCACCCGTTTTCGCGACGACCTTAGGCTTGGTAGCTGATGCGCCCATCCACCAAGGTGTAGCGCACGCTCGCAGGCAGGCTATGGCCGATGAACGGGCAGTTCTCGCCCTTGGACAGCCACTGCTCGCCCACCACGGTGGAGCGGGCCGGATCAAACAGCACCAGGTCGGCCGCCGCCCCCACCGCCAACTTGCCCGCCGGCAGGCGCAATGCCTCGGCAGGCCCGCTGCTCAAGCGTGCCAGCAGCGTCGGCAAGTCCAGCAAGCCTTCTTCCACCAATGTCATCGCCAGTGGCAACAACAGCTCGACGCTGCTGATGCCGGGCTCGGTCGCGCCGAACGGTGCCAGTTTGGCATCGCGCTCGTGGGGTTGGTGATGGCTGGATATCGCCGAGACCACACCGGACTTCACCGCTGCGCGCAAACCGTCACGGTCGGCCAGGGTGCGCAGGGGCGGTTGTACGTGGTACAGGCTGGAGAAGTCGATCAGCGCCTCATCCGTCAGGATCAACTGATACAACGCCACATCCGCCGTCACCGGCAAACCGCGGGCCTGGGCCTGGGCGATCAGGGCCACGCCCCGGGCGCTGGTCAATTGGCTGAAATGCGCGCGCACGCCGCTTTGTTCCACCAGCAGCAGGTCACGGGCCAGGGCCACGGTCTCGGCGGTTTCGGGGATGCCCGGCAGGCCGAGGAAGCTGGCCACGGCGCCTTCATGGGCCAGGCCGCCTTCGGCCAGGTCGCGGTCCTGGGAGTGGAAGATCACCGTCAGGTCGAAGGTGGCCGCGTATTCCAAAGCGCGGCACAGGGTGCGGGTGCTGCGGAAACTTTCCAGGCCGTTGCCGAACGCCACGCAACCGGCATCGCGCAGGGCAATCAACTCAGCCAGTTGCTCGCCTTCCAAGCCTTTGCTCAGGGCGCCGATGGGGAATACTTTGCAATTGCCGGCTTCGCGGGCGCGGTCCAGGATCAGCTCGGTCACCGCCGAAGTGTCCAGGATCGGCTTGGTGTGCGGCGGGCAGCACAAGCTGGTCACGCCACCGGCGGCGGCGGCGCGGGTTTCGCTGGCGATGCTGCCTTTGCGGCTGTAACCGGGCTCGCGCAGGGCGACGTTCAGGTCCACCAGGCCAGGTGCGGCCACCAGGCCTTTGGCGTCGATAACCTGACCGGCACTGAAACCGCCAGGGGCGGCGCCGATGGCGATGATCTTGCCGGCTTCCACATGAAGATCGGTGATTTGATCCAGGCCGCTGGCCGGATCGATGACTCGGGCGCCGAGAATGCTGAGCTTCACTGGGCGTTCTCCTGCTCGAATTGACGTTGCGCGGTTTGCCCGCTCATGGCCATGGACAGTACCGCCATGCGCACGGCGATGCCGTAGGTGACTTGGTTGAGGATCACCGACTGGTTGCCGTCGGCCACCGCCGACTCAATCTCCACCCCGCGGTTGATTGGCCCCGGGTGCATCACAATGGCATCCGGCTTAGCGCCGGCCAGGCGCGTGGTGGTCAGGCCGAACAGGCGGTAGAACTCGCCTTCGCTCGGCAGCAGGCCGCCGGCCATGCGCTCGCGTTGCAGGCGCAGCATGATGACCACGTCCACATCCTTGAGGCCTGCGGTCATGTCGGTGTAGACCTTCACGCCGTACTGCTCGATACCGATGGGTAGCAGGGTTTTTGGCGCGATTACGCGGATATCCGGGCAACCCAGAGCTTTCAGGGCCAGCATGTTCGAGCGTGCCACCCGCGAGTGCAGGATGTCGCCGACGATGGCCACCGAGAGATTTTCAAAGCTGCCCTTGTGCCGACGGATGGTGAGCATGTCGAGCATGCCCTGGGTCGGGTGGGCGTGACGGCCGTCGCCGCCGTTGATGATCGCCACCTGCGGGCAGACGTGTTCGGCGATGAAGTGCGCGGCACCGGAGTCGCCGTGTCGCACCACGAACATGTCGGCGGCCATGGCTTCCAGGTTGCGCAGGGTGTCGAGCAGGGTTTCGCCCTTGCTCGCCGACGAGGTAGACACGTTCAGCGTGATCACGTCGGCCGATAGCCGCTGGGCCGCCAGTTCAAAGGTGGTGCGGGTGCGCGTGGAGTTCTCGAAGAACACATTGCAGATGGTTTTGCCGCGCAGCAACGGGACTTTCTTCACCGCCCGGCCGCCGACTTCGAGGAACGAATCGGCGGTTTCGAGGATTTCGGTGAGCAGTTCGCGGGGCAAACCATCGAGGGACAAGAAGTGTTGCAACTGGCCCTGAGCATTGAGCTGCAGCGGGCGCTTGGCATCTAGAGGCGTCATCGCGGGGACTCTTTACAAGGCGGTTTAAGGGGCGAGGTCTTGCAGTTCGAGTTCGAGCGGCGTGGGACCGGACAATTTTACCCGCTGATGGGCCGCCAAAGACAGGGTGGCGCCCACCACATCGGGGCTGATCGGCAGCTCGCCGGCATCCAGATCCAGCAGGCACACCAAGGTGATGCTGGCCGGGCGGCCGTAGTCGAACAATTCGTTCATGGCCGCGCGAATGGTGCGGCCGCTCATCAGCACGTCGTCGATCAGCACCAGGTGCTGGCCTTCGATCTCAAAGGGCAGGGCGGAGGGGCGCACTTGCGGGTGCAGGCCGTTCTGACTGAAGTCGTCGCGGTAGAAGGACACATCCAGCGTGCCGAGTGGCGCGTCGCTGCCCAGCGCTTCGAGCAACGCCTGGGCGACCCATACGCCACCGGTGCGGATGCCGATAAAACGCGGTTCGCGGATGCCGCGGTGTTCCAGGTGCGCCTTGAGGCGTATCGCCATCTGGCTGATCAGTTGGGAGGGATTGGGCAGGCTCATGGTGGCTCCTTCTAGGCCTTGCGCGTCGAGGTGGCGGCAGGGTTCGGGCTCAAACGTAAAAAGACGCGGCAAGCCGCGTCAGTCAGGATTCAAATAAAGCAGTGTTTTCATCCAGCCAACCCTGCAACAGCAAGGCGGCGGCGATGGCATCCACGGGATTGTCGCGGTAGCTGCCCTTCTGCCCGCCACGGTCTCTGCGTTCACCTTTGGCTTCGAAGGTGGTCAGGCGTTCGTCGTGGGTATAGAAGGGGATGTTGTAGCGGCCGTTAAGGCGGCGGGCGAATTTCTCCGCACGCAGGCACATATCGCTGGGCGTGCCGTCCATGTTCAAGGGCAGGCCGACCACCACGGCGTCGGGTTTCCATTCCTTGATCAGGGCTTCGACCTGATTCCAGTCCGGGATGCCGTTCTGGGCTTTGAGCGTGCACAGTTCGCGGGCCTGGCCGGTGATGACCTGGCCGACCGCCACGCCGATCTGCTTGGTGCCGTAGTCAAACCCGAGGATCAAGCGCAATGCCATTAGGCGTGCCCCGCCTGGCTGGTCAACAAGTTGAGGTTGACCCCCAGCTTGGCCGCCGCCGCGTCCAGGCGCAGTTCGCTGGCGGTGCCGAACAGAATCTCGGCGTCAAACGGGCAGGTCAGCCAGGCGTTGCTGGCCAGCTCGGCTTCCAGTTGCCCTGCCTCCCAGCCGGCATAGCCGAGGGTGATCACACTGTGCTCGGGCCCCACGCCATCGGCGATGGCGAACAATACGTCCTGGGAAGTGGACAGCGACACACCGTCCAGGTCCACCGTGGCCTGGAACGTCGGCCCGGTGGGGTGTAGCACGAAGCCGCGATCGGTCTGCACCGGGCCGCCAATGTAGATCGGCACGCCCTGGCAACGAGCAGGCGGGTCTACTTCGGGGCGCAATTGCTCAAGGATATCGGCCAGGTTCAGCTCTTGCGGGCGATTGACGACCAACCCCATGGCACCGTTGGCGGTGTGCTCGACGATGTAGGTCAAGGTATGCGCAAAGTTCGGGTCGGCCATATGGGGCATGGCGATCAGGAATTGGTGCTTGAGGTAGGTCGGGCTGACATTTTTCATGCCCGCTAGTGTGGCGGCGCAGGGGCGAACTGACAAGCCGGGTGTGAGCGCGATCAGTTGCTGGAAAGGCGATCGCCCCTGGCGAATTTCCAGGTGCGGATGATTTCCAGGCGGTCCACATCGTTCAAGTCCCCGGTAAAGGGCGCAAACGGTGCAGCCAGACGTACGATGCGTTGGGCGGCCTGGTCCAGCAGCGGCTGGCCGGAGGATTCCAGCACCTGCACCTCATACAGGGTGCCATCGCGGTTGATCGACACCAATAGGCGCAAATTGCCGTAGATCTGCTGGCGGCGGGCCTCTTCCGGGTAATTCAAGTTGCCGATGCGCTCGACCTTCTTGCGCCATTCGTCCTTATACCAGGCACCTTTGTCGCGCATGGTGGAGGCGGCATTCAGGCGGTAGATACGCGGGCGCTTGGCGTACAGCTGTTGTTCGTTGGCCAGTTCGGCTTCCAGGCTGGAGATTTGGTCGGACAACTGTGAGCTGTCGAACGTCGGCGCCGGTTTCACCGGTTCGGGCTGCGGCTCGGTCTTGGTCTTTTCGCGCGTGGTCGGGGCTTTCTGCGGCTTGGGGGCGACGGTGGTCACGGCCGCTTTGGGCGCAGCCTGTTTGACCTCGGGCTTGGGCGCTGGCGGCGGCGTGACTTTATTGACTTTGTTGTCCTGGAAAGGCGCCACTTCAGTGGTCTTGGGGATGGCTTTCTTGTCCAGCGTGCCGCTGCCTTGCTGGTTGTCCTGAGCAAGAAAATCGGCTTTCTCGGGTTTTTTTTCGCTTTTGAAGGTGGAGAGGGTGATTTCCAGGGTCTTGGTGATCTGCTTGGGCTCGACCATGGTGAAACCCACGCCGAGGAGGACGGCCAGGTGAATCAACGCCGCCAGGAACAGCGTGAAACCGAGCCGATCAGCCGGGCGCACGCCACTGTGGGAGAGTTCGGGGGGCAGATCGGACGGGAGTGTCATAACAAGAAAACCAACATCGCGCGTTTCACAGGTCGCGCATGATAACGCAATGTTGGTGTGTATCCGGCTGTTCTATGTCACTTGGCTTGTAGCTTGCGCTCAATGGCAGCCATCAACATTTCGCCGATGTTCGTGCCAAATGCGTTGTCGATCTCGCGAATGCACGTCGGGCTGGTCACGTTGATTTCGGTGAGATGCTCGCCGATTACGTCCAGGCCGACAAACAGCAGACCTTTTTCCCTCAGGGTCGGGCCGACCTGGGCGGCGATCCAACGGTCCTTGTCCGACAGCGGCCGCGCCTCACCGCGCCCACCGGCGGCCAGGTTGCCACGGGTCTCGCCGGCGGCAGGAATGCGCGCCAGGCAGTAGTCCACCGGCTCGCCGTCGATCATCAGGATGCGCTTGTCGCCGTCCTTGATCGCCGGCAGGTATGCCTGGCCCATGATCTGCTGGCTACCCAGCACGGTCAGGGTTTCCAGGATCACCGACAGGTTGGGGTCACCGGCGCGGTGCCGGAAGATCGAAGTGCCGCCCATGCCGTCCAGGGGTTTGAGGATTACGTCGCCGTGCTTGGCGGCAAATTCACGCAGCACATCGGCGCGGCGGCTCACCACAGTGGGCGGCGTGCATTGTGGGAACAGGGTAGCGAACAGCTTTTCGTTGCAGTCGCGCAGGCTTTGCGGCTTGTTGACGATCAGCACGCCGTCGCGTTCGGCCTGCTCCAGCAGGTACGTGGAGTAGACGAATTCCATGTCGAACGGCGGGTCCTTGCGCATCAGGATCACGTCCAGGTCGCTCAGGGGGCTGTCGATTTCGTCTTGCAGTTCGAACCACTTTTCAGGGTTGGCGAACACCTGCAACGGGCGCATGCGTGCGCGGGCCTGGCCTTCACCCTGGTACAGGTCGCGCTGCTCCATATAGAACAGGGTCCAGCCGCGGGCCTGGGCGGCCAGGAGCATGGCCAGCGAGCTGTCCTTTTTATAGGAAATGCTGGCGATAGGGTCCATGACAATGCCGACGCGAACGCTCATGGGGGATTTCCTCTAGCAAATGGGGCGCATAAAAGTGGCGTCAGAGTGGCGCTGACGCTGTTGTGGGTCAAGGAAAAACCACCTGGCCAGTGCCTCGATAGATTGCTCCCCGAGACTGTGCTAAAAAGGCTGCCACGGCGCAGCAGCCCTTGAATTCCAAGGCTTGCGGCGTTCATCTTGGGCAATGTCAGGCAGTACACACCGAAAACCGATTCGCTGTGGCGATGGTAGAGCAGATATGGAACAGCATTCCAACGCCTTGAGAGTGATGGTGATCGACGATTCGAAAACGATCCGCCGCACCGCCGAGACGCTGTTGAAGAACGTGGGGTGCGATGTCATTACGGCCATCGACGGTTTCGATGCCCTGGCGCGGATCGTGGATCATCACCCGCACATCATCTTTGTCGACATCATGATGCCGCGCCTGGATGGCTATCAGACCTGCGCGCTGGTGAAGAACAACCCGGCGTTCAAGGCGATCCCGGTGATCATGCTGTCGTCCAAGGACGGCCTGTTCGATAAGGCCAAGGGACGCATCGTGGGGGTCGATCAGTTTTTGACCAAGCCTTTCAGCAAGGAAGAACTGCTGGGTGCAATCAAGGCCTATGTGCCTGGGTTCGCCGCAGTGGAACAAGCACACTGACGCCGCCTCACAAGGGCCGGCGCCGACCAATGTAGCGGGGAAAAACCATGGCACGTGTTCTGATCGTCGACGATTCGCCGACCGAAATGTACAAACTCACCGGCATGCTGGAAAAGCACGGCCACGAAGTGCTCAAGGCCGAAAACGGCGCGGACGGCGTGGCCCTGGCCCGCCAGGAAAAACCCGACGCCGTGCTGATGGACATCGTGATGCCGGGCCTCAATGGCTTCCAGGCCACCCGTCAGCTGTCCAAAGAGCCGGAAACCAACGGCATCCCAATCATCATCATCACCACCAAAGATCAGGAAACCGACAAAATCTGGGGCGCGCGCCAGGGTGCCAAGGATTACCTGACCAAACCGGTGGACGAAGACACCCTGATCGCCACCCTGAACAAGGTGCTGGCCGGCTGACGGCACGCCATCATGACCGAGTCGCAAACCGCCTTCGAGCTGTTGCTGGACATCGACCGCCGCTGCCGCCTGCTGGCCGCCGACCTGCCCTCCCAGGAGGCCGGCTTGCAGCGCTGGAGCGGGATCGGCTTTCGGGTGGGCGCCCATTGGTTCGTGGCGCCAATGGGAGAAGTTGCCGAAGTTTTGCATGAGCCACGTTGCACTTTAATGCCCGGGGTCAAGACCTGGGTACGAGGTGTGGCTAACCTGCGCGGGCGTTTATTGCCGGTGATGGACCTTGGTGGGTTCCTTGGCGAGGCGCTGTCCAGGGCGCGCAAGCAACGGCGGGTGCTGGTGGTGGAATTCAATGACCTGTTTGTTGGGTTGCTGGTGGACGAGGTGGTGGGCATGCAGCATTTCGCACAGGACGCCTTATTGGCCAACGCCGCGCCGGGCGCGCCGTTTATTCAGGGGCATTTCGACGGCGACCCGTCGTGGCAAGTCTTCAGCCCGTTCGCCCTGGCCCAGACGCCAGGTTTCATGGATGTTGCCCCATGACCACCGCGACCACCGTCAAACCCCAGGCCGGCTCGCGTAGCCGCTCGCAGATCATCGTGCTGTTTATCGCGCTGATCGTGTTCATCATGCTGTTGTTCGCCAACTTCGCCTACCTCAATACCCAGTCCACCTACGACAAACAGTACATCGGCCACGCCGGTGAATTGCGCGTGCTGTCCCAACGTATCGCCAAGAACGCCACCGAGGCCGCCGCCGGCAAAGCCGCGGCGTTCAAGCTGCTGGGCGAGGCGCGCAACGACTTTGCCCAGCGCTGGGGCTACCTGAAAAAAGGCGACCCGCAAACCGGCCTGCCCGCCGCCCCCAGCGCCGTGCGCGCCGAAATGCGCGCGGTGCAGACCGATTGGGAAGCCCTGCTGAAGAACACCGACGCGATTCTGGCCAGCGAGCAGACGGTGCTGTCCCTGCATCAAGTGGCCGCGACTCTGGCCGAAACCGTGCCGCAATTGCAGATGGAGTCGGAAAAAGTCGTCGAAATCCTGTTGCAGCGCGGCGCACCCGCCAGCCAGGTGGCCGTGGCCCAGCGCCAATCGTTGCTGGCCGAACGTATCCTGGGCGCGGTCAATACCGTGCTGGCCGGCGACGAAACCGCCGTGCAAGCCGCCGACGCCTTTGGCCGTGACGCCAACCGCTTCGGCCAGGTGCTCAATGGCATGCTCAACGGCAACCCAGGACTGCGCATCACCCAGGTTGAAGACCGCGATGCCCGCGCGCGGCTGGCGGAAATCGCCGAGTTGTTCGAGTTCGTGTCCGGCTCGGTGGATGAAATCCTCGAAACCTCGCCGCAGTTGTTCCAGGTGCGCGCCTCGGCGAGCAATATCTTCAACCTGTCCCAGACCCTGCTCGATGAAGCCTCGCACCTGGCCACCGGTTTCGAGAACCTGGCCAGCGGGCGCAGCTTCGACACTATCGGCGGCTATGTGCTGGGCTTGCTGGCGCTGACCTCGATCATCCTGATCGGCCTGGTGATGGTGCGCGAGACCAATCGCCAACTGCACGAAACCGCCGAGAAGAACGAGCGCAATCAGAACGCGATCATGCGCCTGCTCGATGAAATCGAAGACCTCGCCGACGGCGATCTCACCGTGACGGCGTCGGTCACCGAGGACTTCACCGGCACCATCGCCGATTCCATCAACTATTCCGTGGATCAGTTGCGCGATCTGGTGGCCACCATCAACCTCACCGCCGGCCAAGTGGCCGGCGCGGTGCAGGAAACCCAGGCCACCGCCATGCACCTGGCCCAGGCGTCCGAGCACCAGGCCCAGCAGATCGCCGAGGCGTCCACCGCGATCAATCAGATGGCCCAGTCCATCGATCAGGTGTCGGCCAACGCCGCCGAATCCTCGGCCGTGGCCGAGCGCTCGGTGGAAATCGCCAACAAGGGCAATGAGGTGGTGCACAACACCATCCATGGCATGGACAACATTCGCGAACAGATCCAGGACACCGCCAAACGCATCAAGCGCCTGGGCGAATCGTCCCAGGAGATCGGCGATATCGTCAGCCTGATCGACGATATTGCCGACCAGACCAACATCCTCGCCCTGAATGCGGCGATCCAGGCCAGCATGGCCGGGGATGCCGGGCGTGGTTTCGCGGTGGTGGCCGATGAAGTGCAACGCCTGGCCGAGCGTTCGTCGGCCGCCACTCGGCAGATCGAGACCCTGGTGCGGGCGATCCAGGCCGACACCAACGAAGCCGTGATCTCCATGGAGCAGACCACCACCGAAGTGGTGCGCGGCGCGCGGTTGGCCCAGGACGCCGGGGTGGCGCTGGAGGAAATCGAAGGCGTGTCGAAAACCCTGGCGGCGCTGATCCAGAGCATCTCCAACGCGGCGCAACAGCAAACCTCGTCGGCGGGGCAGATCTCCCTGACCATGAATGTGATCCAGCAGATCACCACGCAGACCTCGTCGGGCTCCACCGCCACTGCCGAGAGCATCGGTAACCTGGCGAAGATGGCCAGCCAGTTACGCCGGTCGGTGTCGGGCTTCACCCTGCCGCCGCCCAAACAGGTCGACAGTTGATAGGTACAGGTTTCAAGAACACCAGCAACTCATGAATTCAAAGCGGAGCAGTTATGGTTGACCGGCACGACTACGTGGCCCTCGAATGGGTCAAGGGCGACATTGCCGAGACCCTGCAACACGCCCGCTCGGCGCTGGACGCTTATGTCGAAACCGCCGACGGCGATGTGATCGACGAATGCCTGGCCGGTATCCATCAGGTGCATGGCGCGCTGCAAATGGTCGAGTTCTACGGCGCGGCGCTGCTGGCCGAGGAGATCGAGGCCCTGGCCCTGGCCCTGCGCGACGGGCAGGTGGGGCAGCGCGATGAGAGCATCGGCCTGCTGCAACAAGCTCTCGGCCAATTGCCGCTGTACCTCGAACGCGTACACAGCGCCCGCCGCGACCTGCCGCTGGTGGTGCTGCCGCTGCTCAACGACCTGCGCAGTGCGCGCGGAGAAAGCCTGCTCTCGGAAACCAGCCTGTTCAGCCCGCAACTGCTGTCGATCGCACCTTTACCCGAAGACGCCCTGGCCCAGCGCGCCGGGCCCGATCTGCCGACCCAATTGCGCCAATGGCACCACCTGCTGCAACAGGCCTTGGTCGGGCTGCTGCGCGAAGATCACGGCCCGAGCAATCTGGAAGACATGGCGCGGGTGTTCGCGCGTCTCGAAGCGCTGTGCCAGGGCGCGCCACTGTTGCCGTTATGGCAAGTGACCTCGGCGCTGGTGGAGGGCATGCTCACTGGCGTGATTGCCAACAGCCCGGCGCTGCGCAGCCTGCTCAAGGCCAGCGACAAGCAACTCAAGCGCCTGCTGGCCCAGGGCATCAACGGCATCAACCAACCGGCACCGGATGAGTTGCTCAAAAGCCTGCTGTTCTATGTCGCCAAGGTCACCCGGCCGACGCCGCGCATGCAGAGCCTGAAAGAACGTTACGGCCTGGACGAAGCCTTGCCCGACAGCGCTGTGGTGGATGCCGAGCGCGCGCGCATGGCCGGGCCCGATCGCAATGCCATGGGGTCGGTACTCGGCGCTTTGTGCGAGGAATTGGTGCGGTCAAGGAGCGTCTGGACCTGTTCGTGCGCAGCGACCGTCAGCACGCCAGTGACCTTGACGCGCTGCTGGCGCCGTTGCGACAGATCGCCGATACCCTGGCGGTGTTGGGCTTCGGCCAGCCGCGCAAAGTGATTATCGACCAGCTCGCCGTGGTGTTGAGCCTGGCCCAGGGGCATCGTGAACCGGACGATGCGGTGCTGATGGATGTGGCCGGCGCGTTGCTGTATGTCGAAGCCACGTTGGCCGGTATGGCCGGAACCGTTGAGCCGGAAAGCCGCGAAGAAAGCCGCTTGCCCACCACCGACCTGACCCAGATCCACCAGTTGGTGATCCGCGAATCCTGCCAGTGCCTGCGCCAGGCCAAAGAACTGGTGATTGATTGCCTCGAAGCCGACTGGGACCGCCAGCGCCTGGAATCCCTGCCGGAACTGCTGAGCCAGGTGCGCGGCGCGCTGGCCATGATCCCGCTGCCACGGGCGGCCAGCCTGATGCGCGGTTGCAGCGATTACGTGGATGCGCAGTTGATGGTCGACGAACAGCCGCCGAGCGAGACGCAGTTGGCGCACTTCGCCGACGTGATCAGCAGCCTGGAGTACTACTCGAACGCATGCTCCAAGACCCGGATGCAGCCGGCGAACGGGTGCTGGAACTGGCCACCCAGGGCTTGGCTGCCCTTGGATACCTGCCGGAGGAAAAACCCTGGCGCCAGGCGCTGGTCGCACCGGACGGCGCACTCTCCACCGACACGGCCCCCAACCAATCCCAACTCGACGCATTGGCCAGCCCCACCTCGCGCCTCAACCCTCCCGCGTTGCAGCGCCCCGGCAGCCTGTTGCCGCCGCCCGCCGACGAAGCGCCTATCGACGACGAGCTGCGTGAGGTCTTCCTCGAAGAGACTGAGGAAGTCCTTGAGGTGCTGCACCGCTATTTGCCGAACAGCGCGGATAAAACCGCCCAAGGCGAGATGCGCCGCGCGTTCCACACCCTAAAAGGCAGCGGCCGCATGGTGCGCGCCCTGGTGCTGGCGGAGCTGGCCTGGGCGGTGGAGAACCTGCTCAACCGCGTACTGGAGCGCAGCGTGGCCCTGGGCCCCGAGGTGCAACAGGTGTTGGATGAAACCGTGGCACTGTTGCCGGAATTGATTGCCGATTTTGCCCAGGGCGCCCAACGCCAGCGCGATGAAGTCGACGCCCTGGCCGCCCGCGCCCATGGGTTGGCCAGCGGTGCCGCGGTGGCCTCCGCTGATGCCCATGACCCGATGCTGCTGGAGATTTTCCGCAACGAAGCCCAGAGCCATCTCGACAGCCTCAACCACTTCCTGGAGCAGGCCGCCGAGCATGTGCCGCTGCAAGTCAGCGATGAACTGCAACGCGCCCTGCACACCCTCAAGGGCAGTGCCTACATGGCCGGTGTGTCGCCCATCGCCGAACTGGCGCGGCCGCTCGACCACCTGACCCGCGAGTACAAGGCTCACCGCTTACCGCTGGATCTGGATGAAGTGGAACTGCTGCTGGAAGCCGAGGGCCTGTTCCAGCGAGGGTTGCGTCAGCTGGACAGCAACCCCCTGGCGCCGATCAAAGGCGCGGCGGACCTGATTGCTCGCACCCAACAGTTGCTCGAACGCCAGCTCCAGGCGCTGCTCGATGCGCCCAACACCGGCCTGCGCATCAAGCGCAATCCGCAACTGATCGCTGACTTCCTGGCCCAGGGCATGGATATCCTGCTCGACGCCGAAAACCTGCTGCGTCGCTGGCAGCAACACCCCGGCGAACGCCAGGAACTCACGGCCTTGCTGGATGAGTTGACCACCCTCGGCGAAGGCGCGCAGCACGCCGACCTGCATGCCATCGACGAACTCTGCGAAGCCTTGCTCGACCTGTACGGCGCTGTGGAAGAAAGCAGCCTGGCAGTCAGCGCACGGTTTTTCCAGGAGGCCGAACAGGCCCATGACGCGTTGATCAACATGCTCGACCAGCTCGCCGCCGGCCAGGAAATCAGCCCCGCACCGGCCCGGGTACACGCCTTGCGCGAGCTGCTGGACGAAGCCCTCGATCCGTCCGCCACCGGCCTGATTACCCACCAGGGCGACCGTGCGCCGAGCATCGCCGAACTGGGCGCGGCGACGCGGCAGTTGGATCACGCCACCACTGTGGACGACGAGATCGTCGAGATTTTCCTGGAAGAAGCGGTGGATATCCTCGATAGCGCGGGCAGTCCCTCAAGCGCTGGTTGCTGGAACCCGAGAGCATGGCGCCGTTGTCGTCGTTGCAGCGTGACCTGCACACCCTCAAGGGCGGCGCACGCATGGCCGAGATAGAGCCGGTGGCTGAGCTGGCCCATGAATTGGAATGCCTTTACGAAGGTCTGGTCGACCGGCGCTATAGCTATTCCAACGAACTCTCGCACATATTGATGGCCAGCCATGAACGGCTCGCGCTGCAACTGGAAGAGCTGCACCAGCACAAGCCCTTGAGCGACAGTACGGAGCTGGTCGCCAAGGTCCGGGCGTTGCGTCATAACGGCACCCCCACGGCCCCGACGCCGGCGGTGGAAGCATCAAGCGCCGACCCGGAACTGCTGGAGATTTTCCTCGAAGAGGCTGCCGACATCCTCGATAGCTCCGGCGCCGCGCTGCTGCGCTGGCAGGCCGAGCCGAGCAGCCGCCAGGAAGTCGAAACCCTGCTGCGCGACCTGCACACCCTCAAGGGCGGCGCGCGCATGGTCGAGATCGGCCCGATTGGCGACTTGGCCCATGAACTGGAGTTTCTCTACGAAGGGTTGTCCGCTGGCCAACTGGTTGCGAGCCCGGAGCTGTTCGCGCTGCTGCAAGGCTGCCACGACCGCCTGGCGCAGATGATCGACGCGGTGGCCGACGGCTTGCCGGTGGGTTCGGTGGACAAACTGATCGAGCGCATCAAGAGCCTGGTGCACCCCAGCAACGAGTCGCCGACACCGGTGGCATTGCCGGCGGGCAAGGCCGAGGCCGCGGTGGACCCGGCCGCCGATACGGTGAAAATCTCGGCGGATCTGCTCGATGATCTGGTCAACCTGGCCGGCGAAACCTCGATCTTCCGCGGGCGCATCGAGCAACAGATCAACGATGCCGGCGTCGCCCTCAACGAGGTGGAAACCACCATCGAGCGCATGCGCGACCAATTGCGCCGCCTGGACACCGAAACCCAGGGCCGCATTCTCAGTCGCCAGCAGGTCGAGGCCGAGCGCCTGGGCTATGAAGACTTCGACCCGCTGGAAATGGACCGCCACTCGCAACTGCAACAGCTGTCCCGCGCGTTGTTCGAGTCGGCCTCGGACTTGCTCGACCTCAAGGAAACCCTGGAGCGGCGCAACCAGGATGCGCACAACCTGTTGCAGCAACAGGCACGCATCAATACCGAGTTGCAGGAAGGCCTGATGCGCACCCGTATGGTGCCGTTCGAACGCATGCTGCCACGGCTCAAACGCATCGTGCGGCAGGTGGCGAGTGAGTTGGGCAAAGATGTCGAGTTCATCGTCGGCAATGCCGAGGGCGAAATGGACCGCAACGTGCTGGAGCGCATGGTTGCGCCGTTGGAGCACATGTTGCGCAATGCCGTCGACCACGGCCTGGAATCTCGGGAGGTGCGCCTGGCTGCCGGTAAACCGCAGAAGGGCCGCATCACCCTGGACCTGACCCACGAAGGCGGCGATATCATTTTCGACATGCGCGACGACGGCGCCGGCGTGCCGCTGGACGCGGTGCGGCGCAAGGCGATCAAGCGCGGCCTGCTGGGCCCTCAGCAAGAGATCAGCGACCGCGATGTGTTGCAGTTCATCCTGCAACCGGGCTTTTCCACTGCGGAAAAAATCACCCAGATTTCCGGGCGCGGCGTGGGCATGGACGTGGTGCATGAAGAAGTGCGCCAGCTCGGCGGCTCGATGGTGATCGACTCGACGCCAGGGCAGGGCGTGCATTTCCGCATCCGCCTGCCGTTCACGGTGTCGGTCAATCGTGCCTTGATGGTGCAGTGCGCGGACGAGCAATACGCGATCCCGCTCAACACCATAGAGGGCCTGGTGCGTGTGCTGCCCCATGAGCTGGCGGGCCACTATCAGCAGGACCCGCCGTTCTACGAATATGCCGGCCAGCGCTATGAGCTGTTCTACTTGGGCGACCTGCTGCACACCGTCGCGCGGCCGAAACTGCTGGGCCAGTACCAGCCGGTGCCGGTGTTGCTGGTGCAGTGCAACGAGCGGCATGTGGCGGTGCATGTGGACGCCATGGCCGGAACGCGCGAGATTGTAGTCAAGGGCCTGGGCCCGCAATTTGCCGGGGTAAAAGGCGTGTCGGGGGCGACCATTCTGGGGGACGGTCGCGTGGTGCTGATCATCGACTTGCTGGCGCATATCCGCGCCCGGCCACCGGTGTTGCCGGCCCAGGCGAGCGATGCGCCGCTGATCCTCAACGACCCGTTGAAAAAACGCCCGCTGCTGGTGCTGGTGGTCGACGATTCGGTGACGGTGCGCAAAGTCACCAGCCGCCTGCTGGAACGCAACGGCATGAACGTGCTCACCGCCAAGGACGGCATCGACGCCCTGGCCGTGCTTGAAGAACACACCCCGGACCTGATGCTGCTGGACATCGAAATGCCCCGCATGGACGGCTTCGAAGTGGCGATCCAAGTGCGCAACGACCCACGGCTGATGCGCCTGCCGATCATCATGATCACCTCGCGCACCGGCCAGAAACACCGCGACCGCGCTATGGCCATCGGCGTCAACGACTACCTGGGCAAGCCGTACCAGGAGTCGGTGCTGTTGGAGAGCATCGCCTACTGGAGCAAGTCCCATGCTTGACCACCGCGCCAGCCAAGTCACCGGCTTGCTGCTGCCCCTGGCCGACCGGCATTTGATCCTGCCCAACGTCGCCATCGCCGAACTGATCGACTTCCAACGCGGCGAACCAGCCAGCGACGCCCCGCCCTGGTACTTGCGGCAAGTCACCTGGCGTGAGCGGCAAATCCCCCTGATCAGCTTTGAAGCTGCTTGCGGCGAAGCCCTTGTCGTCGGCGAACGCTCACGCATCGTGGTGCTGAATGCCCTGGGCGGGCGGCCAACCTTGAAGTTCATCGCCCTGGTGATCCAAGGCATCCCACGCTCGTACAAGCTCGACAGCGAGTTGAGCTACGTGGACGTGCCGCTCAGCCCGCTGGAGCTGGCAGCGGTGCAGGTGGGCGAACATGTGGCGAAGGTGCCGGATTTAATGGGGCTGGAAGCCTTGCTGGTCGAGTCAGGCCTGGCCTGAGCTGCGCATTTTCTGAGAAATGAAAGGCGTCCTGTGATGAGGGCCTTTTCCGGTTCAGAGACGCTGCAGCTGATGAAAATCAGCAATCAGCATACCCGCCAGATACACCATCAAAATCACCACGCCTGCGTCCAATAAACGCCAGACCTTCGCCGAACGAAATAGCCCCGTCAACCTCTGGCACCCTAACGCCAAAACTACAAACCACACCAGCGACGCGGTCATTGCTCCGCTGGCAAAGAGCGCTTGTTGGCTGACGGGCTTTGCCGCGCCAATAGAGCCAATTAGCACCACGGTATCCAGCCAAGCATACGGATTGGCAAATCCAAGTATCACCGCTGTGCGCAGCAATCCCCGTTGTGAGGTGAGGTTGCTTCGAGTGTCCGGCATCGATTGGTTACGCAGACAAGCCAATAACCGCTGCCAGCCGAACCACAATAGATAGGCCGCTCCCGACAGCAGCAGAAACGCCACGAAACCTGGCTCTCTGCCAAGTAACGAGCCCAAGCCCATGACCCCAAGAGCGATGAGGATGATGTCGGCGAACACGCATACCGCCACCACCCCCCAGACAGGGCTGCGACTGACACCCTGGCGAATAACCAGGGTGTCCTTCGGTCCAGGAGCGGCGAACAGTCCGATGCCCAGTAGCAGGCCTTCGAGATAAAAAGCGTTGAAGTCTGGAGTCATGAAGCGCTCAGCCGCCTGGGTATCAGATCAATTGAAGGGGGTGATTACCGAAGCTGGTATGGCGCGTGTTGGCGGCGTTTTTCAAGTCGATCGGCTGGTGGCGGAAAAAGCTTGTCAGTTCCTGCTCCGAATCAGGGTTGACGAAGTAAATGAGAGAGCTTCGCGGCATTGGTCTCCGAGGCGTCAGAACCGCGTGGTACATAGAGGGAATCGCACAATCCGAGAGCTCGGTCAGTAACGATCCGGCCAAGATTGCTACCTCGTTCTCCAAGAGGCGCACCGGCTCCAACGAGCTGCCTCGAACCAGAACGAGGCCATCACGAGTAGGCTTGATAAAGGACAACAGATGACCATCCTCGTGAGGATCCTGAGCAAACTGGCGCTGGCCCGACCCGGAATTAGCTCCATAGACACACAGTTGCAGATAGGACGCTGCACGCAAAGAGTTCAACGAAGTGGCTCCAAACTCCGCGCAAATTCCGTCCATCAATCCCTGGGCAAGCTCGCTGACCTGTTGTTCAAAAGCTGTGACGGCGGCAAAAAAATCACTTCGTGTGAATTCAAAGGCTCTTCGTTTTAATGAATGTGCAGGCCAGTAACAAAATCGCTCACATAGGTCTGGCTGCTCCTCAAGGCTCGAGTACTCAGTGCCAAAGGGGAAAAATCCATCGGTGTCTTTTTCGAAGGAAAACGAGGCTTTGGTGGCTGGTGATATTGCGGGGTATCCATCAACGATTTTTTTGTAATCCAGCAGCATCGCTTCTGATATTTGCAGGGTGCCGAAGCCTGTTTGAGCAATGGATTCACAGCACGCTTTAATGTGGTTCATGGCTATATCCAAAGGTAGATGTAAAGGAACGCAACAAACACTAGGTTCGCAAGCATGCGAGAAACTACGACACTGGATATGACCGGCTAAAAGGGTTCCATCCATGTCCTTCACAACATCGCCAGCGCCAGCAGGTGGCGAGTGTGCATGGTTCAAGACACGGGGCGGCGGACAGGTTGTCTTTTTTGGCGGACAAAGAAATGACGTTCACCTAAAAACGGGAACCGTACACTTCGTATGAATATAAGAACGCGAGATACCCTCAGGTCATTGGTTGCACGGCGCAGCCGCGAATTGGGCAAGCCGCTGACTGCGCTGGCCAAGGAAGCAGGAATTTCCAGAACCTACCTGTACGGTCTAGCGGCTGGAGCGTCCAGGGACCCGTCGGTACGCACGCTGATCAAGCTGGCGAAGGCATTGCAGGTTTCTCCCTTGCTGTTGTTTCGCTACTTCGCTGACCTGACAGGCGCGCCCGCTAATGCGTACTCAATGGCTACCACCAATCGGGCTGCAGGTATTGATGATCCGGATGACGTTGCGGTGTTCAATGCCGATGTCACGACGCCTGATCAAGCCGTCGTGTTGCCGGGGGAAGTTTTTCAGAAAACCTGGGAGATTCAGAACCTGGGGACACGACCCTGGCGCGGGCGACGACTGGTGCGTGTTGATAGGGAATATGTGATTGCCCGCCGCACCGATCCACAGGGTCAGTTGGAGGTTGTGATGGATATTCATTTGCGTAGCCTGCACAGCGAGCTCCCTATTGCCGATACGCTGCCGGGCCAGCCGGTGCATATCAGTGTGGAGTTTGCAGCACCCAAGGAGACCTGCACGGTGGCTTCAGTCTGGAGAATCGAGGATGAGCAGGGGAAACCTTGTTACGGACCTGCGTTCATTTTGCATGTAGTGGTTAACGTCATGGCGCGTTGAGCGTCCGGTAGGCTTTTTCCTTAGTCAATCCGCGCAAACCGCTCAATCATTGGCTGCTCCCGATGCTCGGCCTGCCACAAGTCGTAGGTACTTTGCATCGATGGCCATCGCCATGCGGTACTCACGCCGGCCCCAAAAAAGTCTTACTTTGCCCCTAACAGATGTAAGACGTAGATCGAAAAGTAGTGTGAAGCTTCTGTAAGTTCTTTTCCCGAGTTTTGGCTGATTTTTGAGTGCTAGCTTTTGACGCTCAACCCCATCAGCAAGGATTCGCAAATGGCTGTCCCTCCAATGCCCCCAGGCGTTTCGCTGCAAGACAATATCGCCCTGGCCAACAACCGCAGGATGCATTTGAAGCCAGGTTCGGCGTTCACCTATTCATGGTTTTATTCACAAGTCAGAGGGCGTGGCCCTTGGGATTACAAACAGAAAAGTCGCGAGTACGAGGCGTTCGGTAACTTTAACTATGGGGTTACCGGTACGGTGTTGGGGATTCCTGAAGGCGTGTTATTGAGAGCAGCCGGTGCTGCGCAAAAAGCGGCGGGGACATCTCGGCCGGAGTTTGGAGACTGGTGGGGTGATGCGCCTTATGGCGATGACCATAGCGACCAGCACTGGATCAAGGAGGGCATCGAATATGCCAGAGCTCAAGGGTATTAAGTGGCCGGTCCAGGTCTTGCTCAATGGGCTGCTGGTGTTGTGTCTCGGGTACTTGGGCGTTGGTTGGTTGATGAGTCCCGGTACACCGGAGTTGGATGAGGTGGTACTCAAGCATTCCTTGAGTAACGGCAACTCCCTTTATGGCGTGCGGGATAGTCAGGGTGGTGCGACGGTGGGCTTTTCCTACAGGTACTACGTGCATAAGGATCTGGATAATGATCACGAAATACTCACGTCATTGGTCTCGGCACATCCATTTCTAAAAACCAAAGAGCCTAATGTCCAAGTGACCCAGAAGGATGGAGTTCTCCATGTCATTGTTCGTGGGGAGGTTTATGAATACCGCAGCTATCCGCTTGAAGGCTTGGAGGCGGTGAGCATTGATATGAGGCTGTAGGCCTGGGGGCTTCGGATTTCTCCTGCAAGATTTTGGGCCGTGCACGAACTTGTCCCAAACAGACCTACTGAGCAAATGTAGAAGGGGCGTGCCCCGATAGCGGTGGGTCATAAGTGATGTATCAACTGACACTCTGCCATCGGGGGCAAGCCCCCTCTTACATTGAGATCATCTTTCGGCTCGGCTCAGCGTTCGTTGATGCTCCATTACTACAACTGTAATGATCCACCGCCCAGCTTGATTGATAGCCTCCTGAATCACGCCTAGGGTACAGCCCACGACGGCAAACCCGTGGAGCGACCATGACAACCAAAATAACCTCCGACTCGCGCTGGAGGCTGCGGCGTGACGAGAATGTGGCTCGATTGTGCCCGCAAATGCGCGCGGCGTCCTCGGAACGTCACATGGCACTTGCACTCTGATGCCCAAGGCCGGAGGCTTGCGGCCAGTCGTCAACGGTTACGGGAGGTCAGTGACACATGTACCACGGGGAACGATTCAACGCCTGGAGCCATTTGCTCGGTGCTGTCGCGGCGTGTATTGGCGCCGTATGGATGCTGGTGGTGGCCAGTCTGGATGGCAGCCCCTGGAAGATCGTCAGCGTGGCGATCTATGGTTTTACGCTGATGGTGCTGTACAGCGCGTCCACCGTGTACCACAGCGTGCAGGGGCGGCGAAAAGAGATCATGCAGAAGGTCGATCACTTTTCCATCTACCTGTTGATTGCCGGCAGTTACACGCCGTTTTGCCTGGTGACCCTGCGCGGGCCATGGGGCTGGACGCTGTTCGGGATTGTGTGGGGGCTGGCGGTGATCGGCATTTTGCAGGAGATCAAACCGCGTTCCGAGGCGCGCATTTTGTCCATCGTCATTTATGCGGTGATGGGCTGGATTGTGCTGGTGGCGGTCAAGCCGCTGATGGCCGCGCTGGGCACGGCGGGGTTTATCTGGCTGGCGGCGGGCGGCGTGCTGTACACCGTTGGCATCATCTTTTTTGCCCTGGAGCACCGCCTGCGGCACTCCCATGGGATCTGGCACTTGTTCGTGATCGGCGGCAGCGTGCTGCATTTCGTGGCGATCATGCACTACGTGCTATAGCCGCTGCAGCATCGCGTCGGCGCGCTGGCCGAAGATCTCCAGCAGCTTGGCCAGCGTGTGCGGTGGCGGTTCATCGGCGCGGGTCAGGGCGTAGAGGGTGATCGGCAGCGGTGGGGTCAGCGTGCGGATGCAGGTGGTGGCGGGGGAAGCGCCGAGGGCGGTGAAGGGGTCGATTACCGTTAAGCCGGCGCCGGACTCGACCATAGCCCGCGCCAGAGCGTAGGTCTGCACCGAGAGGGTCACGCGCGGCGGCGGCGTAACGCTTTCCAGATAGTTGTCGAGCCTGGCCGACAGTGGGTCGGCGCTGGACAGGCCAATCAGCGGCGCGCCGGCCAGGTCCGTCAGGGCCAATGGCATGCTCAGCGCCTCCTCGGGCCAATAACCCTTGGAGGCCAGCGCCACCAGCGCTCCGTTGGCCAGCACTTGGGTGGTCAATCCCGGATGGCCGGAGAAGTTGAGGGTCAACGCCAGGTCGATCTCGCGCATCAACAGTTTTTGCACCAGCTCGCGGCTATGGTCGCTGGACAGTTCGCAGGCAATGTCCGGGTAGTCGCGCTTCCATTCCAGAATCGCCGGCGGCAGCAGGGCCAGGGCCAATGCCGGAATCGCACCAATGCGCACGCTGTGCCCCGGTGCGCTGCGCAGGCTCTTGGCCAGGCGCCGCACGCCTTGCAGGCTCTCGGTGACTTTCTCGACTTCACGCTCCAGCGCCAAGGCTTCCGGAGTTGCCTGCAATTTACCGCGCACCCGCAGAAACAGCGGAAAGCCCAGCTGCATTTCGGCATGTTGCAGCACCTTGGTCACCGCCGGCTGCGACACATTCAGCAACTGCGCGGCGGCGCTGACGGAGCCGGTCTGGCGGATAGCCTGGAAGATTTCGATATGACGCAAGCGCATGGCACGTCCATAACCTTTGTTTATAGGCGACCTATCTTTATTCATTGTCGGTAGCGTGTCACCTGCCCCTACGCTTGGGCTCTCTCAATCAACGGCAGGGGCGAGCATGGCCAGGCAGGTTTGCGTTATCGGCGGTGGGGTGATCGGCTTGGCCAGTGCGTACGCGCTGGTGCGTGCCGGTCATGAGGTCACGGTGATCGACGCGCGCGAGCGCCTCGGCAGCGAAACCAGCTTTGCCAACGGTGGGCAATTGTCTTACCGCTACGTCGCGCCGCTGGCCGATGCCGGTGTGCCGCTGCAAGCGATTGGCTGGCTGCTGCGCGGCGATTCGCCATTGAAACTGCGCCCGCGCCTGGACCCCCAACAATGGCGCTGGATGGCGGCGTTTGTCGGCGCCTGCCGAGGCTCGGTGAATAAACGCAACGCCGCGCACCTGCTGCGTCTGGCGTCCCTGAGTCAAAACACCTTGCAGCAATGGCGCGTCGACGATCGTCTGGACGGCTTCGACTGGCGGCGCAACGGCAAGCTGGTGGCCTTTCGCAACGCGAATACCTTTGAGCATGCGCGCAGCAAGGTCACCGACATCCTGCAACAACAGGTGCTATCCGCCCTGGACTGCGCACGCCTGGAACCGACGCTGGCGGCAGGCGGTTTTGTCGGCGGTATCTACACGCCAAACGAGGAAGTCGCCGATTGCCATGCGTTCTGTCAGCGTCTGGCGGCGCGTCTGGAGGCATCGGGGCGTTGCACATTTATATTGGGGCGCAAGGTCACCGGTATTCGTCATGCCGAGGGTGCGGTGCAGGCGCTGGAGCTGGGCGAGGAGGTCATGCCGGTGGAGCACCTGGTGCTGGCCGCCGGGCACCGCAGCGCTGAATTGGCGTTGCCTGGCGTGTCGCTGCCGTTGTATCCGCTCAAGGGTTACAGCCTCAGTGTGCCGATTGGCGAGCAGCACCGCGCTCCTAACATCAGCATCACCGACTACGACCGCAAGATCGTCTACGCACGCATCGGCGAACAATTGCGGGTGGCGGCCATGGTGGATATCGTCGGTTTCGATGCCAGCCTTGAGCCTAAGCGCCTGGCGCTGATGAAACGCCAGGCGGTCGAGACTTTTCCTACAGCTGGTGACTATAGCCATGCGCTGGAATGGGCCGGCATGCGCCCGGCCACGCCGACCGGTGTGCCACTGATCGGCGCGAGCGTTTACCGCAACCTGTGGCTCAACCTGGGCCACGGCGCCCTCGGGTTTACCCTGGCCTGCGGCAGCGGCCAACTGCTCGCCGAACTGATCGGCCAGCACCAACCTTCCATCGATATGCAGGGCCTGTCGCCCCGCGCCGCGTGAGGACGCATCCATGACCCTCCAACGAATCAACACCAACGAACGCCTCAGCGGCGCTGTGACTTTCAATGAGCTGGTGTTTCTGTCGGGCCAGGTGCCGGGTGACGGCCAGGACGTGGCGACCCAGACCCGCGAAGTCCTGGCCAGGATCGACGCGCTGTTGGCCCAGGCCGGCAGCGACAAGGACCACTTGCTCAATGCGACCATCTATCTCAAGGACATCGACAGCGGTTTTGCGCCGATGAACGAAGTGTGGTCCGCGTGGCTGACACCGGGGATGGCGCCCACCCGGACCACCCTGCAAGCCCAGCTCGCACGGCCGAGCGTGCTGGTGGAAATCAGTGTGATTGCTGTACGTAAATAACCAAAAAACCAACGGAGCATAACAATGAAAAAAATCCTGTTGACCGGCTGCGCGGTGGGGCTGTTATGGGGCGCGCAGGCCGTGGCGAACGAAGCGGCCTTGAGCGGTACGCTG
Source organism: Closterium sp. NIES-67 (assembly GCA_027943415.1). NCBI lineage: Eukaryota > Viridiplantae > Streptophyta > Zygnematophyceae > Desmidiales > Closteriaceae > Closterium > Closterium sp. NIES-67. Next base: position 177,599 of record BQMB01002417.1, read on the forward strand.
AGCAAGATCGCCAACGCCAAGTCGATTACCTTGGGTTATCGCGACGCCTCGGTACCGTTTTCGTACGTGGGCGACCATAGCGGCAAACCCATGGGCTATTCGGTGGACCTGGCGAACAAGATCGTCGAACGCATCCAGCAGAAAACCGGGGTGCCCAACCTCAACGTCAAATACAACCTGGTGACCTCCCAGACCCGCATCCCGCTGGTGCAGAACGGCACCGTCGACCTGGAATGCGGTTCCACCGGGGTGACCGCCGAGCGGCAGAAACAGGTGGCGTTTTCCTACGGGTTTATCTACGTGAAGGGCCAGTTGCTGACTGCCAAAGACAGCGGCATCAAGGGGTTTGCCGATCTGCAGGGCAAGAACGTGGTGACCACCGCCGGCACCACCAACGAGCGCTTCCTCAAAAGCTACAGTGCCGAGCACAAGGCCAATATCTTTGTGATCAGCGCCAAGGACCATGGCGAGGCATTCAAGATGCTTGAGACTGGCCGCGCGGCCGCGTTCTACATGGACGACGCGCTGCTCTACGGCGAACGCGCCAAGGCCAAGGACCCGCACAATTGGGTGGTGGTGGGCGAGGAGCAGTCGCGGGAAATCTACAGCTGCATGGTGCGCAAGGATGACCCGCAGTTTCTGGCGGTGGTCAACGAGACCCTCGGTGACCTGTACCGCAGCGGGGAAATCAACGGGATTTACCAGCGCTGGTTTGAACAGCCGATTCCGCCGAAGGGCTTGAACCTTGAGTTCCCGATGACCAGCGAGCTGAAGGCGATCATTGCCAAGCCGGTCAGCGACCCGGTGGAGTGATGTGCTGATGTGGTAACCCAATCTACTGTGGGAGCTGGCTTGCCTGCGATAGCATCACCCAAGTGTTACTGAAAGACCGAGGTGACTGCATCGCGGGCAAGCCCGGCTCCCACACAAGCCCGCTCCCACAGTTTTGATTGGGTTTACAAGGTAAGGGCGTTAGAAGTCGCCCCAGAGTTGTTGGGCCACGGCCAATGCAACAACGGGAGCGGTTTCGGTACGCAACACCCGCGGCCCAAGGCGGGCGGCGTGGTAGCCGGCGGCTTGGGCCGTTTCGACTTCATTGTCGGTCAGCCCACCTTCTGGCCCGATCAAAAACGCCAGGCTCGACGGCTTGGCATGGCTGATCATCGGTTCAGCCACCGGGTGCAGCACCAGCTTCAGGTCCGCCGCGGTTTGCTTCAACCAATCGGCCAGCAGCAGCGGCGGGTGAATCACCGGCACCGTCGAACGCCCGCATTGCTCGCACGCGCTGATCGCCACCTGGCGCCAGTGCAGCAGGCGCTTGTCGGCGCGTTCGTCCTTGAGGCGCACTTCGCAGCGTTCGCTGAAAATCGGCGTGATCGCGTTGACCCCTAGCTCAGTAGCTTTCTGGATCGCCCAATCCATCCGCTCGCCCCGGGACAGGCCCTGGCCGAGGTGGATGTGCAGCGGGGATTCGGCCTGGCCCGCGAAGCTCTCGCTCAGTTGCACGGTGACGCGCTTCTTGCCGACTTCCAGCAAGCTGCCGAGGAATTCCTGGCCCGAGCCGTCGAACAATTGCACGGCGTCGCCTTCGACCATGCGCAACACGCGGCTGATGTAATGCGCCTGGGCCTCGGGCAGTTCTACGTCGCCGAGGCTCAGCGGGGTGTCGGTGAAAAAGCGGGACAATCTCATTTCTGTTCTCTGGGAAATTCTGTGCAGGAGCAAGATAACGGTGGCGAGGGTGCCTAAAAAGGTGGGGAATCAACCCGGATCGCGAAAGCCTGGGTGGAAGTCCTGTGGCACCGCGACGCTGACGCTGCTGTTGGTGGCGATGTCGATGCCTTCGCTGGCCACTTCGGCCAGGAAGTCAATTTGCTCCGGCGTGATCACATAGGGCGGCAGGAAATACACCACGCTGCCCAACGGCCGCAGCAACGCGCCGCGCTCCAGTGCGTGTTCGAATACCTTCAGGCCACGGCGTTCCTGCCATGGGTAGGCGGTCTTGGTGGCTTTGTCCTGGACCATCTCGATGGCCAGCACCATGCCGGTCTGGCGCACTTCTGACACATGGGGGTGGTCCACCAGGTGCGCGGTGGCGGTGGCCATGCGCTGGGCCAGGGCCTTGTTGTTCTCGATGACGTTGTCTTCTTCGAAAATATCCAGGGTCGCCAAGGCCGCCGCGCACGCCAGCGGGTTGCCGGTGTAGCTGTGGGAATGCAGGAAGGCGCGCAGGGTCGGGTAGTCGTCGTAGAACGCGCTGTACACGTCCTCGGTGGTCACCACGGCGGCCAAGGGCAGATAGCCGCCGGTAAGGGCCTTGGACAGGCACAGGAAGTCCGGACGGATGCCGGCCTGTTCGCAGGCGAACATGCTGCCGGTGCGGCCGAAGCCTACGGCGATTTCGTCATGGATCAGGTGCACGCCGTAGCGGTCGCAGGCTTCGCGCAGCAGCTTGAGGTACACCGGGTGATACATGCGCATACCGCCGGCGCCCTGGATCAGCGGCTCGACGATCACCGCAGCGATCGTGGCATGGTGCTCGGCCAGGGTCTGTTCCATGGCCAGGAACATCGTGCGTGAGTGTTCTTCCCAGCTCATACCCTCGGGGCGCAGGTAGCAATCGGGGCTGGGTACTTTGATCGTGTCGAGCAGCAGCGCCTTATAGGTCTCGGTAAACAGCGGCACATCGCCCACCGACATAGCGGCGATGGTTTCGCCGTGGTAGCTGTTGGTGAGGGTCACAAAGCGCTTTTTGTTCGGCAGGCCGCGGTTGAGCCAATAGTGGAAGCTCATTTTCAGCGCGACTTCGATGCACGACGAACCGTTATCGGCATAGAAGCAACGGGTCAGGCCCTCGGGCGTCATCGCCACCAGGCGCTCGGACAGCTCGATCACCGGCTGGTGGCTGAAACCGGCGAGGATCACATGCTCCAGTTGATCGACCTGATCCTTGATGCGCTGGTTGATGCGCGGGTTGGCATGCCCGAACACGTTGACCCACCAGGAGCTGACGGCGTCGAGGTAGCGCTTGCCTTCGAAGTCTTCCAGCCACACGCCCTCGCCACGCTTGATGGGGATCAGCGGCAGTTGCTGGTGGTCTTTCATCTGGGTGCAGGGATGCCACAGCACCGCCAGGTCGCGTTGCATCCACTGGTTGTTCAGGCCCATCGTGTCTCTCCTCGAAGCGGTCCTGCGACCGGCGCAGGTGAAACAATCGCGCAAGCCTATGCAAAGCAGGGCGGTGTCACAACCCATGGCGTGTGAATTGGCAGTAAACACAGGACGGACTGTCACGTTTCTCAGGAATAGTCCTTAATCCTTGGTTAACTTATCGTGCCTAGGCTCTAGATCGCATTTCTCGATATTTCAAAGCGAAATTTTCCGCTTTAATTCGATAGTTAACACGCTAGTCTTGGGCGCAGCTCTTACGGGATTAAGTACATGCAGCTACGTAACTCACCGGCCCGATATGGCTGGGTCAGTATGGTTTTGCACTGGGGCGTGGCCCTGGTGGTGTTTGGTCTGTTCGCCCTGGGCCTGTGGATGGTGGGACTCGATTACTACAGTGCCTGGCGCAAAGATGCACCGGACCTGCACAAGAGCATCGGCATCACGCTGTTTGCGGTGATGCTGGTGCGGATCGTCTGGCGCTTGATCAGCCCGCCGCCACCGCCGCTGGCCAGTTACAGCCGCCTGACCCGTATCGGCGCGGCGTTTGGCCATATGTTCCTGTACGTCGGCCTGTTTGCGGTGATGATCGCCGGTTACCTGATTTCCACCGCAGACGGTGTCGGTATTCCGGTGTTTGGCCTGTTTGAAATTCCTGCCTTGGTTTCCGGTCTACCGGACCAGGCAGACAACGCGGGTCTGGTGCACTTTTACCTGGCCTGGGTATTGCTGGTCTTCGCCGGTTTGCACGGCGTGGCTGCGTTGAAACACCACTTTATCGATCGTGATGCGACCCTCACGCGAATGCTGGGGCGCAAAGCCTGATGTTCAACCTCGACTCACAAGGAATAGAAAGCATGTTGAAAAAGACACTCGCTGCACTGGCAATCGGTACTGCTTTACTGTCCGCAGGCCAGGTCATGGCGGCTGACTACAAGATCGACAAAGAAGGCCAGCACGCCTTCATCGACTGGAAAATCAGCCACCTGGGCTACAGCTTCATCCACGGTACCTTCAAGGATTGGGATGGCACGTTCAGCTGGGATTCGGCCAAGCCAGAAGCCAGCAAAATCGCAGTCGACGTGAAAACCGCCAGCCTGTGGTCCAACCACGCCGAGCGTGACAAGCACATCGCCAGCAAAGACTTCCTCGACGTTGCCAAGTTCGCTGACGCCAAGTTCGTGTCCACCGCCGTTAAATCCACCGGCGACAAAACTGCTGACGTGACCGGCGACCTGACCCTGCACGGCGTGACCAAGCCGGTGACCTTCAAGGCCACGTTCAACGGTGAGGGCAAAGACCCATGGGGCGGCGAGCGTGCCGGCTTCAACGCCAAGACCACGCTGAACCTGAACGACTTCGGCATCAAAGGCCCAGGCCCGTCCTCCCAGACCCTGGATCTGGATATCTCCCTGGAAGGCGTGAAGCAGAAGTAATTCTGCGTAGTTAAAAAACCGGATCTCAGGATCCGGTTTTTTGTATCTGGAATGCGCTCAGTGTGGGAGGGCGCTTGCTACTGGTGGCAGCTCGGTCTGCCTGTTGATACTGATACACAGCTATCGGGGGTAAGCCTCCTCCCATATTTAGTTTGTTGAGCCCAAAAAAATGCCCCGTCTCGAAAGAGCGGGGCATTTTTTATGCTGCGTAGAAACTCAGCGGTTGCGGGTCAGCAACGCTGGTTTTTCGCCACGAGGACGGCCGGGCAATTGATCCAATTGCTCTGGAGTCGGGAAACGATCGACCTTCGACTCCTTGTGGATAATCTTCGGAGCGGGGCCGCCACGCGGGTTCTGCACGGCTGGCTCGGAGGAACGTGGCTGGTCGTCACGGGCCGGGCGGCGATTACGCGAGTCTTCGCGACGGGCCTGGCCATCACGGGGAGCGCCGTTACGCGGGCCGTTGCGCTTGGCTGGCGGGGTGCCGGTGGTGCCGCCGCTGCTGTTACGCGGACCATTCTGACGGCCGCCCTGTGGCTGACCGCCGCGAGGAGCGCCTGCGCCTGCGCCCTGTGCCGGAGCACCTGGACGACGGCCACGGCCCTGGGCCGGCTTGGCCTGAGGTACGTAGTCAACGCGGTTACCGAAGTTATCCACATCGTCGTCGAGGAACTCGTCCGGAGCGCGGTCAGCGGCGGCGCGTGGCGGTTGGCTCGGCTGGCGCTGTTCGCGGGCCGGGGTGCCTTCGCGGGGCTTTTGCTCGCGGGCCGGGCGTTCGCCACGGCCGTTGCTGGCGGATTTTTCCTTGCCCTTGTCCTTGCCCTTGTCGCGACGACCGCCGCCACCGCCACCGCCGTTCGGGCCATCGCCCTTCGGACCGCGCGGGTTGCGTGGGTTACGCACATCGGGACGCTCGCGCGCTTCAGGCTTCTCGGCTTCTACGGTACTGGCATCGAAGCCCATCAGGTCGCCGTCGGCGATTTTCTGCTTGGTCATGCGCTCGATGCTTTTCAGCAGTTTTTCTTCGTCCGGCGCCACCAGGGAGATGGCTTCGCCGGAACGACCGGCACGGCCGGTACGGCCGATACGGTGCACGTAGTCTTCATCGACGTTCGGCAGCTCGAAGTTGACCACATGTGGCAATTGGTCGATATCCAGGCCGCGGGCGGCGATATCGGTGGCCACCAGGATACGCACGGTGCCGGCCTTGAAGTCGGCCAGGGCTTTGGTGCGCGCGTTCTGGCTCTTGTTGCCGTGGATGGCGACGGCGGTCAGGCCGTGCTTGTCCAGGTACTCGGCCAGGCGGTTGGCGCCATGCTTGGTGCGGGTGAACACCAGCACCTGTTCCCAGGCGCCAGCGGTGATCAGGTGGGCCAGCAGCGCGCGTTTGTGGCTGGCGGGCAGGCGGAACACGCGTTGTTCGATACGCTCGACCGTGGTGTTCGGCGGCGTGACTTCGATGCGCTCCGGGTTGTGCAGCAGCTTGCCGGCCAGGGCGGTGATGTCCTGGGAGAACGTTGCCGAGAACAGCAGGTTCTGACGTTTGGCCGGCAGGCGGGCGAGGACTTTCTTCACGTCATGGACGAAGCCCATGTCGAGCATACGGTCGGCTTCGTCCAGCACGAGGATTTCTACGTGGGACAAATCGACGCTGCCCTGGCCGCACAAATCGAGCAAACGACCGGGGCACGCCACCAGCACGTCGACACCACGGGACATGGCCTGAACCTGAGGGTTCATGCCGACGCCGCCGAAGATGCAGGCGCTGACGAACTTCAGGTCGCGGGCATACAGCTTGAAGCTGTCATGGACCTGGGCGGCGAGTTCGCGGGTAGGGGTCAGGACCAGTACGCGCGGTTGGCGCGGGCCGTGACGCTGGGATTTGTCCGGGTGACCGTTGGGGAACAACCGCTCCAGGATCGGGAGGGCGAAACCGCCGGTTTTACCAGTACCTGTCTGGGCTGCGACCATCAGGTCGCGACCTTGCAACACGGCGGGAATAGCCCGCTGTTGCACGGGAGTAGGCTCGGTATAGCCCGCTGCCTCGATGGCGCGGACTAAAGCCTCGGAGAGACCGAGGGAAGCAAAGGACATGAGTAATCCTGTTTTAGTTAGGGCTTGGCCCAAAGGGATAATCTTGCCGGGCGTGAATGGCGCTTAGGGGAGCGAAATCCCGTCCGGTCCTGCTGCGTCTGGCGAGCACTCCACCGGCTCGCGCGGGCTGCAAAGCTGCGCTGTAGCGGGGTTGGGTGCCTTTTTCAAGACCTCAGCGGCCGGGCGTAAGCCTGGCGGAAAGGCCGGAGTATAACAGAGCAATCACGGCGCGCTGCTTTCCTGCTGCTCAACGGTGCGTTCTGCAGCTGCAATACCGGGGATTCCGCCGTATCGGGCGCTCAAGGCGGCATAGCCAGGCTCTTGTTTGAAACGCTTTAATTCGGCGGCAAAACGCTGCACCAGCAGGTCCATGCCCGCGCCACGGCGTACGGCCAGAAACTGCGGTTGGCGGCTGACCACCAGCGGCGCCTGGCTGACCTTGCCCTCCAGGCCCAATGTCTTGATCAGATGCTGGCCGACCCGGCGATCAGTGATCAGTAGATCGATACGCCCCAGCAGCAATTTGCCGAAGTTCGCCTCGTGGCTCGGCGCCGATTCGCGATTGAACAGCGCCGAATCGCTGAATTCAGCCCCGTACAGGTAACCCGGCGAGGTGCCCACTGTCAGCCCGCGCAGGTCATCCAGATGCTGCGCCGGGTGGGGGCGCTCGTTGGCATAGAACAGCACGAAGTCCACGTCCGACAGCGGTTCGCTGGGGTACAGCAACTGGGCGTCGCGCGCCTGGCTGTGGAAAATATCCAGCGCGCCGTCGGCGTGGCCTTGGTCCAACATCGCCAGGCAGCGTTTCCAGGGCAGGAATTGCCACTGTACCTCGACCCCGAGACGCTGGAACACAATGACGGTGGTTTCATAGTCCAGCCCGTACATGGCGCCCTGGTCTTCATACACATAAGGTGCCCACGGCTCGGTGACAATGCGCAATTTCTCGCCATAAGCGGCCAGACTCAGGCAAGTGAAAAGCGCAGCGGTCAACAGCTTCAGAAGGGCGTGCATGCCCTGAGGTTACGATGCCACTGCGTTAAAGAGAAGCTCTGGCATGCGCATCCGGCGGATAGCGTTATTTGGCCGGAGACGTCATCAAGTGTTCGTAGATCGCGGTACGCCGCTCACCGAGAATCAAGCGGACGACGGGATTGGCAAACCAATGTTCCAATTGGTGAGCGTCGATCGGGTGTTTCTGTCGCTCTTCCTGGTTCTGTCGTGCCTTGTCCCACCAGACCGGGCCACATGCCTGGTCGAATTCATTCTCGTGCTCGTAGCAGCCGTAAAGGATTTCGCGAATGAACTGTTGCTGGTGCTTGGGCAGGACCAGCGTGATCATCTTGTACATCAGGCGCTGCATGCGTGGTGGTCGTGGCAGGTGGGCGGAGACCTGGCGGGTATCGGCCAGGGCTTGAGCGCTGGTGGGCGCCGACTGGTGCTTGGCGATCCAGGCTTTGACCTTGGCGCGAAACAGTTGCTTGCGGCTCCAGTAGTGATGGATCAGGTCCGGACACTCGCGCACCTTGACCGTACGGTAAGCGGCGATCGACAGGCAGAACTCTTCCAAGGTGTATGCGCCCTGGGCATGGGGGAACAGTTCATCCATCAAGGCGATGGAGTGATCCAGAATTGGGGCATCCTGCTGTGTCAGGCCCATGACCCCGGAGTTGAGCGTCATCATCTGATCGTCGGCCACGCCCATGTCGAGCAGACGCTGGTGCAGGGCGGTATAGAGGATGCTCTCGCGGTTTTCACCGTACTGGGTGTAGAAAGCGTTGCACAGCAGCGTGCCCGGCTGCACGCGCTCGAACAGTTCAAGGGGGGAGCGATGGAAGAAGGTGTCTGTGTCGATCAGCAGCGCCACCGCCGACTCTTCAAGCACCTGGCGCAACGCTACATGTTTGGTGCGGAAGTGATAACCGTGGGGCTCGCACCAGCGTTTACGCGTGGCCTCGTCCAGCGGGCGCACGCGTACGGGCAGCAGGCGATAGGGCTCGGGGTCGTCGCTGAATACCTGAATATCCACGGCATCGGGAGTTTCCTGCAGAAACGCCAGGGCACTGGCGATGCTGAACACGGCTTCCTGGTGGTAGGTCTGCGCACCGAAAACCAGATAGACCAACTGCGGGCGGGAAGTCGTAGGCACTGTATTCATGGACTGCGGGTTTCCGTGGACATGTAAAACGACAAAGGCCCTCGTCGAAACGAGGGCCTTGGTTCAGCCGGAAAGACTTCAGCGTGGCAGCTTGAGGTTGTTCCAGATGGCAAGGCTGGGTTCAGCCTGGTTCAGGGTATAGAAGTGCAACCCTGGTGCGCCACCTTGTAACAAACGCTCACACATCTCGGTGATAACCTGCTCGCCGAACGCCTGAATGCTCTTGACGTCGTCGCCATAGGCTTCCAGTTGCTTGCGAACCCAGCGTGGGATCTCTGCGCCGCAAGCGTCGGAGAAACGCGCCAATTTGCTGTAGTTAGTGATCGGCATGATGCCCGGCACGATTGGGATATCCACACCGAGAGCCCGTACACGCTCGACAAAGTAGAAGTAGCTGTCAGCGTTGAAGAAGTACTGGGTGATCGCACTGTTCGCGCCGGAGTTCGCCTTACGCACGAAATTCTGCAAATCGTCTTCGAAATTGCGCGCCTGGGGATGCATCTCCGGGTAAGCAGCTACTTCAATATGGAAGTGATCGCCGCTTTCTTCACGGATGAAGCTCACCAAGTCATTGGCGTGGCGCAGCTCACCGCTGGCCATGCCCATACCGGACGGCAAATCGCCACGCAGAGCGACGATGCGCTTGATCCCGGCGTCTTTGTACTGGGTCAGCAGGCCGCGCAGGTCGGCCTTGCTGTCGCCCACGCACGACAAGTGCGGTGCGGCGGGAATATTGACCTGGCTTTCCAGCTGCAACACGGTGTTGATCGTGCGGTCGCGGGTCGAGCCGCCGGCACCGTAGGTGCAGGAGAAAAAGTCGGGTTGGTAGCTGGCCAATTGCGCGGCAGTGGCCATCAGTTTTTCATGCCCAGCATCGGTCTTGGTCGGGAAGAACTCGAAGCTGTAGCGACGGTCTTGGGACATGGTCATACCCTTTGAAACTCATAAAGCCGAAGGTGAACGCTGCAAGAACGAGCTTGTTATGGCGCAGGAGATTGCTCTGCGACCACAGCAAGCCCGTCCTACAGACGGACCAGCCGGTTACTTAGTAGCGATAAGCGTGCGGCTTGAACGGACCTTCGACAGTCACGCCGATGTAATCGGCTTGGGTCTTGGTCAGCTTGGTCACCACGCCGCCGAAGCCGCGAACCATTTCCAGGGCCACTTCTTCGTCGAGTTTCTTAGGCAGTACTTCCACGGTCAGGCGCTCGGCTTTCTGGGCAGGCGACAGGTCGGCGTACTTTTGTTCGAACAGGAAGATCTGCGCCAGCACCTGGTTGGCGAAGGAGCCGTCCATGATGCGGCTTGGGTGGCCGGTGGCGTTGCCCAGGTTAACCAAGCGGCCTTCGGCCAGCAGGATCAGGTAATCGTCATTCTGTGGATCGAATTCCCCAGCGCCGGTACGGTGAACCTTGTGCACTTGAGGTTTTACTTCTTCCCATGCCCAGTTCTTGCGCATGAAAGCGGTGTCGATCTCATTGTCGAAGTGACCGATGTTGCACACCACGGCGCGCTTTTTCAGGGCCTTGAGCATGTTGGCATCGCAGACATTCACGTTACCGGTGGTGGTGACGATCAGGTCGATCTTGCCCAGCAGGGCTTTGTCGATGCTGGCTTCGCTGCCGTCGTTGACGCCGTCGATGAATGGCGAAACCACTTCGAAACCGTCCATGCAGGCCTGCATGGCGCAGATCGGATCGACTTCGGACACTTTAACGATCATGCCTTCCTGACGCAGGGACTGGGACGAACCCTTGCCCACGTCACCGTAGCCGATCACCAGGGCTTGCTTGCCTGACAGCAGGTGGTCGGTGCCGCGCTTGATGGCGTCGTTGAGGCTGTGACGGCAGCCGTACTTGTTGTCGTTCTTGCTCTTGGTCACCGAGTCGTTGACGTTGATGGCCGGGATTTTCAGCTCGCCCTTGGCCAGCATGTCCAGCAGGCGGTGTACGCCGGTGGTAGTTTCTTCGGTCACGCCATGGACGCGATCGAGGATCTGCGGGTATTTCTTGTGCAGCAACTCGGTCAGGTCGCCGCCGTCGTCGAGGATCATGTTGGCATCCCATGGCGCGCCATCCTTGAGGATGGTTTGCTCCAGGCACCACTCGTATTCCTCTTCGGTCTCGCCTTTCCAGGCGAACACCGGAATACCGGCAGCAGCGATAGCGGCGGCGGCCTGGTCTTGAGTCGAGAAGATGTTGCAGGACGACCAACGCACTTCGGCACCCAGGGCAACCAGGGTTTCGATCAGCACGGCGGTCTGAATGGTCATGTGGATGCAGCCGAGGATCTTCGCGCCTTTGAGCGGTTGCTCGGCGGCGTACTTGCGACGCAGGCCCATCAGGGCAGGCATTTCGGATTCGGCGATAAAGGTTTCGCGACGGCCCCAGGCAGCGAGGGACATATCGGCGACTTTGTAGTCGGTGAAATCTGCAGGCGTGTTGACAGCGCTCATGAAGAGCCTCCATTCGTAGTGTGCGAATGGGCGCCGTTGTGCGTTTAGTATCAGGCCAGGGCAACCAGGCCGGACAACGCCCCATCCGAGCCTGACAGGTTGAACCTGCTGCAGCGCCCCTCGGACAGGTGGCGGGAAAACGGTAACAATTGAAGATGACCGTTTTGAAACGGGTGGGATTATAGCTGCGCATTCCAGACTTCCCAAGCCTTTCCGTCACCGGCATGAAGATCGCTCATGGCCGCTATAGGCAATGGTTCATAGAGCTTGGGCCCGGCCTCTGCCATGATGTTGCCCATCATTCGGCAAGACGCTTTGGAGTGACCATGAACTTCCACACCCGCAAATGGGTTAAACCTGAAGACCTCAACCCCAACGGCACACTGTTCGGTGGCAGCCTGCTGCGCTGGATTGACGAAGAAGCCGCGATCTATGCGATTGTCCAGTTGGGCAACCAGCGGGTCGTCACCAAGTACATCTCCGAAATCAACTTTGTCAGCGCCTCGCGCCAGGGCGACATCATTGAGTTGGGTATCACCGCCACTGAATTCGGTCGCACCTCGATTACCCTGACCTGCGAAGTGCGCAACAAGATCACCCGCAAAAGCATCCTCACCGTGGAGAAAATGGTATTCGTCAATCTGGGCGAAGACGGGCTGCCGGCGCCCCATGGGCGGACCGAGATCAAGTACGTGAAGGATCAGTTCAAGGAAGACAGCCCGCCTGAATAACCTCAGCCCGGGTTGATTTGCATTGCCAAATTATTCCGGATGGACCTATCCCAGGCTCTCGCTTCACTCAGGGTTCACCCTGTAGAGAGAGTCGTGTATGAAAATATCCAGTTCTAATGCCATTTTTCAGCCTCAACGGTCTGAAAATGTCGATAAGGATGCAAAGGCATTTCTAGTCAAGCACGTAGGCGAGCGCAAGATGAGTCTTGCTCGCGCCAGCGATGGGCAGGTGGAAGTGACCTTGTCGCCGCCACCGCCTGCACATCTGGTGTTGAGTGGTGGTGGGGCAAAGGGTATTGCATTTCCGGGCATGGTCCAGGCGCTTGAAGACCACAAGGCAATGGGCGGGGTCAAAGTCATCTCCGGCTCTTCGGCTGGCGCTATCTCCGCTGCGCTGCTCGCCAGTGGCATGGATGCCAAGACATTCGAAAAACTATCGAACAGCCTCAACTTGCCTGAATTGCTGAGCAGCAAAGATTCTCTTACCGCAAAGTTACAGAAGGCCAGTGCTCAACTTGGCAAGTTGGCGGAGCGCTTACCCGGGCCGGCCGGAAACATCGCGCAATTACTGTTCACTCTGATTCCGCGCCTGCAGACCGAAGCGCAGCCTCTGGAGGATTTGATTGGCGATCAAGCGCGTAAGTCGCTGTTGGCGCAGATCGCAGGGGCATCTCGGGAAAACCGGCCAGATGAAGTCATGAAGATTTCCGACCGGCTCAGCGCAGGGGAAGGGCCGACTTTTAATGATCTTGCGGTGTTGAGCCGCCACATTCCGGCGGTCAAGCAGCTCAATATTACGGGTGTCGGCATGTTCGATGGCCGACCGCAGTTGGTGGTCTTCAATGCCAGCACCACCCCTGACATGGACATTGCCCGTGCGGCTCATATATCCGGCTCACTGCCTGGCCTATTCAAAAGCCCGAAGGAGCAAGGCCATCTGTTTCAGGAACATGCTGAACAAACGGCATTCCAGGATGGTGGGCTGCTGGTCAATACACCGTCTTCTGCGGTGATTGATCCGCCTTCTTCAGAGCCCTCTCTGAGCAAGACCGAGTCGTTGGTTGTCAAGTTCGAACCCGATAATCCGAAGCCTGCAACGAGCGGCGGTTTTTGGAGTGACGTGGTCGATAGGATCCTGGGAATTCCCCATGCGGCTGCCGAGGGGTATCAGGAAGATAAGCTCAAGGCCCAAGCGGATCAGACTGTCGTGTTACCGCTGAAGTCCGAAAAGGGCGATTTTCGCGGCCTGCTGGGTGGCACGGTTAATTTCACCATGACCGACGATCAGAAAATGCACCTGCAGGCGTCGGCGCGTGCAGCGGTAGGCGCGCACCTGGAAAGGCGTGCGCAGTTACGTGAGCGCTATCAATTTGAGTCATTGGACCAAGCTGTATTGGCCATGGACGATGACATGCTGGCGAGCGTTGAGCATGATCTGAAGAAGGATCCCGCCGCCAAGGATGTGCTGATGTTTCGTAATGGTGCAACGCAAGCGCTGCAAGCGCTGAATGTCGCCATTGCCGAAGCCAATCAGGCCGGTGACAAGCTGACGGTGACACCCAAGATCGCGAGGGCGTTGCGTAACTTGGATGCGCTGGCGCGAGGCCCTGAGTATGTCGAATGGTTGGGGCGGCGCCTCAACGCAGCCGATAAGCCTAATTTTCAGCAGCTCCTGCAAATGATGAGCAAAGCGTCAGTCGGCGATAACTCCGCGATGTCCAAGGTGATGAAAAGCGCGGTTGCACAGATGACAAGAAATGATCTGGCGGTAAAAGCCGAAAACTTTACGCGGGAAGTCATTTATCCGTCGCTCTATCGTCCGGGCCAGCCGGCATCCAACATCGAGCTGCTGCGACGTGCAGCCCGTGACTTGGCAGATGCGCAGACGCCACAGGCGTTCAATAACGTGCTCGACGGCATCGTCAAACATTACAAGGCGCGCAATAAACCCTGGAGTGTCCCGTTTCGCTCTACCACTGTGGAAGCGGCCAAAGCCTGGCGTCTACCGGTTTAGTTGCCTGGCCACTGAACAGCCACTGTCACGGCGTGTCGTAGCTACAGGCATCCCTTGGACTTTGGTAAATCATGGCCACACACGAAGACGGTAAAACTCCGAACCTGTCGCAGGAAGAGCAGCAGGATGTCGACGAGAACCAACCACCCCGCGCGGCGGTGCTGCACGAAATTATCCGCACCCAAGGCGATCAGGAACTGGAGCGCAGCGTCGCCGCCCTATGGTGGTCGGCGCTGGCCGCCGGCCTGACCATGGGGCTGTCGTTGATGGCCATGGGATTGCTCAATTCGCGCCTGCCCGACGGTGAAGCTTTCAAGGTCATCGCCAGCTTCGGCTATTGCGCAGGTTTCCTCGCGGTGATCCTGGCGCGCCAGCAATTGTTTACGGAAAACACCCTGACCGCCGTGCTGCCGGTGATGAGCAAGCCGACTTTGGCCAATGCCGGGCGCTTGTTGCGGCTGTGGTCGGTGGTGTTGGTGGGCAACCTGTGCGGCACCTTGCTGGTGGCCTACGTGATGCTGCACTTGCCTATTTTTGACACCAAGACCGATCAGGCCTTCCTGGAGATCGGCCGAAAGGTCATGGAAAACGACGCCGGCCAGATGTTCGCCAAGGGCATCATCTCGGGCTGGATGATTGCCACCATGGTGTGGATGATCCCGTCGATGGAAAGCGCCAAGATGTGGATCATCATTGTGATCACCTACCTGATGGCCCTGGGGGATTTCACGCACATCGTGGTGGGCTCTGCAGAGGTTTCGTACCTAGTGTTTGCCGGCGAACTGTCGTGGCATGACTTCTGGCTGGTGTTTGCCGGCCCAACCCTGGCCGGCAATATCATCGGTGGCAGCTTTATCTTTGCATTGATCAGCCATGCGCAGATTCGCAGCGAGAGCAGCCTGCCGAACAAAAAAGCTGCGGACCCGCGACATCCTCAGCGTATCGACAAGGATCAGTGAACCTCAGGCAATCGCGCGATAGAACCTTTCGGTGTGCCATGGCTCATAGCGGATACGTGCGGTTTTGCGTATGTAGTGCTAGAACTCTAATCGCTGCATAAAACGACAAAAGGAATAAGTCATGACAGTCGCTTTCTGGTGTGTATTGATCGCCATTTTTCTGCCGTACTTGTGCACGGGGGTGGCCAAGTTCAGTGGGGGCAAATTCGGGTTGCGCCACAACCACGACCCGCGGGCTTTTCTGGAGGGCCTGGACGGTGTGGCCAAGCGTGCCCACAGCGCGCAGCTCAACGGTTTTGAGGTCACCCCGGCATTCGCGGCGGCGGTGATTATCGCCCATCTGGCGGGTACGGCCGAATTGGTGACCATCAACGTGCTAGCGGTGCTGTTTATCACCAGCCGTCTGCTGTACATCATTTGCTACCTGGCGGACTGGGCGATCCTGCGTTCGCTGGTGTGGGCGGTGGGAATGGCGTTGATCGCGAGTTTCTTCTTCGTCTCGATCTGAGGCGCGGCGCCGCTGCCCAATGTGGGAGAGGTGTGTTCCCTCCCTCATTGGGCTTTCAGCGTTGGTCAGGTGCCGGTGGGCGCGTCCGGCACTTGCGGCAACGTTGCGCCCTTGGGCCATAGCATCCAGATCTGGCCCTGCTGTTTCATATTCCCCGCTAACTCACCCGCCGCATCGCCGGTGCCCCAAAACAGGTCCGCACGCACTTCGCCAGTGATGGCGCCACCGGTGTCCTGGGCGGCGACCGGGCGGGCAATCGGCGAACCGTCTGGCTTGGTGGTCGACAGCCACAACAGGCTGCCCAACGGAATCACCTTACGATCCACCGCCACGCTGTAGCCGGCGGTCAGCGGCACATTCAGCGAGCCCCGTGGGCCTTCGTTGCTGTCGGGGCGGGCGCTGAAGAACACATAGCTGGGGTTGCTTGCCAACAGTTCCGGAATGCGTTGCGGGTGAGCCTTGGCCCAGGCGCTGATGGCACCCATGCTGACCTCTTCCTTCTTCAGTTCACCCTGTTCCACCAGCCAGCGGCCGATAGGGCGGTAGGGGTAGCCGTTCTGGTCGCCGTAACCCACGCGCAATTGGCGCCCGCCTTTGAGTTGGATGCGCCCCGAACCCTGGATCTGCAGGAATTGCAGGTCCATCGGGTCGGTGAGCCAGGCGATCGGCTTGGCGCTGGAGCCCTGGCCGTTGATCACACTGGCATCGTCATACGGTTTGAGCACGCGGCCTTCCAGGCGACCACGCAGGCGCTTGCCTTTGAGTTCGGGGTAAATGCTCTCCAGATTGACGATGATCAGATCATCCGGCACCCCGTAGACCGGCACGTGAGCAGTGGCGGTCTTGGTCAGGCTGCCGGGGTAGACCGGCTCGTAATAGCCGGTGATCAAGCCGTTGGGAGTGTTGTCCGCCGAGCGCAGGCCGAAAACGTCCAGGCGCTCCTTGAGAAAACCGCGCACTGCTGGCGCATCGGCCGGGACCGTAGCCGCTGCGGCGCAGGTCGCGCCCCAGACCGGGTCGGCCTTGAGGCGTTGGCAGGCGCTACGCCAGGCTTCGAAACCGGCCATTAAGTCGTTGTCGGACACCACCGGCAAGGCTTCCCACGGAGTATTCACGTAGGTGGCGACGGCGTGAGGTTTGACGGTTTCATCTTTGCCGACTTCTTTGCCTGTGTCCTTGCCAGCGTCGCAGCCGGCCAGCAGCGCGATGAGGGGTAGAGCCCACGCCAGACGGCGGCTCCAGGGTTTCAATGTGATAGTCATCCAAGCAATTCCTGAAGCGATCACCCACGCCGAAGCGGCGCTGGGCAACCCTTATTATTAATAGGACTATTGGTCTTTGCGGACGGGGCGAGGATACTGGCCGCCGTTTCCGTGACCTTGAAGCCATCATGACTTTTAAAAGACTGACTGTTGTATTGCTGGCCTGCCTGACTTTGTCCGCCTGCGGCGGAGTGGATCCGAATTCGCCTCTGGGTCAGCGCAAGGCGATCTTCAAACAGATGCTCAAGACCAGCGAAGACCTGGGCGGCATGTTGCGTGGGCGTATTCCGTTCGACGGCGCGAAGTTCGCCGAAGGCGCGGCCAAACTCGATACGTTGGCCCACGAGCCGTGGCAGCACTTTCCGAGCGTGCGTGAAGAAGATCACACCAGCGCCAAAGACGACGTGTGGCAAAAGCAGGCGCAGTTCCAGCAACTGGCGCGCGACCTGGAAGCGGCCACCGGTGAATTGGTGATCGCCAGCCAGGTTCAGCCTTACAAGGCCAATAACCTCGGGCCTGCGGTGCAGAAAGTCGAAGATGCCTGCAGTGCCTGCCATAAACAATTCCGGGACCATTGATCGGTGTTACTGGTCGAGTTCTTCCACTGCGTTCTGCAACTCTTTGCGTGACTCGGCCAGCTTGTCTTTGCGCTTGTTGATCTTGTCTGGGTCGCCCTTTTTCATGGCCTTGTCGAGGTCGGCCTGACGACGGCTGACTTCATGCTTGGCGTCGAGCACCTTGTTCTCCCGCTCTTTTTTCAGGGTGGCGTCGTTGCAATGGGCGGTGACTTCGCTCAGGGCTTTTTCCAGGCCGGCTTGCTGTTCGCTGTTGCCGTGGGCCTTGGCTTGCTCGATCTGGGTGCTGATGGCTTGGCGCTTGGCGGCGCAGCCGGTGAGGGGTTCTGCATCATCGGCCGCCAGCAACGGCGTGGTCATCAGGCTTGCGACAATCGATAAGGCAAATGGGGCTAAACATTTCATAGGGAACTCCTGGATCGCAAATGGCAGGGTGAATTCTGCCGACTGTTAAAGCGGTGTCTGGCCGGTTCAGAACCCGTCTATCCCGGCCGCATGTAGTGTTTCCGCCAAGACCCGCACCTGCGGGTCGTGAAAAAAAGCGCTCAATTGCGCCGCTCGACCCGGCCCGATGCCATCTTCGGCCATCCAGGCTTGGGTGTCGCGGGCGACCAGCGTGTGCCAGTCACCCTTGAGGTTGTTGCGTGCCACAGGCGGGACGCCCAAGGCTTTGAGCCATTGCGCAAAGGGCCGTTGTCGAGCGCGGTGGAGGCTGTCGAGGACCCGCGTGCGGCTTTGCTCACCAAAGCCCTCAATGTTAGCAAGCTGCGCCGCATCCAGGGTTAACCAATCGAGAAAGCCTGCGATTAGACCGGCCTGGATCAATACGTTCCAGGTCTCGCGGCCCATATGAGGTAGCGCCAGGCCCTGGTTGCCGCTAAGCCAGGTCAGGCGCGCGAGCAATTGCTCTTCGCAGCCTGGGTCCAGTTGCCAGCAACTCAAAGCGTGAAAGTCCTTTGGATCGGGGACGGCCAAGGCGACTCGGTTGGGGTTGCGCAGGATGACCTGGTCCAACCGTGGAATGATCTGGCCCGCGAGGGTGATGGACACTTGGTCGCCGGGGCGAATATCCAAGGTTTGCCAGCGCTTCAAGGAGCCAGCGCTGACCCGTTTGATCTGCCGGTCGTCCAGCCGCACCGGTTCCAGCTCCAGGAGGGGAGTGATCCGCCCGGTGCGACCGATCTTGAACCGCACCTGGCGCACCAGGGCCAGCGCCTTGGTGGCCGGATATTTCCAGGCTACGGCCCAGTATGGCGTGCTGACCTGCCAGCGTTCGGCGGGTGCGCGCGACGCCTGGTGCAACACGACCCCATCACTGGCAAAGGGCAGCGCATGGTTGTACCAATAGGTGCGCCAGTGCGCGGCTTCGTCGAGGCTTTGAACGGGGTGACTGTAGCGCTGGCTGTCCGTGAAGCCCCAGCGCGCCAGGGTCGCCAGACGCTCGCTGAACCCAGAAGGGGTATCGGGCCAGGCCCAGACGAACAGGCCAATACCTGCGGCGTCGGCGTCGCTCAACTGGCGGCGGTTCATCAGCCCGGCCACTTTGCTGCGAGCATTGAGCCCGCCCTGTAGCGATTGCACATGGGCGTCCAGTCGCCAATAGAGTTCGCCTTGCAACACCAGGTCGATGGGGTCTGGCAACTGTTGGACAATTCCGGGAATCTTGCGCGCAGACGCCGACCAGTCCTGGCCAAGCACTCCATCGCCACGGCTGATCACCTGCGCCAGCCGACCTTTGCGATAAACCAGGGTCACCGCGACGCCATCTACCTTGGGTTGAACCCACACGTCCTGCCGCGTCGCCAGCCAGGCCACGACTGCTTGTTCGTCCAAGAGTTTTTCCAGGCCGGTGTGGGCGACCGGGTGGCGCAAGGTGCCTCGTGAACTGGCCAGCGGCCGGTCAGGTGGAGCAGTGGGGGAAGGAAAGCATTGGCGCCAATGAGCCAGACGTTGGCGGGCTTGATCGTAGAGCTCGTCGCTGACGGGAGATTGGCCGAGGCGGTGGTAACGGTCGTCCCACACGCGTACCTGTTCGGCCAGGGCATCGACCTGATGACGGGCTTCGTCGGGGCAGCTCTCGGCCAAGGCCCCAAAGGTTAACGCGCTGAGTAAAAGAGCAATCAAAAAACGCATCGTGAGCATCCTTGCTCGGAAGGGGCGCCCAGCCTAAATGATCCGTTTGCCCACAAAAAAGCCCCGACAGTGCGGGGCTTTTTACCGGGTGTTTCTGTTTTACTTGAACAGACCGCCCAGCGCTTTCACCGCGTCGTTCTTATCCGCTTTGGCCGCCTGGTTTTGCTGCTTGGCGTCGGCCTTGGCCTGGGACTCAGCCAATTTGTTGCAACCTTTGTTGACCTGTTCCAGTGCGGCTTCAAACGCACGCACTTTCAACACGTCGTTCTGGGCGTTGGCCGCATCGATCTTGGCCTGCAGGTCGTTGGCTTGCTTCTGGCAGTCGCCGGCATTGCCGCCACCTGTATGTGCGCCCAGGACGCTGCTCAGTGCGCTCAGATCGGCGGTGTGGGCCGGCAAGGCGAACAAGCTGAGCAGAAGGGCGGCGGGGGCGAGCGTGGAGATGCGCATGAAAAACCTCAATGTTCGATTGCCGCGCCGGGTAATCCCGGACTGGCGCAAGGCAATATCCAAATAGGGTGGGTGCCCGAGAGGGCGCGGATTCTAGAGAGCCATTATTTTGCCTGCAAGGTTGGGAGCCAAAAAATGTGAACGCCCGCCCGATTCATCGGGCAATAAAAAGCCCTGCCGGGTGGACCGGGCAGGGCTGTTTGAGTAGCGCGACTGTTACAGGCCGGCGGCGGTACGCAGGTCGTTGGCGCGGTCGGTTTTTTCCCAGGTGAAGGTGGTGAAGGTGTCGTCGCCGACAGTCTTCTGCTCAGGCGTACGACCGAAGTGGCCGTAGGCTGCGGTCTCCTGGTACATCGGGTGCAGCAGGTCGAGCATGGTGGTGATTGCGTAGGGGCGCAGGTCGAAGACTTCACGCACCAGTTTGACGATCTTGTCATCGCTGATCTTGCCGGTGCCGAAGGTGTTCAGCGAGATCGACGTAGGCTGAGCCACGCCGATAGCGTAGGAAACCTGAATTTCGCAACGTTCGGCGAGGCCGGCGGCCACGATATTCTTGGCCACGTAACGGCCGGCGTAGGCGGCCGAACGGTCCACCTTGGACGGGTCTTTGCCGGAGAACGCACCACCGCCGTGGCGGGCCATACCGCCGTAGCTGTCGACGATGATCTTGCGACCGGTCAGGCCGCAGTCGCCCACTGGGCCGCCGATGATGAACTGGCCAGTCGGATTGATGTGGAACTGGGTGTCCTTGCTCAGCAGTTCGGCCGGCAGTACATGCTTGACGATCAGTTCCATCACGCCTTCGCGCAGGTCGGCGTAGGACACGTCCGGGTTGTGCTGAGTCGACAGCACCACCGCGTCGATGCCGACGACTTTGCCGCCTTCGTAACGGCAGGTTACCTGGGACTTGGCGTCCGGACGCAGCCACGGCAGCAGGCCGGATTTACGGGCTTCGGCCTGGCGCTTGACCAACTGGTGGGAGAAGGTGATCGGGGCCGGCATCAGCACGTCGGTTTCGTTGCTGGCGTAGCCGAACATCAGGCCCTGGTCGCCTGCGCCTTGGTCTTCCGGTTTGGCGCGGTCGACACCCTGGTTGATGTCGGGCGACTGCTTGCCAATGATGTTCATCACGCCGCAGGTGGCGCCGTCGAAGCCGACGTCGGAGCTGTTGTATCCGATGTCGGTGATCACGTCGCGGACCAGTTGCTCCAGGTCGACCCAGGCGGAGGTGGTCACTTCGCCGGCGATGATCGCTACACCGGTTTTCACCAGGGTCTCGCACGCCACGCGGGCGAACTTGTCTTCAGCGATGATGGCGTCCAGCACCGCATCAGAAATCTGGTCGGCGATTTTGTCCGGATGCCCTTCAGACACGGACTCGGAGGTGAAAAGGGAGTATTCGCTCATCTCGATGTTTTCCTGATATTTACCGATGGTGAGTGTCGCCAGCCGGTCGCTGAAAGTGGCGGACCTGGATCTGGAAACCATTACGTAAACCTACATAGAGGCTTTCCCCGGGAACGAGTCCCGCAGCGGTGGCCCAACGGGCCAGATCGTCCTGTTCAAAACCCAACCAGAGATCACCGCAGGCCTCCCTGGCCCAACTCTGGTTGTGGCTGCATAAATCCGTCACCAGCAGGCTGCCGCCGGGGTGCAGTAACCCGGCCATTTGCTTGAGGGCGTCGGCGGGGGCGGCGAAATGGTGCAAGACCATGTTCAGCACCACGCAGTCGGCCCGCAGGCTGCTGTCTTTCAAGGCGTCGGCCAACTGCAGGTTGACGTTGCCCAAGGCTTCTCGCTCGCAGAGCTGGCGCGCCAGCTCCAGCATCGCCGGGCTGTTGTCCAGCGCCGTGACTTGCTGAAAGCGGCGTGCCAGCTCCGGCAGAAAACCGCCGTCGCCGGGGCCGACTTCCAGCGCCGTGGCCTCTTCACTGAAGCTCAGCTTGTCCAACAACGCCAGTACGCTGTCGCGGTACTGCGGTAAACCGGCGATCAAATCCTGCTGGGCGCGAAACTTCTCGGCGACCCGTGCGAAAAAGTCCTGACTGGCCGCGGCACGTTGCCCGTGGACCTGACCGATACGTGCCTGGACATCGTTCGGCAGGCTCAGGTTGTCCACTTCCTCCAGTAGGGCGGCGTGCAGTTTGCCGCCGAGCAGTTCGGTGTGGGGCAGGGCGCGGCGGTAAAAAATCGCATTGCCTTCGCGGCGGGTGGCGACCAATTCGGCTTGGGACAGCACCTTTAAGTGATGGCTCATGCCCGATTGGCCGATGGCGAAAATCTGCGCCAGCTCCAGCACCCCGAAAGAATCGTTGGTCAGGGCCCGTAAAACATTCAGGCGCAAGGGGTCGCCGGCGGCTTTGCACAAAGCGGCCAGCTCTTCACCATCGTCGGGACGCAGGGAGGGCACAGATAGGTTCATAAGGCCAGCAGTCTAGTGGTGGGGCAGGGCGCTCGCAAGGTCAATATCAAAAAGTTTTGATATTGATCGATAAGTGGCGGTTATAAGCAGTCGCTATAACCTTTAGACGAACACGTGAAAGGTTTCCGCAGACGATTGCCGCGCAAACCACAGGAAAAACCGCCTCAAGTGACTATCTGTCATTGCCCGCAGGCGGTGGCTGAGGGAAAATGCCGGTCCTTTTTTCCGTTTCTTTCTATATCCGCAGGAGAACAGCGATGCCCAGCCGTCGTGAGCGTGCCAACGCCATTCGTGCCCTCAGCATGGATGCCGTGCAAAAAGCCAACAGCGGCCATCCCGGTGCCCCGATGGGCATGGCGGATATCGCCGAAGTGCTTTGGCGTGACTACCTGAAACACAACCCGAGTAACCCATCGTTCGCCGACCGTGACCGCTTCGTGCTGTCCAACGGCCATGGCTCGATGCTGATCTATTCGCTGCTGCACCTGACCGGCTACGACGTCACCATCGACGACCTCAAGAGCTTCCGCCAGTTGCACAGCCGCACGCCGGGCCACCCGGAATTCGGCTACACCCCAGGCGTCGAGACCACCACCGGGCCGCTGGGCCAAGGCCTGGCCAACGCCGTGGGTTTCGCCCTGGCTGAAAAAGTGCTGGGCGCGCAGTTCAACCGCCCTGGACACGACATCGTCGATCACCACACCTATGTGTTCCTGGGTGATGGCTGCATGATGGAAGGCATTTCCCACGAAGTCGCATCCCTGGCCGGCACCCTGGGCCTGGGCAAGCTGATCGCCTTCTACGATGACAACGGCATCTCCATCGACGGCGAAGTCGAAGGCTGGTTCACCGATGACACCCCGAAGCGTTTCGAAGCCTACAACTGGCAGGTGATCCGCAACGTCGACGGTCACGATCCGGAAGAGATCAAAACCGCGATCGACACCGCCCGCAAGAGCGCGCAGCCGACCCTGATCTGCTGCAAGACCACCATCGGTTTCGGCTCGCCGAACAAGCAAGGCAAGGAAGACTGCCACGGCGCTCCACTGGGTGACGCGGAAATCGCCCTGACCCGCGAAGCGCTGAAGTGGAACCACGGCCCGTTCGAAATCCCGGCTGACATCTACGCCGAATGGGATGCCAAGGAAAAAGGCCTGGCCACCGAAGCCGAGTGGGACCAGCGCTTCGCTGCCTACTCCGCCGAATTCCCGGAGCTGGCCAACGAGCTGGTCCGCCGCCTGGCCGGTGATCTGCCTGCTGACTTCTCGGAAAAGGCATCTGCCTACATCGCCGAAGTCGCTGCCAAGGGCGAGACCATCGCCAGCCGTAAAGCCAGCCAGAACACCCTGAACGCCTTTGGCCCGTTGCTGCCTGAGTTCCTCGGCGGCTCGGCCGACCTGGCCGGCTCCAACCTGACCCTGTGGAAAGGCTGCAAAGGTGTCACGGCCGAAGATGCCAGCGGCAACTACATGTACTACGGCGTGCGCGAGTTCGGCATGAGCGCCATCATGAACGGCGTGTCCTTGCACGGTGGTCTGGTGCCTTACGGCGCAACCTTCCTGATGTTCATGGAATACGCCCGCAACGCCGTGCGCATGGCCGCGCTGATGAAGAAGCGCGTGATCCATGTGTACACCCACGACTCCATCGGTCTGGGCGAAGACGGCCCGACGCACCAGCCGGTCGAACAATTGACCAGCCTGCGTACAACGCCGAACCTGGATTGCTGGCGCCCAGCCGACGCGGTGGAATCCGCCGTGGCCTGGAAGCACGCCATCGAGCGTAAGGACGGCCCTACAGCGCTGATCTTCTCCCGTCAGAACCTGCAGCATCAGGCGCGCACCGACGCGCAGATCGCCGACATCAGCCGCGGCGGTTACGTGCTCAAGGACTGCGTGGGCGAGCCGGAGCTGATCCTGATCTCCACCGGTTCCGAAGTGGGCTTGACCGTTCAGGCGTACGACAAGCTGACTGAGCAGGGCCGTAACGTGCGCGTTGTATCCATGCCGTGCACCAGCGTGTTCGAAGCACAGGACGCCGGCTACAAGCAATCGGTGCTGCCGTTGCAGGTCAGTGCGCGTATCGCCATCGAGGCGGCACACGCCGACTACTGGTACAAGTACGTGGGCCTGGAAGGCCGCGTGATCGGCATGACCACCTACGGTGAGTCGGCGCCGGCGCCAGCCTTGTTCGAAGAGTTTGGCTTCACCCTGGAAAACATCCTGGGTCAGGCTGAAGAGCTGCTGGAAGACTAAGTCAGTCTGCGTTGTCTGTACTGGCGCTATCGCGGGCAAGCCCGCTCCTACATTGGATCGCGATCTGAAGGTGGGAGCGGGCTTGCCCGCGATGGCGTCGGAACATTCAACACTGAGCGAACTATTGATCGAGAGCCCCATGCCCCAACCGCGTCCCTACAAAGTTGCACTCAACGGCTACGGCCGCATTGGTCGTTGCGTCTTGCGTGCTCTGTTCGAGCGAGGGGCGGCAGCCGGGTTCGAGATTGTTGCCATCAACGATTTGGCCGACATGGCCAGCATCGAATACCTGACACGCTTTGACTCCACCCATGGCCGATTCCCCGGCGAAGTGCGGGTCGACGGCGATTGTCTGCATATCAATGGCAACTGCGTGAAAGTCCTGCGCAGTGCCACCCCCGAGGGCATCGACTGGGCGGCGCTGGACGTCGACCTGGTGTTGGAATGCTCCGGTGCCTACAACACCCGCGCCGATGGCCAGCGGTTTCTCGACGCCGGCGCGCCGCGTGTGCTGTTTTCCCAGCCGATGGCCAGCGAGGCGGATGTCGACGCCACCATCGTCTATGGCATCAACCAGGATTGCCTGACTGGCGATGAGCGGTTGGTGTCCAATGCGTCCTGTACCACCAACTGCAGCGTGCCGTTGTTGCGCCTGCTGGATCAGGCGATCGGCCTGGATTATGTGTCGATCACCACGATCCACTCGGCCATGAACGACCAGCCGGTGATCGACGCTTACCACCACGAAGACCTGCGCCGCACGCGGTCGGCGTTCCAGTCAGTGATTCCGGTGTCTACCGGCCTGGCGCGCGGCATCGAACGCTTGCTGCCGGAACTTGCCGGGCGAATCCAGGCCAAAGCCGTACGTGTGCCGACGGTGAACGTGTCCTGCCTGGATATCACCATGCAAACCGTCAGCGACACCGATGCCGTGGAGGTCAACCGGATCCTGCGCGAGGCCGCCACCGGCGGTCCGCTCAAAGGTTTACTGGCCTACACCGAGTTGCCCCACGCCAGTTGCGATTTCAACCATGACCCGCATTCGGCGATTGTCGATGCCAGCCAGACCCGCGTTTCCGGCCCCAGGCTGGTGAACATCCTGGCCTGGTTCGATAACGAATGGGGTTTTGCCAACCGAATGCTGGATGTTGCGGAACATTATCTGCACATCGCCTCTAAACAACCTCAACAGTAATTCAGGAACTGCGACCCATGACCGTGTTGAAGATGACCGACCTCGATCTGCAAGGTAAGCGCGTACTGATTCGCGAAGACCTCAACGTCCCAGTCAAGGACGGTGTTGTCACCAGCGATGCGCGAATCCTGGCCTCGCTGCCGACCATCAAGCTGGCCCTGGAAAAAGGTGCGGCCGTGATGGTCTGCTCCCACCTGGGTCGTCCGACCGAAGGTGAGTTCTCCGCCGAAAACAGCCTCAAGCCGGTAGCCGATTACCTGAGCAAGGCCCTGGGCCGTGAAGTGCCGTTGGTGGCTGACTACCTGGGCGGCGTTGACGTGAAGGCCGGCGATATCGTGCTGTTCGAAAACGTGCGCTTCAACAAAGGCGAGAAAAAGAACAGCGACGAACTGGCCCAGCAATATGCTGCGCTGTGCGATGTGTTCGTCATGGACGCCTTCGGCACCGCTCACCGTGCCGAAGGTTCGACCCACGGCGTGGCCAAGTTCGCCAAGGTTGCGGCTGCCGGCCCTCTGTTGGCCGCTGAGCTGGAAGCCCTGGGCAAGGCCCTGGGAGCGCCGGCACAGCCGATGGCCGCCATCGTGGCGGGCTCCAAGGTGTCCACCAAGTTGGACGTACTTAACAGCCTCAGCCAGATCTGCAATCAGTTGATCGTCGGCGGCGGCATCGCCAACACTTTCCTGGCCGCAGCTGGCCACCCGGTGGGCAAGTCCCTGTACGAGCCGGATCTGCTCGACACCGCCCGCGCCATCGCCGCCAAAGTCAGCGTGCCGTTGCCGGTGGATGTGGTCGTGGCCAAGGAATTCGCCGAAAGCGCCGAAGCTACCGTCAAGCTGATCGCTGACGTAGCCGCCGATGACATGATTCTGGATATCGGCCCGCAAACCGCGGCTAACTTCGCTGAGTTGTTGAAGGCTTCCAAGACCATTCTGTGGAACGGTCCGGTCGGCGTGTTCGAGTTCGACCAGTTCGGCAACGGCACTAAGGTGCTGGCCAAGGCCATCGCCGACAGCTCGGCATTCTCCATCGCCGGTGGCGGCGACACCCTGGCGGCCATCGATAAATATGGCGTGGCTGACCAAATCTCCTACATTTCTACCGGTGGTGGCGCATTCCTCGAATTCGTCGAAGGCAAAGTGCTGCCTGCCGTTGAAGTGCTGGAAACCCGAGCCAAGGTTTAAGGCTCGTGATCCGGAAAAGGAGCATTCCTATGATCAAGTCATTGGCACTGGTGTTCGCGGCGGGCCTGCTGGCCGGCTGCGGCAGCGCGCCCACTGCGGCGTCGACGCCCGAACAGCCTGCGGCGCAGCAGAAACAGAGCTGCTACCAGGCTGACTGGCAGGCCGAAACCATGCCGGTGATCAACAAGCGCATCGGCAATGAACGGCTGGAGAAATACGACTCCGCGCCCAACGGTCAGGAACAGGGTTGCCCTTGACGGGTCTGATCAACTAACCGACAGCAGTGGCGGCCTTTGGGCCGCCGTTCGAGGATTGGCAATGAAAGGCGTTTTCGCCCTGGCGGCACTGGCTCTGTTGGCCGGTTGCAGCAGCATCAACATGTTCAATAAGGCAGACCCTGCCGATAAGTGGACCACCTGGACCTGCGACAGCAAGGCCGAGGTCAACTGGCGCTTTGCCAATGCGGCGCGCAGCGAGGTGGATGTGCGCCTCGGCGGTTCCGACCAGGTCTACCGCCTTAAACAGGAGGTTGCCGCCTCGGGCGTGCTCTACAGCAACGACCAACTGGCGTTTCACACCAAAGGTGAGGAAGGCCTGGTTTACTGGGTCGCCACCGACGATTTGATCGGGCGTGGCTGCAAGGCCCAATAAGATTTCAAATTTGGTGAGATCCAATGTGGGAGGGGGCTTGCCCCCGATAGCGGTTTTTCAGCACACCCATGTGCTGGCTGATCCACTGTCATCGGGGGCAAGCCCCCTCCCACATTAAATCCGGCTCCAAAGTGGCATAGGTTGTGGGTCGGACACAGCAATAACGATTCAGCAGGCGAGGCCCATAACACCTGGCCTGCAATAACTTGAATAGCAGCCGCCGCTACGGCAGGCTTGCACGATTAACGACCCTCGACCGGGAGAGACAACACAATGGCACTTATCAGCATGCGTCAAATGCTGGACCACGCAGCCGAGTTCGGCTATGGCGTCCCAGCCTTTAACGTCAACAACCTTGAGCAGATGCGCGCCATCATGGAAGCCGCTGACAAGACCGACTCCCCAGTGATCGTCCAGGCTTCGGCCGGTGCCCGCAAATACGCCGGCGCGCCGTTCCTGCGTCACCTGATCCTGGCCGCGATCGAAGAATTCCCGCACATCCCGGTGTGCATGCACCAGGACCACGGCACCAGCCCTGACGTGTGCCAGCGCTCCATCCAACTGGGCTTCAGCTCGGTCATGATGGACGGCTCCCTCGGCGAAGACGGCAAGACCCCAACCGACTACGAATACAACGTCCGCGTTACCCAGCAAACCGTGGCAATGGCCCACGCTTGCGGTGTTTCGGTGGAAGGCGAGCTGGGCTGCCTGGGTTCCCTGGAAACCGGCATGGCTGGTGAAGAAGACGGCATCGGCGCCGAAGGCGTGCTGGATCACAGCCAAATGCTGACCGACCCGGAAGAAGCCGCTGACTTCGTGAAAAAGACTCAGGTCGACGCCCTGGCCATCGCCATCGGCACCAGCCACGGCGCCTACAAGTTCACCAAGCCGCCGACCGGCGACGTACTGGCCATCGACCGTATCAAGGAAATCCACAAGCGCATCCCTAACACCCATCTGGTGATGCACGGTTCTTCCTCGGTACCGCAGGAGTGGCTGGCGATCATCAACCAGTACGGCGGCGACATCAAAGAAACCTACGGCGTACCGGTTGAAGAAATCGTCGAAGGCATCAAGTACGGCGTGCGCAAAGTCAACATCGACACCGACCTGCGCCTGGCCTCCACCGGCGCAATGCGTCGCCTGATGGCCACCAACCCGAGCGAATTCGACCCGCGCAAATTCTTCGGCGCCACCGTCACCGCGATGCGTGATGTGTGTATCGCTCGTTACGAAGCATTTGGTACTGCGGGCAATGCGTCGAAGATCAAGCCGATCTCGTTGGAAGCCATGTACCAGCGTTACTTGAAAGGTGAGTTGAACGCTAAGGTGAACTAAGCCTCAGGCGTTTAAAAAGAAGCCCGCAGTGATGCGGGCTTTTTCTTGTTGAGATTTGGCTAGGTGGGTTCGCAAGACAGGAGATTCACGGAATGAACTTTTTGATTCTGCACTAGCTGACAGGTGTGTGCGCTTGTTTTTTTTGCAAGTATAAATAGACCATAACGGACGCCGACGCAGTTAGAAATGCCATGCCTGCTGCCACAATAAAAGGTGCTGGGCGACCACCCGCGATTATTAGCATTGTTCCTAAAGAGGGGCCCGTTATCACGCAAAGTATTTGAATGCTTCTAAATGATAGGGATATTCTTCCAATATTTTCTGTAGGACATAATTGCTGAAGAATTATATTTGAAGATATTATGAGTGTCTCATAGCCGAAGCCATTCAAAAACCAAACCATTGGATAGAAGTAGGCTCTCCCCGGTGTTTGGAAAAATACTAAAATTGCGGTCAGGGTTAATGCTGTAGAGAAAATAAGTAATGCGCCTGACCGAAGAAGAATTTCATCGAAGTTTCTCAATTTAAATTTCATCATCAATGCGGCACTTATTGCACCTCCGGCCGTCGCTGATACGATTATTGAAAAATTGACTGGATGTAAACCTTCATAGGCCAGAAAAGACGCCAAATGTGGGTCATAAATACCTAAAGCCAGCGATGTAAGCAGGGAGTACAAAAAGCCTATGCGTAGTTGAAAAGGTAAGGCGTTGAATATAGATAGTCCTCTTATTATATCGAGATAAAGTGGTAAGGCTTTGATGGAGCTTGCCTTAATTTGCGTTCGGAGTGATAGGCAAATAGACCTCAGGAGTGGAAAGGTTAATAAAACTGCGGTAGCTGAGAAAAAGAATAAATCTTTAGGCGACAATACTGCCGTTAACACGCCTGCAAGTAACGGTGCAAGAATTTTTGACGATTGATCAAATAAACTTACGTGACTGAAAAAAGATTTGTGCTCATCAGCATGTATCAATTGCCGAACAAGAATGGTTATTGACGGAAGGTAAAATAAGGTTGACATGCCTTTGAATATGACGAAAAGAAAAAAGCTTTTAAGGTCTGGAGACACTGCCAGCCCTAAAGTAGACAGTATGCGGAGTGAAGCGCCGGATACTAGTGTTTTCCTTACATCATATCGATCTATCAGCGATCCTATAATCGGACCTAGAAACAACATAGGCGCACCCAGGCAAAAAGCCAGGAACGCTATCGAAGAAGGAGAGGCATGCCATAGATAAACGGGAACCGTGAAGATTAAAAAAATATCGAGCCACAGTGAGAAACTGGATAGCGCTTGCACGCAAATAATTTTACTTGACGTTTTCATTATGACGGTCTGGATGCAGAAAAAGCTTATCTTCAAATACGAAGCCATCCAGTTCATTTTCACTGGCGAATCGATACAAGTCGCTTAGTCTATTTATAAAGCCGCATCCGTTGAAATTTAAAGAGGTGTTACAAAGTACGCCGACTCCTGATACGGCATGATAGGTGCTGAGTAATTGGTGCATACGAATATTCTGTAATTTATTGACTGATTGCGGACGCGCTGAGTTATCGACGTGTGTCACCGCCGGTATGCTAGCTGAGATAACTTTGCGAAATTCCAGCATGAAGGGTGAGGGGGCAGGGGGATAGAAGTATTCAGCCATACATTCTTCTAAACATATCGGAGCTATAGGGCGAAACCCTTCGCGTTTCTTGATTTTGTTTAATCTAACGAGATTTTCTCTGTCTTAATTGAGAAGTGAGGGTCTGGTATGCATCGTTTGACTGATTGATGAGCGTAGGTTCTATAATTACACGATTCATATATAGTTCCTCAGTGTTATTGCATTCGCAGATTGGCGATGCACTCAAACCGTATGAAGGTTTATTTTGATTGTCAATGTGTATTTTTTCAGCTGTATTAATTTTAGCTAAGTCCTTGTTTATTTTTTGTATGAGCTTGTCGGGTTATTCTGATTGATATTTCCTACATTTCGCGCTACCGCTGATTTTTGAAAATATTAAGTAAAACACAGTTATGTAATATTTGGTTGCATATGTGCGAAAGATTTGATTGTCGTTGTGATTCAAATATTCTTCTTTGCGGCTTAATTTCGAGAGTTTGATCGGAGAAACCGAGTACGACGCAGGGAATATCTACGTTAATATTGACCAGTATGGGGGGAGCCCTAGCGGCCATGAACGTAATATGGGGTGTATATCACGTGTTATAACGCGTTTGTACTGGGGTAATAAAACCTCAGGAATTCAGCCGATTTTTTAGGGTACGCTGTGCAGCACTTAGCAGAATCCAGACTCGCGCTTAAATCCCAAGCAATAGGCATAAAAAACCGAGCCCCTATCAGGCTCATTAATGGGGCGGTGTGCTGATCTATTATTCGGTTATCTATGGGTTTGTGGTTATTTGGAATTTATCTATAAGACTGTCAAAGTTTACAGTGTCATCGATTGCGTTTTGTCCTCATTATTGGGCTATCAATCCAGTAAAGGAATACGCGGTCATGACACTTTCAAGTGCTTGAAAATGGGTGCAATACTCGGTGCTTTTATGCTTATAGGGCAGGTATACGGAGTGGAGTTGAATTGCCCTGAGGTTTCGACCATCAAGACTGTCAGTCGCCAGTTTGCGGATCAGAGCGGTGTTTGGAAGGGTGAGTAATACATGGAAGACAGTTCTATTACAGCCGCATTTAAGTTCCAAAGTGCAGCCATCAAACAAGGTACAGATAGTGAGACCAGCCACGCTTATTACTATGTGGCTTGTAATTACGTCGGCGCAGGAAGTGACGACTACTTGAGAATGGCCCAGAGATTCGTTTCGTCTCCCGTGGCACAGGGCTCTAATTGGAATGAGAACAACGAATGTATCCAGAGCAGTGTTTCTAAATGCGCCTTTAACGTAATGAATTCAAAAGGACCTGCTCCGATTAAATTGCCTGTGCAATAAGCAGGTGAAAAGCCCCTCGCAAATGTGGGGGCCGAGCAAAGCCGGCTCCCACAGAAACCTTCACTCGTGATCAATATCCAACTTGTCGAACGTCACCTTCGCTCCTTCCTTGCTATCCCCGCTGTTGTCCTGCACATAAGCGCCGGCCTTGAAGTACAGCGGCTTGGCGCCCCAGGCGGCGCCGATGCGCTCGTTCCATTCGCCATCGGCGGCATAGACGCTCAGCAGTCCGGCTTTGTTGAGGTTGATCACGTAGGTGAAGCTCTTTTCCAGCGGTACGTTGGAGGCCACGGTGATCACGCGGCTCTCCTCTTCGTCCGGACGCATGCGCACTTTGGCGACGATGTTGCCGGTCTGGGTTTTTTCCTTGAATTGATACTCAAGTTTGATCAGCGGTTTCTGGCTCTCATACGCGTGGATTTGGCCAATCACGATTTTGCCAGTGGAAGGCACCTGGTTGACGGTGAGGGTGGCGCGTAGGAAGTTGTCGGCGTCGGGGTAGGTCCAGTTGCGCAGGCGGCCATCGGCGTAGGTTTCGCGCAGTTCGCTGCGGGGGTAGATGGCGTTCTCGGTGCGGGTACCGGTGACGGGTGTCCAGAATTGCACATTGCTGCCTTCGGCCTGGAAATATTGGTCGTTGAAGCCGCTGAGCAGTTTCGGGGTTTCGATGGTCGCGGGGGGCGAGCCGATCGGAATGCTCAGGTTCCAAGTAGAGAGGTCGATCATGGCATTGGCCTTTTACGGGGGGTGAAAGCTCTGGCACGGGGCCTTAAACGTTCTTTATAGGCGGTGGCTGTCCAATTGTTAAACAATCGATGGCAGTTTATTGGCGTCAACGGAATGTCAAAATGCCATGTTTCCCATGAATCGGGGGCTGTAGAGGTTGACCGTTAGTCGGCTGCCCGAACTTTGGCGCAATGATGGCATCCACTTCCCTTCTGATTTTTCAGAACCGGAGCTAGAGTGAAGCCTCAGTGTTTATCCGGGTTTTATCTCAGAAGTGACCGGAGCGGCAATCTAAGGATGAGACGTAGCATGGAATGCGCTCCACACCACGGCGATGGCAGTTCGGTTCTTCTGGTGGTCGACGACTACCCCGAAAACCTGATCAGCATGCGCGCCCTTCTGCAACGTGAGGATTGGCACGTGGTGACCGCTGCGTCCGGCGTGGAAGCCTTGGAGTTGCTGCTGCAGCATGACGTCGATTTGGTATTGCTGGACGTGATGATGCCGGGCATGGACGGTTTTGAAGTCGCCCGCCTGATGCGCGGCAGTCAACGTACGCGCATGACCCCGATCATTTTTCTGAGTGCCAATGCGCAATCGCCTGCTTCCGTCTTGGAAGGCTATGCCAGCGGCGCCATCGATTACCTGTTCAAGCCTTTCGACCCACATATTCTCAAACCCAAGGTCCAGGCGTTGTTGGAGCACCAGCGCAATCGCCGGGCTTTGCAGCGCTTGAGCCACGACCTGGAGTCGGCCCGCGCCTTCAATGCCTCGGTGCTCGACAACGCTGCCGAAGGCATCCTGGTGGTCAGCGAGGAGGGCGTGATTCAGTACGCCAACCCGGCGATCTCGCGCTTGCTCAACGCCACGCACAATGAGCTGCAGGGCCAGCCGTTTCTGAGTTTTCTGCAAAAGCCTCATTTGCCTAGTTGGCAGGATTCGCAGATGTATGCCGGTTACCAAACGGGCCAGACCTGGCGCCTGCATGACGCCCTGCTGCGCACCGGTCGCGGTCAGCAGGTGCCGGTGGCGTTATCCTGCGCGCCGCTGCCGTCCGAGCAGAAGGCGATGGTGGTGACGGTGCTGGACATGTCCGAGGTGCGCCACCTGCACCAGCAGTTGGAGTTTCAAGCGGTCACTGACCCACTCACCGGTTTGCTTAATCGCCGTGGGTTCTATCAAGCCGTGGAAAACAGCCTGTTGCGCGGCGAGCGGGGGGAGCAGTCGCTGGTGCTGCTGTACCTGGACCTCGATGGCTTCAAGAGGGTCAACGATTCCCTGGGCCATGATGCAGGGGATCGGGTGCTGCGCTGGGTCTCGGAACAACTGCAAGGTTGCCTGCGTTCCTACGACATCATCGGACGCATGGGCGGTGATGAATTTACCGCGTTGGTGGAGCTGGAGTTTCCGGAGCAGGCGGCAAAAATTTCGGAAAAATTGATCGAACGGGTGTCTGTCTGTCAGCAAGTCGACGGTTTGGATGTGATGCTCGGCGTGAGTATCGGCATCGCCACGTTTCCGGACTGCGGCGCGGATTTGAATGGTCTGCTGCGGGCGGCCGATATCGCCATGTACGAAGCCAAACGCGCAGGGCGTCAGCAATATCGCTATTTCGACCAGGAAATGAACGGGCGCGCCCGCTCACGCTTGATGCTCGAAGACAGCGTGCGCACGGCAATCGAAAATAAAGAGTTCACCCTGGTCTACCAGCCGCAGGTGTCGTTGGAGGATGGGCGCCTGCGTGGCGTGGAAGCGTTGTTGCGCTGGCAACATCCCAGTGTGGGTGACGTGCCGCCGGGGTTGTTCCTGCCGTTGCTGGAGGAAGCGCGGCTGATCAGCCAATTGAGCGCGTGGATTTACCAGCAGGTCGCCGCCCAGCGTCATGCCTGGCACAGCACTTTCGATGAAGAGCTGGTGCTGAGCGTGAGCCTGAGCAGCAGCCAGTTCAATATGCCCAACCTGGCCAACCAGCTGCAGCAGATGCTGGAGTGCTACGGTTTGAACGGGCGTCAGTTGGAGGTGGAGATCGGCGAAGATTGCCTGATGAGTAACCGCGAGGAGGCCATCAAGCAACTCAAGTTGTTGCGTCGCATTGGTGTGCGTATCGCCTTGGATGACTTTGGTTCCGGGCAGTGTTCCCTGGCCCATCTGCGCGATCTGGAGTTCGACACCCTCAAGCTCGATCCGAAATTAGTGGCGCGCCTGCCAGGCTCGGCGCGCGATGCGGCCATGGCCCGCAGCATCATTGAGTTGTGTGCGCATTTTGAAGTGCTGGTGGTGGCCGAGGGCGTGGAAACCCAAGAGCAGGCCCACTGGCTCAGGGCACACGGCTGTCCGTTCGTTCAAGGGGCATGGGCGGCATTGCCGTTGATGGCCGAGGAAATGGTCGACTGGTCCCGCACCCGCGTGAGTTGAATTGGTTACACTGACGCCCTTCGAATCCCGCCGCGCACGCCATGACTACGCTGAAATACCTCCAGGCCTACCCTGTCACTCTTCAGGAGCAAGTGCGCCAGATGATCGCCAAGGACCAATTGGGCGCCTATCTGGAACAGCGTTATCCCGAGCGCCATGGGGTGCAGAGCGACAAGGCCTTGTACGCCTACGCGCTGGCCTTGAAGCAAGAACACCTGCGCAACGCGCCGGCCATCGATAAAGTGCTGTTCGATAACCGCTTGGACCTGACGCACCGAGCCCTGGGCCTGCACACGACCATTTCCAGGGTGCAGGGCGGCAACCTCAAAGCCAAGAAAGAGATCCGCATCGCCGCCTTGTTCAAAGAGGCCGCGCCGGAATTTCTGCGCATGATCGTGGTGCATGAGCTGGCGCACTTCAAAGAATCGGACCACAACAAGGCGTTCTACAAACTCTGCCAATACATGATGCCGGAATACCATCAGGTGGAATTCGACCTGCGGGTATACCTCACGTATCGCGACCTGCTGGGCAAACCCTGACCGCACAAGGCCAATGACCATGGATGTGAGCAAAACCAAAAGCAGCTTCTACCGCCGCCTCTATGTGGCCTACCTGATCGACAGCGGCCAGGCCAGCAACGTACCGGCGCTGACGGAGATGACCGGCATGCCTCGGCGCACGGCCCAGGACACCATTGCCGCGCTGGCCGACTGGATATCGTGTGTGAGTTCGAACAAGAAGACGGCGCCCGCAACCATGCCGGGTGTTATCGAATTCGCGACTGGGGCGCGATCGATCGGCGCTGGATCGAAGCCAATCTGACCTCGATCAAGCGCGTGCTGGGTTATCCCTGAGTTCTTGGTTGATTCCCTGGCATCATCGGGGGCAAGCCCCTTCCCACAGTTGGCCGCAGTGCTCTGGATGGCTTTCTCAGGCGCGCCGCATGCCGATATGAGGAATGTCGTCCTCCAGGTATTCCTCTCCCGCTACCACGAAGCCATAACGGCCGTAATAGCCCTGCAAATGCGCTTGGGCTGAGAGAAATATCGGCGTATCAGGCCAGATATCGTCAATCTGCTTGAGAGTCTCTTCCATCATCCGGTGCGCCAACCCGGTGCCCCGTGCCGCTGGGGCAATAATCACTCGGCCGACCACCACGTCACCGCCTTGGGTATCGGGGTCCAGCAGCCGAAGGTAGGCCACCAGCTCGTCATTCTGCCAGCCCATCAGGTGATGGGTGTCGCCGATCAAGTCCTGCCCGTCGACGTCCTGATAGATGCATTTCTGCTCCACTACGAAGACTTCGTTGCGTAACCGCAGGATGGCGTAGAGCTGATCTTTGCCCAGGTCATTGTGGTGTTTGCAGACCCAATCAACTGTCATGGTGTGTTCTCGCATAAATGTCTGTTCTTGATAGTAAGCGCGACGGGCAGCTCTGTCTAAATGGTCTATTGTGGTGAATGAAATCAATTAGCCATCACTGAGTGCCCTGTTGCCCCGTTTCTTTGTGTAATCTGGGCTACTGTTAACACCTCAGGTATGGCCTGAGCTAAGCTCGCCAAGGATTTTGAGCATGCCGCGATTTTCTCGTGCCTTTGCTTTAATTGGAGTGTTGTTGCTGGCTCAGCCGGCGTTTGCACAGCGTCTGCGCCTGGTCGCGGATGCCTGGCCACCCTTTACCGATGCGACTTTGATCAATGGTGGGCTGGCCACTGACATTGTCACCACGGCCCTAGCGCGCGCAGGTTATGCCAGTGACTTTGAACAAGTGCCCTGGGCCCGGGCGTTGATGGGCGTGGGCGATGGGCGCTATGACGTGCTGATCAACGCCTGGTACGACGACGCCCGCACGCAACTGGGCGAATTCTCCAACGAATACCTGCTCAACCGCGTGCGTTTTATCAAGCGCCGCGACGACCCTATCGACTATCAGACCCTGGAACAACTGCACGACTACCCGATTGCCGTGGTGCGCGGTTATGCCTATTCGGCGGCCTTCGACGGGGACACCCAACTGCAGAAAGTGCCGGTGCATAACTTCGCCATGGCCGTACGCATGCTGGCGGCGCAGCGGGTGCGGCTGACGGTGGAGGATGAGTATGTGGCGCGCTATTACCTGTCCCGCGAATCGCCCCGGGTGCGCAACGCCATAGAGTTTCTGCCCAAACCGCTGAGCGAAAACAGCCTGCACATCCTGGTTAGCCTGAAAAATCCTCAGCATGCGCAGATTGTGGCGAGCTTTGACCGGGAGATTGCCAGTATGAAGGTGGATGGCAGTTATGCGCGGTTGATGAAGGCCCATGGTATGTAGTGCCTGTGCGGGCCTTATCGGGGGCAAGCCCTTTCCACAGGTGGACCGTGTTAATCCGATCAGGGGTGGAGGGGGCTTGCCCCCCGATAGCGACCTAAGCCGCTTCGGTGTCCTTGATCAAATGCGCCGCCAGTGTGCGCAACGGCCCCAGCTGTCGGCAGATCAGCGCCAGCTGCGTTTGCACCAAGCGCTGCCCCTCGTCGATCTCATCCGGCATCTGCTCCAGCTCGGCGGCCAGGGCTTCTTCGGCATCGCTCTGGATCGCAATCGGTTGTTTGTTGGCCAGCCCCGTGGCGATTTCGTCAATGCTGGCTGCCAGGCTATGGCCGGCGCCGTTGATCAGGTGTTCGCGCACGTCGGCCGGCAGTGCGGTGTCGCGGTGTGCGCCCAACCCCGACAAATAGCTGAGCAAAGTGTGTGATAGCACCAGGAAGCGAAAGCCCACGTCGGCTTCTTTGCGAAAGTGCCCCGGCTCCATCAGCATGTTGGCCAAGGTGGTGGACAGCGCCGCATCGGCGTTGTGCGCATTGCGCCTGGCCAGGCGATAGGCCAGGTCGTCGCTCTTGCCGGCGGCGTACTGCTGCATGATTTGCCGCAGGTAGATACTGTTGCAGGTCAGGGTGTTGGCCAGCACTTTGTTCAGGCGCCGGCCCTGCCAGTCCGGCAGAAACAGGAACACCGCCAGCCCCGCGATCAGGCTGCCGATCAACGTATCGAACAGCCGAGGCAGGAACAGCCCGTAGCCATCGCCCACTTGGTTGAAGCAGAACAGCACCATCAGCGTGATCGCCGCCGTGGCCAGGGTGTAGCGGGTGGTGCGATTGATAAAGAACACCAGGCCGGCAGCGATGGCGAACATCGATTGCACCAGCGGGCTGGGGAACAGATCGAACAGCGCCCAGGCCACGGTCAGGCCAATGGCGGTGCCGACGATCCGTTGGCCCAGTTTGCGCCGGGTGGCGCCGTAGTTGGGTTGGCACACGAACAGCGTCGTGAGGATGATCCAATAACCCTGGGATGCGTGAATCGCATGCAAGGTGCCGTAGCCGATGGTCAGCGCCAACGACAGGCGCAACGCATGGCGGAACAGCAATGACGTCGGCGTCAGCTGCGTGCGCAGCCGTGTCCACATTTCCTTGAGGTTACGCGGCGCGCGATCGAGCAGATTGCTGTCGGTGGCGTCGGCCAGGGCGTCGGGGTTGCTGGCGTCGCCGAGCAGGCGGTCGAGGGTCGACAGGTTGGCCGCCAGGGCGCGCAACGAGCGCAGTAGGCCGCGCCAGGCCGGGTTGCTCTGGATGCGCAGGTGTTCCAGAGAAGCGTTCAGGTCACCGAGGGCTTCGGCAAAACTGTCGTCGTAGACAAACGGCTGGCGCAACTGGATCGACTCAGCGAGGGCCTGGCAGGCCTTGCCTTGCTGGCGCAACAGGCGCTGGCAGCGGAACAGCACGTCGCTGTGGAAAAACGCCTCGGCCAGGGCGTTGTAGGGATAGTGCGAAGAACTGGCGCGTTCGTGGATGTCCTGGGCCAGAAAGTACAGCTTCAGGTAGCGGCTGACCTTCGAACCCGGGCGACCGTTACCCACGCGGTGCAGGATGATTTCCTTCGCCGCATTCAGCGCTGCGACTACGCGACCGTTCTGCTGAGCCAGTTCCAGACGACGGGCTTCTACATCCAGTTGGCGGATCGGTTCAAACAGCGACGACTTGAGCTTGAGGTAACGCCCCAACTCGCGAAACAAACGCGCCAGGCTCTGTTGCACCGGCTGGTTGGAAAACAGCACCTGCCACAACACTGACAACGCGCCATACCAGGCAGCGCCGGCCACCAACAGCAGCGGTTCGTGCCAGAAGTCCGACACCGCCCCTCCGCGCTGATCCACACCGATCATGGTGTAGACCGACAGAATCAGCGTCGCCGAGGCAATCGCACCGTAGCGCTCGCCAAGGGCGCCGAGCATGGTCAGGCAGAAACTCGCCAGCGCCAGGGCAATCGCAAACAGCCAGGGGTAGGGGAACAACAGTTCCACCGACAGCGCGGCGATGCTGAAACACACCAGCGTCACCGCCAGGGCATTGAGGCGGCCTTGCCAGCTGTCATCGGTCTCGGCCAGAGCGCTGGCGATAATCCCCAGGAACAGCGGGATCAGCAGGGTCATTTCATCCTGATACCAGCACAGCGCCATGCTGCCGGTGAGGGCGATAAACACCCGAACGCTGTAGCTGAATTTATCCAGCGCCCATAGGCGCCGCATGGACTGCTTGAACGAGGTCGATGACATGAAGGCTGGAGTCTTCCGGGACGATGCCGCTAAATTGAGGCAGTAAGGACGCCACGGCAAGCGTGGTGATCACATCTCACCGCAAATTATTTCACAGGCACACTGCAAATCAGAACGTGGGAGGGGGCTTCGTCAGACGTATTGCGCGGCGGCGTAGCCCGATGCCCAGGCCCATTGGAAGTTAAACCCGCCCAAGTGGCCGGTCACGTCCAGCACTTCGCCAATAAAGTACAGCCCTGGGCTTTTCAGTGATTCCATGGTCTTGGACGAGACTTCCCGCGTGTCCACGCCGCCCAGCGTCACTTCGGCGGTGCGATAGCCCTCGGTGCCGGCGGGCACGAACTGCCAGCTCGACAACTTCTGCGCGATGTCGGCGACTTCGGCATGGGTGTATTGCTTCATCGGCTTGGACGCGAACCAAGTGTCTGCCAGCAGGTTGGCCATCTTTTTGGTGAAGATCTCACCGAGCAGGGTCTTCAACTCGCTGTTCGGTCGCTCGACCTGTTGCTGTTGCAGCCAGGTGTGGGCGTCGTGCTCGGGCAGCAGGTTGATTTCGACCGTGTCGCCCGGCTCCCAGTACGAGGAAATCTGCAGGATCGCCGGCCCGCTCAGGCCGCGATGGGTAAACAGCAGATTCTCGCGAAAACTCTGGCCGTTGCAGCTGGCCACGCAATCCACGGAGGTGCCGGACAACTCGGTGCACAGCGCCTTGAGCTGATCGGTGATGGTAAACGGCACCAATCCTGCGCGGGTTGGCAGCAGTTCATGGCCGAACTGCTTGGCCACCTGATAGCCGAACCCGGTGGCGCCCAGGGTCGGGATCGACAGGCCGCCGGTGGCGATCACCAGGGATTCACAGCGCAGCTCACCGAGGGTGGTTTGCAACTGATAGCCGCTGTCGAGCTTAGCGATTTCCTGGATGGAGGTGTCCAGGTGCAGGCTTACACCGGTCTGGATGCACTCATCGAGCAACATTCCGAGGATGTCGCTGGATTTGTTATCACAGAACAGTTGGCCGAGTTTCTTCTCGTGGTACGGCACGCCGTGCTTGGCCACCAGCCCGATGAAGTCCCATTGGGTGTAACGGGCCAAGGCCGACTTGCAGAAGTGCGCGTTGTGGGACAGGAAGTTAGCCGGCTCGGTGTACATATTGGTGAAGTTGCAGCGGCCACCGCCGGACATCAGGATCTTTTTGCCGGCTTTGTTTGCATGGTCGATCAACATCACCTTGCGCCCACGACCAGCGGCGGTCAGTGCGCACATCAAGCCTGCGGCGCCGGCGCCAATGATCACAACTTCGGTCGAGCGCACAGCAATGTCCTCATAAAAATACGGGTCTGAATGCAATCAAAACTGTGGGAGGGGGCAAAACCCTTCCCACATTGGATCTTCATATAGGTCGCAGATCGGGTTACAGGATGCGCACGCGCAACGAGCGGCCCTTGATCTTGCCGTCGTTCAAGCGCTGCAGTGCTTGCTTAGCGATGCCCCGTTCCACGGCCACGAACG
The DNA here is from genome assembly GCA_027943415.1 of Closterium sp. NIES-67. NCBI lineage: Eukaryota > Viridiplantae > Streptophyta > Zygnematophyceae > Desmidiales > Closteriaceae > Closterium > Closterium sp. NIES-67. The sequence continues at coordinate 218,785 of BQMB01002417.1, forward strand.
CCTGGAAGTCGAAGATCGCGATCTTGCCAACCTGGGCGCCGGGGATGCCGGCTTCGCCGGTCAATGCACCGAGGATGTCACCTGGGCGCACTTTGTCTTTACGGCCAGCGGCAATGCACAGGGTGCTCATCTGCGGCAACAACGGACCGCCGCTTTGCGGCTTGAGGTTGTCCAGTTGGTCCCAGTTCAGCGGCGACTTTTGCAGCTGCTCGATGGCCTGGGCACGGTGGGCCTCGGACGGCGCCACCAGGCTGATGGCGATGCCGGTCTCACCGGCGCGGCCGGTGCGGCCGACGCGGTGGATGTGGATTTCCGAGTCGCGGGCCAGTTCGACGTTGATCACCATGTCCAGCGAGTCGATGTCCAGGCCACGGGCGGCCACGTCGGTGGCCACCAGCACCGAGGTGCTGCGGTTGGCGAACATCGCCAGTACCTGATCGCGGTCGCGCTGTTCCAGGTCGCCGTGCAGGCCGACGGCGGAGATGCCCTTGGCCGTCAGGTGGTCGACGGTTTCCTGCACTTGCTGCTTGGTAAAGCAGAACGCCACGCACGAGGCCGGACGGAAATGCGCCAGCACCTTGGTCACCGCGTCCATGCGTTCTTCCGGGGAGATCTCATAGAAACGCTGCTCGATCTGCTCGTCGGAATGGAACGCTTCGGCCTTCACCTGCTGTGGCGCGCGCATGAACTTGGAGGCCAACTGCTTGATGCTCACCGGGTAGGTGGCCGAGAACAGCAGGGTCTGACGGCGTGGCGGGGTCTTGCTGATGATGTCTTCGATGGCGTCATAGAAACCCATGTCGAGCATGCGGTCGGCTTCATCGAGGATCAGCGTGTTCAAGCCGTCCAGCACCAGCGAACCCTTGCGCAGGTGTTGCTGGATACGGCCCGGGGTGCCGACGATCACGTGGGCGCCATGTTCCAGCGAAGCGATCTGCGGGCCGAGGGACACACCGCCGCACAGGGTCAGCACCTTGATGTTGTCTTCGGCGCGGGCCAGGCGGCGGATTTCCTTGGCCACCTGGTCGGCCAGCTCGCGGGTCGGGCACATCACCAGGGCCTGGCAACCGAAGTAGCGCGGGTTGATCGGGTTCAGCAGGCCGATGCCGAAGGCGGCGGTCTTGCCGCTGCCGGTCTTGGCCTGGGCAATCAGGTCCAGCCCCTTGAGGATCACCGGCAAGCTTTGTGCCTGGATCTGCGTCATCTCGACGTAACCCAGCGAGTCGAGGTTAGCCAGCATGGCGGCGGACAGCGGCAAGGTATTAAAAGCGGTGGCGATGGTGGTCACGGGGCGGGCTCTGCAAAAACAAAATGTCGCGCAGTGTACCAGTCTCGTGGGATTTTCCCCGCAAGTTCTAGACGAGCCGCCCGTCAGTGCTCGATGTCGTGCTCGCGGCTGCCCAGCCGTTTGCCGTCTTTTGGCGACAGTTGCAGGAAAATCGCCGCCGCCAACATCGCCATGACGCCCACGGTGAGGAAGGTCAACTGGAACGCGCCGAGCACGGTATTGACCCCGTCATTGCCGGCTTCGGCGGTGAACCCGCCCAGCAATGCGCCGGCGCAGGCCACGCCGAGGCTCAGGGACAATTGCGCCACCACCGACAGCAGGCTGTTGCCGCTGCTGGCCTGGGCGTCGTCGAGGTCGATCAAGGTCACGGTGTTCATCGCGGTAAATTGCAGGGAGTTGATTGCCCCCAGCACCGCCAGCATGCCCAGCAGCAGCGGGTAGGGCGTCTGCTCGCTGACCAGGCCCATGCTCGCCAGCATGATGCCCAGCGCCAGGGTGTTGCCGGTCAGCACCACGCGGTAGCCCAGGCGTTCGATCAGCGGCCGCGCCACGGACTTGGCGAACATCGCCGCCGCCGCCAACGGCAGCATGCTCATGCCGGCCTCCGACGGCGAATACCCCAGCGCCACCTGCAACAGCAGCGGCACCAGAAACGGCAACGCGCCGCTGCCCAGGCGGGCGAACAGGTTACCCAGGATGCCCACGGCAAAGGTGCGGGTCTTGAACAGCACCGGCGAAAACAGCGGGTTATCGATATGCCCGGCGCGCAGCCAGTACGCCGCCAGGCACGCCAGCCCGCCGAACAGCAGCAACATCACCCGCAGGTGCGGCAGGTGCAGTTCGCCCAGGCCCTCCATGGCGATGGTGATCAGCACCATCGCCGCGCCGAACAGCACAAAGCCCATTCCGTCAAAGCGCGTGCGTTCACTGCCGCGCAGGTCCGGGATGAACTTCCACACGGCGTAGCACCCGATCATGCCCACCGGCAGGTTGATCAGAAAGATCCAGTGCCAGGTCAGGTATTGCACCATCCAGCCGCCCATGGTCGGGCCAAGCAGCGGGCCGAGCAGGCCAGGGATGGTGATGAAGCCCATGATCCGCACCAGCTCGGAGCGCGGGTAGGCGCGCAATACCACCAGGCGTCCCACCGGCAGCATCAGCGCGCCGCCCAGACCCTGCACGACCCGAGCCCCCACCAGCATGGTCAGGCTGCTGGACAGCGCGCACAGCAGCGAGCCGATGCTGAACAGCATGATTGCGCCAAAGAAGATCTTCTTGGTGCCGAAACGGTCGGCGATCCAGCCCGATGCTGGGATCAGCAAGGCGACCGTAAGCATGTAGGCGATCACCACCCCCTGCATGCGCAACGGGTTTTCCGCCAGGTCCCTGGCCATGGCCGGCAGAGCGGTGTTGAGAATCGTCCCATCGAGCGACTGCATAAAGAAGGCAATCGCCACCACCCAGGGGAGCCAGCGGGCGGTCTTGGCATCGAGAGGGGCGCGATCGGGCATGGGGGACCTTTTTGTTAGCCGGCTATGTGTCGGCGATTATGCGCCATCCATCGCGCCTTTTCCCACTGGCGGTTGGTCTAAGTCCGACAACACCGCGTGCTCGCCCACCAGGAAATCCAACAGCGCGCGATGCACCGCCAGGGCGGCCTCGCGGGATTCCAGATCCAACAGGTGACCGGTGTGTTGCGCCACCGCAAAACTGCTGCGCCCCACGTATTGCTTGAACAATTGAGCGTCGGCGGCGGGGGTGTATTCGTCCAGCGCGCCGTTGAGGAAATGCACCGGCGTTTCGATTTGCCGCAGCGCCGGCAGGTAATTGCCGTCGCCCAATGCCAGCACCTGGTGGATATGAAAGCGCGCTTGCCGGTATTCGGTGGTGGCCATGTTCGACAGGTGCCGATGGTTATTGCGCTTGAGACGCGGCGACAGGTATTTGCCTACGGTTTCGTTGAGCAAATGGCCGACGGCGGATTTGTCATCGGCCTCGATCAGCACGCGTACGCGGTCCACGTAGTCGAGCATGGCTCGGTTGAGGTTGGGTGCCAGGGCCATCACCACCGAGCTTTTGATGGAGGGCGGGTTGTGCGCCAGGGTGAGCAGGGTGGAAATGCCGCCCCAGGAAGCCGACACCAGATGGTTGACCTCGAAACGCTCCACCAGCGCCCGCAGGATCTGCACCTCGTCGTCCTTGGTGACCAGGTCAAGGTCGCCGTTGTGTTCGCGTGAATAGCCGGAGAACGGCAGGTCGAACAGCAGCACATTGAAGTGTTCGGCCAGGCATTTGCTGGTACGCGCGAAAGACCGCGTGGTGGAGAGCGCCCCATTGACCAGCAGGACGGTGTTCTTGTGTGGATCGTTTCCCAGTCGCTCTACGTGGACGTTGTAGTGCTTGTACAGCCGTTCAATGACAAAACTTCCATGGTTCATGTCAACGCTCCAGCTTGTCCTTCCCCGGACAAGGTCATGCTTTGCGTGCGGGCACGCGGGTAGGGTGGCGGGATGCCACTAACCCTTATAACGAGGTTTTTTGCAGGCGACAACAGGCTGCCCGCGCGCACGGTGCGCAAGAGAAATGACCGTAGGAATGGGTAAAGCCGAGCTGTCTGAAACCAGCACAAGACAATGTGCGAGGGTGCTTGCCCCCGATAGCGATGTGTCAGTTAATGAGCACTTGGTTGAACACCGCTATCGGGAGCAAGCTCCTTCCCACAGGGAGAGTTTTTACAACGTCAGGGTCAGGCGTTTTATCAGCGCCCCCGGTAACAGATTGGAGGCTGTGTTGCGCTGACCGTAGGTACTGGGTGACAGCAGTAACTCCCGCTCGGCGGTCAGTGCTTCCAGCTGCGAACCGAGCAAGCTGTACACACTGTCATCAAAACGCATGGTGCTGACCGGCGCCTTGATCTCGCCGTCCTCCACCCAGAACGTGGCGAAGCGCGTCATGCCGGTCAGGCGCGCGGCCGGCAGGTCGGAGTAGTTCAGGTACCACAGGTTGCTGATATACAGCCCGGTGCCCAACTGCTTGAGGATGTCGGCTTGGGCCAGGTCGCCGGCCGCCATTTGCAGGGCGCTGGGGGATTCGTCGCCACTGGCGCCATTGGCGCTCAGGCCGTATTCGGCGGCGCTGCGCGAATTGACCAGTTGACCGCTCGCCTGGCCGGCGTCGATCAGCGTTACATCGCTGCGCGGGTAGCCTTCGCTGGAGAACGCCTGGCTCAGGGAGCCGCTGATCCGTTCCTGCACCGTCACCTGCTTATTGAGGTGTTGCTCGCCGGCATACAGACGTTGCAGCGAACTGCCTTTGCTGGCGATGGCCTGGGCGGAAAAACCGCCCCAGGTGATGATGCCGATGATTTCTTCAAGCGCTGCCGGTGCCAGGTAAGCGCGGTATTGACCCGGTGCCAGGGTGTGCAGCGGCCGGCCGAGGAAGTCGAGCTGGTCGCGAGCCTGCTGCAAGCGCCGTGCGAACTCGGCGCTGTCCCAGGTGTGCCCGGCGTAGCTGGCTTTGACCGCTTCGCCATTGGCATGGAACAGGCTGAAATCGAAATTGAAGCTATTGGCCTGGTGCCAGCCGAATGCGCCGTCGGAACTGGCAAAGCCACGGCTGATTGGGCCGGCGGCATAGAAGCCCACCAGGTCCAGCGCGTCTGCGGCCTGGCTGACTTCGGCCAACACCTGGGCCAGTTCCGGCAAGGGTTGGGCCTGTTCGTTGTGGCTGTGCCAGGCATCGTGGTTGAGCAACAGGTAGGGATCCGGTGGCAGCAGCGGCAAGGTTTCGCGCAACTGCTGCAGGCCTTCGGCCAAACGCTGGCGATCCAGTTCCGAATCGCCGGCCAGGGTGATGCTCAGGTCGGCGTGACGCCCGTCACTGATCAACTTGAGGTTCACGCTGGCCTGCTGCACCTGCCCGGCCTGGCGCACTTTGGCGTGGTTGAAACGCACGAACTCCGACGCTTCGGCGGCATAGCCCAGGTGAAACTGTTCCTTGTCGGTGATGGCTTGGGTGAGCCACTGCACCAATGCCTTGAAATCATTCATCAGGCATCTCCTCCGAAAACGTCGACGTTGCTGAACACGCAGGCCGGCGAGGCATGGCCGACACGGATCACCTGGTTGGGCTCGCCCTTGCCGCAGTTGGGCGTGCCCAGCACCTGGAAGGTACTGGCGTCGCCCACCGCGCTGAGGTTGCGCCAGAACTGCGCGGAAATCGCGCGGTAGTTGGGGTTCTTCACCACGCCTTTGAGTTCGCCGTTTTCGATCAACTGGCCCCATTCGCAGCCGAACTGGAACTTGTTGCGCGCGTCATCAATAGACCACGAGCGGTTGGTCGACATCAGGATGCCGCTTTCGATACCGCCGATCATTTGCGCCAGGCTCTGGTCGCCGGCCTCGATATTCAGGTTGGCCATGCGGTCGATCGGCGGGCGGTTCCAACTGCTGGCCCGGCTGTTGGCCACACCGTCCATGCCGGCGCGAAATTGCGACAACGCACCGCCCAACGGCTTGAGCAGCAAGCCTTCGCGGATCAGGAACTGCTTGCTGGCGGCGCTGCCATCGTCGTCATGGCTGTAGCTGGCGAGCTGTTCGGGGATGTTCGGGTCGAACGTTACGTTGAGCAGGCGGGAGCCGTATTGCAGGTGGCCGAAGTCGCTGGCCTTGACGAAACTGGTGCCGGCGTAATTGCGTTCATCGCCGAGGATGCGGTCCAGCTCCAGCGGATGGCCGATGGATTCGTGGATCTGCAGGATCATCTGGTCGGGCATCAGCAGCAGGTCGCGCGGACCCTGGGGCGTGTTGGGCGCCAGCAACAGTTGCAGGGCTTCGTCGGCCACCCGTGGTGCGGCGCCTACCAGGCCGAAGCGGCGGATCACGTCATAGCCGCCTTGCTGGCCGAAGTTGGTACCGCCCAGGGTGCGGGTCTGGCTGTCGGTGCTGTCGTAGGCGGTGACACTCACGCCGGGGAACACAAAACGTTGGGCCTGACGCAACTCGGCGCCAGCGCTGTTGAGGTAGATTTGCTCGACCTGGGTCAGGCCAAGGCTGACGTCCCAGCTGACCAGGCGCTCGTCTTTCGGCACGGCGGCAGACTCGTCGCCCAGCAATTGATAGCAGTCGCTCAAGGCAGGAAAGGGCTGGTTGAGTTCGGGCGACAGATAGTCGGCCACGTCGCTGGACACCTGCTGATCGCGCAGGTCGAGCAGCGCATGGGGCTTGATCCGCAGCGCCTGCTGTTCGGCGCGTTCGAGGGCGGCTTGCAGGCCGGCCAGGGAAATATCGTGGGTCGCGGCGTAAGCCTCCACACCGTTGAGACGCACGGTGAGCATGACGCCCTCGTCATGGTTCAGGTGCGGCGGTTCGGCGACATTCTTGCGCACCGACAGGTATTGGCCGGACTCGCGTACGTAGCGCAGGGAGAAGAAGTCGGCGGTGGTGCGCAGGGCACTGAAATGTTTTTTGAGTGTGGCGTGGTGGTCGAACATGGGGCCTTCCTTGTGGGCGGCTCGGTGCGGGCAGGCAACAGAGTAGCTTATCAAGGAGGCGTTTTGCATTGGCGGGTCGGGCGCTATCGGGGGCAAGCCCCCTCCCACACAAGGTCAAAATGTGGGAGGGGGCTTGCCCCCGATGAAGGCACCGCGGTGTATCAGTTACTGCGCAGTCGGCCCCACTTCACGCAACGGCTTACCACGTACCGGCGCGTCGCCCGCTACGTAGTAGTCGGCGGTGCTGCGTGGCAGCGGCTGGCGGCCACGGATCTTGTCGGCGATTTTCTCGGCGATCATGATCGTCGGCGCATTCAGGTTGCCGGTGGTGATGATCGGCATGATCGACGCATCGACTACGCGCAGACCCTGCATGCCATGCACGCGGCCTTCGCCGTCCACCACCGCCATCTCGTCGGTGCCCATCTTGCACGAGCAGGACGGGTGGAACGCGGTCTCGGCGTGTTCGCGGATGAACTTGTCGAGCTGCTCGTCGGTTTGCACGTCGATGCCCGGGCTGATTTCGCGGCCACGGAAAGGGTCCAGCGCCGGCTGTTGCATGATTTCCCGGGTCAGGCGGATGCCGTCGCGGAATTCCTGCCAGTCCTGTTCGGTGGCCATGTAGTTGAAGAGGATGCTCGGGTAGTCCCGTGGGTTCTTCGATTTCAGCTGCACACGGCCACGGCTCGGCGAACGCATGGAACCCATGTGCGCCTGGAAACCGTGCTCTTTCACACCGTTGCTGCCGTTGTAGTTAATCGCCACCGGCAGGAAGTGATACTGGATGTTCGGCCATTCGAACTCTTCACGGGTACGGATAAAACCGCCCGCTTCGAACTGGTTGCTGGCGCCGATGCCGGTGCCGTTGAACAGCCACTCGGCACCGATGGCCGGCTGGTTGTACCAGAGCAGCGACGGGTACAGCGACACTGGCTGAGTGCAGGCGTATTGCAGGTACAGCTCAAGGTGGTCCTGCAGGTTTTCGCCGACGCCGGGCAGGTCGTGGACCACCGGGATATCCAGGCTTTCCAGCAATTTGGCCGGGCCAACACCGGAGCGTTGCAGCAGTTGCGGCGAAGCGATTGCGCCACTGCACACTAGCACTTCTTTGCGCGCGCGGGCTTCAACGCGTTCTTCGGCGGCACCGATCAGGTAACGCACGCCCACGGCGCGCTTGCCTTCGAACAAGACTTTGTCGGTCAGCGCGTGGGTGACGATGGTCAGCGTGGAGCGCTTCTTGGCGGTGTCCAGGTAACCGCGCGCGGTGCTGGCGCGCCGGCCGTTCGGCGTGACAGTGCGGTCCATCGGGCCGAAACCTTCCTGCTGATAGCCGTTGAGGTCTTCGGTGCGCGGGTAACCGGCCTGCACGCCGGCTTCGACCATGGCGTGGAACAGCGGGTTATTGCCGGCCTTGGGCGTGGTTACGCTGACCGGACCGTCGCCACCGTGGTAGTCGTTGGGGCCGATGTCGCGGGTTTCGGCCTTGCGGAAGTACGGCAGGCAATCGAGGTAGGTCCAGTTTTCCAGACCCGGCAGCTTCGCCCAGTTGTCGTAGTCCATGGCGTTGCCACGGATGTAGCACATGCCGTTGATCAGCGACGAACCACCCAGGCCCTTGCCGCGACCGCATTCCATGCGGCGGCCGTCCATGTGCGGCTCTGGATCGGTCTCGTAGGCCCAGTTGTAGCGACGGCCTTGCAGCGGGAACGCCAGGGCGGCTGGCATCTGGGTACGGAAATCCAGACGATAGTCGGGGCCGCCGGCTTCCAGCAGCAGGACGGTGACGCCTTCGTCTTCGGTCAGGCGGGTCGCCAGGGTGTTACCGGCGGAGCCGGCACCCACAATGATGTAGTCGTATTCTTGGGACATTGAATGCACCCTCTTTGAAGTGTGGTCAGCAGGTCGGGCCTCATCGGGGGCAAGCCCCCTCCCACAGGGGAATGCATTCCAAAGGTGGGAGGGGGCTTGCCTCCGATGGCGGCCTCAAAGGCAACGCAAGGCTCGGGTGTTAGAACACCGAGGCGTAATCGCCCAGCTCAACCTGTACCGATTTGATGCGGGTGAAGTTGTTCAGCGAGCTGATGCCGTTCTCACGGCCCACACCCGATTGCTTGTAGCCGCCCACCGGCATCTTCGCGTCGGACTCGCCCCAGGCGTTGATCCAGCAGATGCCCGCTTCCAGTTGATGAATCACGCGGTGGGCGCGGTTCAGGTCCTTGGTCACCAGACCCGCGGCCAGGCCGAAGTCGGTGTCGTTGGCGCGGCGGATCACTTCTTCTTCGGTCTCGTAGGTGAGGATGCTCATCACTGGGCCGAAGATTTCTTCACGCACGATGGTCATGTCGTCGGTGCAGTCGGTGAACACGGTCGGTGCCACGAATGCGCCTTTGGCGAAGTCGCCATCGGTCAGGCGATCGCCGCCGCACAGCAGGCGTGCGCCTTGCTCTTTGCCCTTGGCGATGTAGCCCAACACGCTTTCCATATGGGCGAAGCTGACCAGCGGGCCGAAGTTGGTGTTCTCGTCTTCCGGGTTGCCGATGCGGATGCGCGCCACGCGCTCGACGATCTTGGCTTCGAACGCCGCTTGCAGGTGCTTGGGCACGAACACGCGAGTGCCGTTGGTGCAGACCTGACCGGAGCTATAGAAGTTGGCCATCATGGCGGTGTCGGCGGCGCGATCCAGGTCGGCGTCGTCGAAGATGATCAGCGGGGACTTGCCGCCCAGTTCCATGGTCACGTCTTTGAGCGAGGAGCTCGACGCGCTGGCCATGACTTTCTTGCCGGTGTCGGTGCCGCCGGTGAACGAGACTTTCTCGATGCGCGGGTGCTCGGTCAACCAGGTGCCGACTTCGCGGCCACTGCCGGTCAGGACGTTGAACACACCGGCGGGAACACCGGCTTCGGTGTAGATTTCGGCCAGTTTCAGGGTGGTCAGCGAGGTGACTTCGCTCGGCTTGAAGATCATCGCGTTGCCGGCGGCCAGGGCCGGGGCGGATTTCCACAGGGCGATCTGGATCGGGTAGTTCCACGCACCGATACCGGCGACTACGCCCAGCGGTTCGCGGCGGGTGTAGACGAATGAAGTGTCGCGCAGCGGGATCTGCTCGCCTTCGATGGCCGGCACCAGGCCTGCGTAGTATTCCAGCACGTCGGCGCCGGTAACGATGTCGACGTACTTGGTTTCGGAGAAGGCTTTACCGGTGTCCAGGGTTTCCAGGGCGGCCAGCTCATCGTTGCGCTCGCGCAGGATGTCGACGGCACGGCGCAGGATGCGCGAACGCTCCATGGCAGTCATGGCGGCCCAGATTTTCTGGCCTTTTTCAGCGCTGACCACGGCACGTTCAACGTCTTCTTTCGTTGCACGTTGCACTTGGGCGAGAACTTCACCGTTAGCCGGGTTGATGGCTTCGAAAGTGGCATCGCTGCCAGCGTCGCTGTAGCCGCCGTCAATGTAGAGTTTTTGCAGGTCGAAACGGGCCATAAAGTCCTCGCAAGTGCATAAGTGGTTGGCGTTACCCGCCGACAGTGGGCCATGAGGGTGTGGCATCACTGCGCGGCGGACGTTCAGGGGTTGAGCATTTATAAGGGCTCTAACTCACCTGCTTGGCCAATTGGAAATCCATGTATTCGTAAGCGATGCGTTGCGCCTGCTCCGTGTCGAAAGCGTCTCCCGACAGGGCGCCGCGCAACCACAAACCGTCGATCAACGCCGCCAGGCCGCGAGCCGCGCTGCGGGCTTCGGGCAGCGGCAGCGCTCGGCGGAACTGGCAGCACAGGTTGGAATACAGACGTTGATCGTTGATCCGCTGCAACCTGTGCAATGACGGGTGATGCATGCTGGCGGCCCAGAAGGCCAGCCAGGTTTTCATTGCCGGGCCATTGACCTGGCTGGCGTCGAAGTTGCCTCCGATGATCACCTGAATGTGCGCCCGTGGGCTGTCATCCTTCAGCGCAAGCCTGCGCTCGTAGACGTTCTCGATCAGCACATTCATCAAGTACCGCATCGTTGCGGCGATCAGGCCGTTCTTGTCCTGAAAGTAGTGACTGATGATGCCGTTCGATACACCGGCCAGACGGGCGATCAGCGCAATGCTGGCGTCTGCCATCCCCACTTGATCGATGGCCGTCAACGTGGCTTCGATCAACTGTTGGCGGCGTATGGGTTGCATACCGACCTTGGGCATGTAGCACGTCTCCTTAGGCCTGCCGGCGGGCGATCACGTCCATCGGCTTGAAGGCCAGTCTATTTTGTTTTGATTGAACGTTCAATCAACAAAGAATAAGCTCTGCGACAAATCGTCGCTGCTGGCAGGTTTTCAGCCCGTTCTGACAGCGACATCTGACACCTGGAACATCCCTGGAAGGGCCCGCTCAAGGGCCTGCCGCCGCTTTCGCGGGGGCGGGGATTTTCGGGGTGTCTTTATAACACCCGTCCGTCGACTGCCGAAAAATCGATGTCCCGGGATAACCGTTGCCTTGTGTTTCTCTCTCGCACTGCCCGGAGCATCTGCGCCATGAGTTCTGCCTCTCTTATAAAGACCCCGCCGGAAAAGGTCCGGGTCAACGGTTGGGTGTTTTACACCTCCACCGCGCTGATTCTGTTGTTGACCGCTGTCCTGATCGCCGCCCCGCAGGAGGCCGGGCGCATGCTTGGGGTCGCCCAGGCGTGGCTGTCCAAAAGCTTTGGCTGGTACTACATGGTAGTCATCGCTGCTTACCTGGTGTTTGTGGTGGGGCTGGCGTTTTCGTCCTACGGCAAATTGAAACTGGGCAGCAAGGACGACACCCCGGACTTCAGCTACGGCGCCTGGGCCGGCATGTTGTTCTCCTCGGGGATCGGCATTTCGCTGCTGTACTTCGGCGCCTCGGAGCCGCTGGACCATTACTTCAACCCGCCCGAAGGCGTGGCCGGCAGCAACCTGGCCGCGCGCCAGGCGCTGCAACTGACCTTTCTGCACTGGGGCCTGCACGGCTGGGCGATCTACGCCCTCGTCGGTCTGGCCGTGGCGTACTTCGCCTACCGGCATAACCAGCCGCTGGCCTTGCGCTCGGCGTTGTACCCGCTGGTGGGCGAGCGCTGGGTGAAGGGCGCGGCCGGCCATGCGGTGGACGGTTTCGGCATGTTCGTGACCCTGCTGGGCCTGGTGACCAACCTGGGGATCGGCGCGATGCAGGTGTCGTCCGGCCTGGAAAACCTGTTCGGCATGCAGCACAGCAACACCAACCTGCTGATCGTGATCATCGTGATGAGCACCGTGGCGACCATCGCCGCCGTGTCGGGGGTGGAGAACGGTATCCGTCGTTTGTCCAACCTCAACATCGTGCTGTTCAGCGGTTTGCTGATCTTTGTGTTGTTGTTCGGCCCGACCCTGCACCTGCTCAACGGCTTCGTGCAGAACATCGGCGATTACATGAACGGCCTGGTGTTGAAAACCTTCGACCTGTACGTCTACGAAGGCGACGGTGCCAAGACCGAACGCTGGATGGGCCTGTGGACTCTGTTCTACTGGGCCTGGTGGATTTCCTGGGCGCCATTCGTAGGCATGTTCATCGCGCGGATTTCCCGTGGCCGTACGGTGCGTGAATTGGTGGCGGGCGTGCTGCTGATTCCGCTGGGCTTTACCCTGGCGTGGCTGTCGATCTTCGGCAACTCGGCCCTGGACCTGGTGCTGAACCATGGCGCGGTGGAGTTGGGCAAGACGGCGTTGGAACAGCCGTCCATGGCGATCTACCAATTGCTGGAGCATTACCCAGCGTCGAAAGTCGTGATTGGTGTGTCGATCTTCGTCGGCTTTGTGCTGTTCCTGACCCCGGCGGATTCCGGCGCGGTGATGATGGCCAACCTGTCGTGCAAAGGCGGCAATGTGGATGAAGATGCGCCGCACTGGCTGCGGATCTTCTGGTCGGCGGTGATCACCCTGGTGACCATCGGCCTGCTGTTCGCCGGTAACTTCGAAGCCATGCAAACCATGGTGGTGCTGGCGGGGCTGCCGTTCTCGGTGGTGTTGATTTTCTTTATGTTCGGCTTGCACAAGGCCATGCGTCAGGACGTGGCGATCGAACAGGAGCAGGCGCAACTGGCCGAACGCGGGCGTCGTGGCTTCAGCGAGCGTTTGACCGCACTGGATTTGCAACCGAGCCAGGCCACGGTGCAGCGCTTTATGGACAAGCACGTCACGCCGGCGTTGGAAGAAGCGGCGACTGCGTTGCGTGAACAAGGTTTGCAAGTGCAGACACTGTTGGGCAAGTCCAAGCGCTGCATCGGTGTGCGCATCGAGATGGAAGAGGGCAATCCGTTCGTTTATGAAGTGAGCCTGGATGCTTACTCGTCGGCGCCCAACGATGTGCCCGAAGAAGAGCGCACGCGCTATTACCGTGCCGAGGTCTACCTGCACAACGGGCCTCAGGAATACGACCTGATGGGCTTCACCCCGGAGCAAATCACCCGGGATGTGCTCGATCAGTTTGAAAGCCATCGGCAGCTCCTTGGCCGTGTCTATAGCTGATGCGTTGAAAGCCCGGTGGTGTCACTGACCCCACTGGGGCAAAAAATGTGGGAGGGGGCTTGCCCCCGATTGCAGTGTGTCAGTCAGTCCATCTGTTACTGATCCACCGCTATCGGGGGCAAGCCCCCTCCCACCGTTGTTTTGCAGTGTGTGCTAGCCCAGGTTTTTGCCCAGCAGGGCATGGTAGAGCTCACTATCACCGAGGATCCCCACCATCTGGTTGTTGTCATGCAACACCAGCTTGTTACCCGTCTGATAACGAATCTGCAGCGCATCACGCATGCCGATATTCGAATCCACCAGGGTCGGTACGCGGCCCAGACCTTCCACCGGTTGCCCCGGTGCCCAGTTCTGCAGGTTCATCACCGCACCGTTCTGGCGGGCGCCCTGGATAGTGTTGCCTTCGGCCAGGTCCAGCCACGAGTCGCCGCTCGGGTCCAGGCACACCGAACCGTTGACGCGCTTGCAGTTGTCCAGGGTGCGCATCAGGCTGCGGCCGCACAGCACGTTCAGCGGGTTGGTGTGAGCGACGAAGGTGCGCACATAGTCGTCCGCCGGGTTCAGCACGATCTCTTCCGGCACGCTGTACTGGATGATCTTGCCGTCCTTCATGATCGCAATACGGCTGCCCAGTTTGAGCGCCTCGTCCAGGTCATGGCTGACGAATACGATGGTCTTGCTCAGCTTGCGTTGCAGTTCCAGCAACTCGTCCTGCAGGCCTTGGCGGATCAGCGGGTCGAGGGCAGAGAAAGGTTCGTCCATCAGCAGGATGTCGGCGTCCATCGCCAGGGCGCGGGCCAGGCCGACGCGCTGCTGCATGCCGCCGGACAACTCGTCGGGCTTCTTGTTACGCCACTGGGCCAGGCCCACCAGTTCGAGCTTTTCGTCCACCAGCTTGCGCCGTTCTTTCTCCGGACGGCCCTGCATTTCCAGGCCGAAGCTGATGTTCTCGCGCACCGTCAGCCAGGGCATCAGGGCGAACTTCTGGAACACCATGGCGATGCGTTTGGTACGCATCATTTTCAGCTCTGCGTCGGTGCAGGAAGCAATGTCGATCTGCCGACCTTCATGCTCCACGAACAGCTGCCCGCGGCTGACGGTATTGAGGCCGTTGATGCAGCGCAGCAGGCTGGATTTGCCGGAGCCCGACAGGCCCATCAGCACGCAGATCTCGCCTTTTTCGATATCCAGGCTGGCCTTTTCAACGCCGACAATCTGCCCGGTCTTTTTCAGAATCTCGTTACGGCTCATGCCCTGGTCCAGCAGCTTGAGCGCTTCGCGTGGGTCTTTGGAGAAGATCACGTCGACTTTGTCGAATCGGATAATGCTCATGCATCACCCCCTACTTTGGCATCGGGTTGTTTGCAGATGCGGTCGAGCATGATGGCCAGCAATACGATCGCCAGGCCCGCTTCAAAGCCCAGGGCGATGTCGGCGGTGTTGAGTGCGTTGACCACCGGCTTACCGAGGCCGTCGGCACCCACCAGGGCCGCGATCACCACCATCGACAACGACAGCATGATGCATTGGGTAATGCCGGCGGCAATGCTCGGCATGGCGTGTGGCAGTTCAATGCGCGAGAGCAATTGACGGCGCGAGCAGCCGAAGGCTTTGCCGGCGTCCATCAACTCTTGCGGTACATCACGGATGCCCAGGTAAGTCAGACGGATCGGCGCGGCAATCGCGAACACCACCGTGGAAATCAGCCCAGGCACCACACCCAGCCCGAAGAGGGTCAGGGTAGGGATGAGGTAGACGAAGGTCGGTACGGTCTGCATCAGATCGAGCACCGGCCGCATCATGGTGTAGAACAACGGTTTGTGCGCGGCAACAATGCCCAGCGGCACACCGATGACCACGCAGACCAGGGTGGCGAACAGCACCTGCGCGAGGGTTTCCATGGTTTCCTGCCAGTACCCCAGGTTGAGGATCAGCAGGAAGGAGGCGATGACAAAAACCGTCAGGCCCCATTTACGTTGAATAAAGTGAGCCAGCAGCGCAATCAGACCGATCAATGCCAGCGGATTGAACCAGGTCAGCGCAAACGTCACGCCGTGGATCATCGTTTCCAGTGTCGATGCGATTGCGTCGAAGTAGTTGGCGCCGTGTTGGGTCAACCATTCGACGAAGGCAGCGATGTACTGGCCTAGTGGGATTTTCTGTTCAGTCAGCATGGTAGTGAATGTCCACATGCGAAGGGGGAAAACATCCCGGGGCAGCGCACCGCCCCGGGGTCAGCGGGTGTTATTTGGCGAGGTAGGCTTTGACGGCCTCAAGGCCGGGTTTGCCGTCGACGGTGGTAACGCCGGCGAGCCAGGTGTCGAGCACTTGCGGGTTTTTCTGCAGCCAGGCTTTGGCGGCGGCGTCGGGCTTCATCTTGTCGTCCAGGACATTGCCCATCAGCGTGCTTTCCATGTTCAGGGTGAACACCAGGTTTTTCAGCAACTGGCCCACGTTGCTGCATTCCTGGGTGTAACCCTTGCGCACGTTGGTGTAGATGGTGGCTTGGCCGTAGTTGGGGCCGAACGAATCGTCACCGCCGGTCAGGTACTTCATCTTGAAGCGGGTGTTCATCGGGTGCGGTTCCCAGCCGAGGAACACGATGGCCTGGTCGCGCTTGGCGGCACGGTCCACTTGGGACAGCATGCCGGCTTCGCTGGACTCGACCACTTTGAAGCCTGCGTCTTTCAGGCCGAACGCGTTTTTGTCGATCAGGGTCTGGATGGTGCGGTTGCCGTCGTTACCCGGTTCGATCCCGTAGATCTTGCCACCCAGCTCTTCCTTGAATTTGGCGATATCTGCGAAGTCTTTCAGGCCCTTGTTGTACAGCGCCTCGGGCACCGCCAGGGTGTACTTGGCGTTTTCCAGGTTGGCGCGCACGGTTTCCACGGTGCCGGCATCACGGTATGGCTTGATGTCGTTTTCCATGGTCGGCATCCAGTTGCCGAGGAACACGTCCATGTTCTTGCCGTCGGCCAGGGACTTGTAGGTCACGGGTACCGAAATCATCGTGGTTTTGGTCTTGTAGCCCAGGGCCTTGAGGATTTCGCTGGTGGTCGCGGTGGTGACGGTGATGTCGGTCCAGCCGACATCGGAGAAGTTGACGGTCTTGCACTGTTCCGGTTCTGCCGCGTGCGCCAGGACTGGCAGACTCAGCATGGCGGCCAACAACAACGAGGGTGAAGCTTTCATGGGGCTAGACTCCTGTGTTTTTTCTGACGGCATCTGCCGCGCTTTATTCAGTGTTGCGGTTGGAGCGTGCGATGACAGCTCTGGCACGGTGCCTTGCAAACGAGTCGGAACTGATCATGTACCAGTGAAAATCTGACGCCTACAGGGGGCGTCGTATCCAGTACAGGCAGGGTCGTATCCAGTGTTGGTGACGTCGTTTACAGGTTTTTCCCAGGGCAAAACTGCTGTTTTTGCCCGTCTGCACCGTTAAAAACGGCCAAAACAGGCGATCACGCGCAAGCGACGCTGGTGAGCATGGTTACGTCGGTGTGAGACGCCGTGGCAGCGAATAAAACCTTGATGATGCCGCCATCTGGGCGATCTGAGCGTAGCACCTCGTTCAAGCCCGGCCCGTGCTTATCGAGGAGTTTCACGTCAATGGCTATCAGCGTTTTCGACCTGTTCAAGATCGGCATCGGGCCTTCGAGTTCGCACACCGTCGGCCCCATGCGCGCCGCAGCGTTGTTCGTTCAAGCACTGCGTGAACGTGAGTGGTTGGAACGGGTGCGGCGTGTTGAAGTTCAGCTGTACGGTTCGTTGTCGGCCACCGGCATCGGCCATGGCAGCGACACGGCCACCATCATGGGCTTGATGGGCGAATGGCCCGACGCGATCGACCCCTCGCAGATCGCCGGTCGCATCAGCACCCTGCGCGAAACCGACACCCTGCTGCTCGACGGGCGCTTGCCGGTGCCCTTCGTATGGGCCCGGGACATGCGTCTGCTGGACGAAAACCTGCCGTTCCACCCCAACGCTATGACACTGGTGGCGTACGGCGATGACGGTGAGTTGCACCGCGACACTTACTACTCGGTAGGCGGCGGTTTTGTGGTGGATGAAGCTCAGGCGCAAAGCGGTGTGGCGGACATGGACCGCACTGAGTTGCCTTACGATTTTTCCAGCGCCGTTGAGCTGTTGCAGCTGTGCAACACTCACCAGTTGCGCGTCGCTGAGTTGATGATGGCTAATGAAAAGGTGTGGCGTTCCGAAGAAGAAATCCGCAGCGGCCTGATGAAGCTTTGGCACGCCATGCAAGATTGCGTGGAGCAGGGCCTCAAACATGAAGGCATCTTGCCCGGCGGCCTCAACGTACGCCGCCGCGCCGCCAAGTTGCACCGTAGCCTGCAGGAATTGAACAAGCCCAATGTGATCGGCTCAACCTTGAGCGCCATGGAATGGGTCAACCTGTTTGCCCTGGCCGTCAATGAAGAAAACGCCGCCGGTGGGCGCATGGTCACTGCCCCCACCAACGGTGCGGCAGGGATCATCCCGGCGGTGCTGCACTACTTTATGAAGTTCAGCGAAGAGGTCACCGAAGCCAACGTGGTCGACTACCTGCTCGGTGCGGCGGCGGTGGGGATTCTGTGCAAGAAGAACGCCTCCATCTCCGGTGCCGAAGTGGGCTGTCAGGGCGAGGTGGGTTCTGCCTGCGCAATGGCGGCGGCCGGCCTGGCGGAAATCCTCGGCGCCACGCCAGAGCAATTGTGCAACGCCGCCGAAATCGGCCTGGAACACAACCTCGGCCTGACCTGCGACCCAGTGGGCGGGTTGGTGCAGGTGCCGTGCATCGAGCGCAACGCGATTGCAGCGGTCAAGGCGATCAACGCGGCGCAAATGGCCCTGCGCGGCGACGGCCAGCACTTTATTTCCCTGGACCGGGTGATCCGCACCATGCGCGATACCGGTGCGGATATGCATGACAAGTACAAAGAAACGTCGCGGGGTGGGTTGGCGGTAAGCGCGGTCGAGTGTTAAGACCCAGCCGCCTGCATCGGGGGCAAGCCCCCTCCCACTCTTGACCGTGTTCACAAATCAGAATGTGGGAGAGTGGGCAAGCTCCTACCCACCCTTGACTGTGTTTACAAATCAGAATGTGGGAGAGGGCAAGCTCCTGCCCACCCTTGCCTATGTTCACAAACTGGAATGTGGGAAGAGGGCAAGTTCCTTCACAGCCTGTGACTGTGTTCACCAATTTAAATGTGGGAGGGGGCTTGCCCCCGATAGCGGCAGTTCAAACAAAACTGCTCATAAAGTGAACACCAGCATCCCAACGCGCCACCTTTTAGCGCGTCGCAAACAGATAAGTAGCTCACGAACGATTTCCCCTCCGACCACCCGTCCCCCGTGCGTGTGGTGACAGACTTTTCCTACGCGCTGAAAGCGCCTTCCCACAAGTGCTACCGAACTGCTCACACCCCTTGAGGGGCGCCCCTTCTACGCCCTTTCCTGGGCATATTCCGTACTCCACGCAAGGGCTATATAGACGCGTCAGCAGGTCGTTTTCAGGATTTATTGAATAGGTATTCAAGTTTAGGCACGGCAATTGCTCTATCCATTCAAAGCCTCTCACCTTGTCCGGATGAAGAGCGCCATAACAAGAGCCTCGCCTGAGGCCATCACCCGCTTTGTGTGAGGAGATACCGCGATGACGTCGTTCAACTCAGGGGCCCAACCCCAGAACCGTGCGCCTCAATCCATCGGCTTTTTGCTGCTGGACAATTTCACGCTGATTTCCCTGGCGTCCGCAGTGGAACCGCTGCGCATGGCCAACCAGCTGTCCGGCCGTGAGCTGTACCGCTGGACCACACTGAGCGTCGACGGCAATCAGGTCTGGGCCAGCGACGGCTTGCAAATCACCCCTGACGCGGCCATGCACAAAGCCCCGGTGCTGGACACCGTGATCGTGTGCGGCGGCGTGGGCATCCAGCGCACCGTTACCCGTGAACATGTTTCATGGCTGCAAAGCCAAGCGCGCCAGTCCCGTCGCCTCGGCGCGGTGTGCACCGGCAGTTGGGCGCTGGCGTGTGCCGGCCTGCTGGACGGTTTCGATTGCAGCGTGCACTGGGAATGCCTGGCGTCGATGCAGGAAGCCTTCCCCCGCGTGTCCATGAGCACGCGCCTGTTTACCCTCGACCGCAACCGCTTCACCAGTTCCGGCGGCACCGCGCCGTTGGACATGATGCTGCACCTGATCAGCCGCGATCACGGCCGTGAACTGTCGGCGGCGATCTCCGAGATGTTCGTGTACGAACGCATCCGCAACGAACAAGACCACCAGCGCGTTCCGCTCAAGCACATGCTCGGCACCAACCAGCCGAAGCTGCAGGAAATCGTCGCGCTGATGGAAGCCAACCTGGAAGAACCCATCGACCTGGACGAACTGGCGGTCTACGTCGCCGTATCCCGGCGTCAACTGGAGCGGCTGTTCCAGAAGTACCTGCACTGTTCGCCGTCGCGTTACTACCTCAAGTTGCGTCTGATCCGTGCGCGGCAGTTGCTCAAGCAAACACCGATGTCGATCATCGAAGTAGCCTCGGTGTGCGGGTTCGTTTCCACGCCGCACTTCTCCAAGTGCTACCGCGAATACTTCGGCATCCCGCCACGGGATGAGCGCGTCGGCTCCAACACCACCCAGCAGGTGGCGATGATGCCGATTCCGCAGGCGCTGGTGTTGTCACCGTTGTCGGGGCCGATGTCGGCATTGAGCCAGGCGCGCAGTGAGTCGACGTTTGCCAGTGTTAGGCTCTAGACCGAGGCGTCTGTATCGGGGGCATGCCCCCTCCCACATTTTGATTTGTGAACACAGTCAAAGGTGGGAGGGGGCTTGCCCCCGATAGCCATCTGTCAGGCCCCGGAGTTCTGCTTGAACTGCATCAACGCCGGCAACAACTGCTTGTCGATAGCTTGACGCACCGCCGGCAAAATCGTCGCGCTGCCGCCGTACATCCGCTCGACCATGCCCTTGAGCGCCTTGGCCCGTGCTTCGCTCAAACCGCGTACCGCGCACTCACACGCCTGCTCGGCGCTGGCGCCGCTGGATACTTCGAAACCCAGCGAGCGCAACTGGCTCAGCAGGTCATCCTGGTCAATCAAATCCGCGTGCATCATGACGTTTATCCTGGTTAGGGGAGCGGGGATCTGCCTGGATTCTGGTAGCCCCCGGGGCCATCGGCAAGGGCGTGTGGCCCGGATGGCTTAGATGGCTATGAACAGGTCGTTTTCGGGCCACTTGCCGGCTGCACTAATCGGCACACTGGCCTCAGCAAGCAGCTTGAAGGTTTGGTCACCCTCGAAATGCATCGCTCTCACAAGGCCTCCTCTGCCCCGATCCTGTCACGGCTGGATCGGGGCTTTTTTTGCGCTATTTCTTCGGTGGTAAACCGATCACGCGTCCCAGCAGCGCCGGGGGCGGCAGGTCGGCTTGCTCGGTGCGGATGGCCGCGATTTTCTCCAGCGTCGCCTGGGTAAACGGCGCCGCGTGCGGCCCGGCCAGGTCGACGTGCAGCAGCATCTGTTCGTTGCCGGCCAGTGCCTGCTCATCCCCAACCCGATGCAGGCTGTGATACAGGTGCAGGCGCTTGGCGTCATGGGCGATCAGTTGGGTCTGCACTTGTACCTCGGCGCCGAGTTTCACTTCATGCAGGTAGTTCAGGTGCAACTCCAAAGTGAACAGCGAATGGCCGCTGGCTGCGCGGTTTTCACTGTCCAGGCCGAGGGTGTCCATCAACGCGTCGGTGGCGTAGCTGAAGATCAGCAGGTAGAACGCGTCGCGCAGGTGGCCGTTGTAGTCCACCCAATCGGGCTGGATCTGTGTGGTGTAGGTGGTCAGTGCGGGCATTGTCTGCATTCCATTATTCGGCGAAGGTCATGCCGTGCTTGGCTTTGGTGGTTTTCACCGCTTCGAGCACCGCCAGCAGGCAATCATCACGATAGCGCTCCAGCGCCGAAATGCTGTGGGTGCCCAGTTGAGCGCTGGTGCCATCGACCACGTCGTCGATCAACTTATCCGTCAGCTCCGGCGCCGGCAGGTAGGTCCACGGCAACTGCAACGCCGGGCCGAACTGGGCCATGAAGTGGCGCATGCCAGCATCGCCGCCGGCCAGGGTGTAGGTGAGGAAAGTGCCCATGAACGACCAGCGCAAACCAGCGCCAAAACGAATTGCGTCGTCGATTTCGCCAGTGGTTGCCACGCCGTCGTTCACCAGATGCAGCGCCTCGCGCCATAAGGCTTCCAGCAAGCGGTCGGCGATAAAACCGGGGACTTCCTTGCGCACATGCAAGGGGCGCATGCCGAGGGATTCATACACTGTGATCGCCGCCTGCACCGCTTCAGGCGCGGTGTGCTTGCCGCCGACCACTTCCACCAGCGGCAGCAGGTAGACCGGGTTGAAAGGGTGGCCGACCACGCAGCGTTCCGGGTGGGTCGAGCTCTCGTAGAACTCACTCGGCAACAGCCCTGAGGTGCTCGAACCAATCAGCGCATCGGGCTTGGCCGCCGCACTGATCTGGCTATGCAGTTGCAGTTTCAGCTCCAGGCGTTCCGGGGCGCTCTCCTGGATAAAATCAGCGTCTTTTACGCAGTCTTCGATGGTGGTCACAAAGCGCAAGCGTCCTGGGACGCGCCGGGAGCCAGGCCATTTTTTTCCAGGGCTCCCCAGGCATTGGCCACGCGTTTGCGCAACGCGGCTTCGGCGCCGGGCGCTGGGTCCCAGGCCACCACATCCAGCCCATGGGCCAGGGCACGGGCCACCCAGCCGCTGCCGATAACGCCGCTGCCGAGGGCGGCGAAGGTTTTGATTTCAGTGATAAAGCGCATGGCGACGTCCTAAAGAGTTCAGTGATCCCTTGTGGAAGGGGCGGTGCGACGATTCGACTTGCCGCCGATGACGCTGAGTCAGCGATATCTTCGGTACTGATCCACCGCTATCGGTGGCAAGCCCTCTCCCACATATTTGATGAGGTTTTGGCGGGGGCTAGCCGCGCTTGGTGAGGCCCATCTTGATGCGACCCTCCGCCGGGGTCATGACCCGCGCACCCAGGCGGCTGAGGATTTCGCCGGCGCGTTCGACCAGTTGGCCATTGGTGGCGAGCACGCCTTTGTCCAGCCACAGGTTGTCTTCCAAACCGACTCGCACGTTGCCGCCCAGCAACACCGCCTGTGCGGCCATCGGCATTTGCATGCGGCCGATGCCGAAGCCGGCCCACACTGCACCTGCCGGCAGGTTGTCGACCATGGCCTTCATGGTGGTGGTGTCGGCCGGCGCGCCCCAAGGGATGCCCAGGCACAGTTGGAACAGCGGGTCGTCAAGCAGGCCTTCTTTGATCATCTGCTTGGCGAACCACAGGTGGCCGGTGTCGAAAATTTCCAGCTCGGCCTTTACGCCCAGTTCCTGGATACGTTTGGCGCCGGCACGCAGTTGTGCCGGGGTGGACACGTAAATGGTGTCGCCATCGCCGAAGTTCAGGGTGCCGCAGTCCAGGGTGCAGATTTCCGGCAATAACTCTTCGACATGGGCCAGGCGCGTCAGCGGCCCGACCAGGTCGGTATTGGGGCCGAATTCCATCGGGTTTTCGCCGCTGCCGATCTCCAGGTCGCCGCCCATGCCGGCGGTAAGGTTGACGATGATGTCGATGTCAGCCTCGCGGATGCGCTCCATCACTTCGCGGTACAGGGCCACGTCGCGGCTGAATTTGCCGGTGTCGGGGTCGCGCACATGGCAGTGCACGACGGTAGCGCCGGCCTTGGCGGCTTCTACGGCGGCGGCCGCGATCTGTTTGGGGGTGACCGGCACGTGTGGGCTCTTGGCGGTCGTGTCGCCAGCACCGGTGAGTGCGCAGGTGATGATGACGTCGTGGTTCATGGGGCAGGTTCCTTACAGGCGTGGGATGCCGTTCGCGGTCGGTAATGACCGCGAAACGGTGGTTCGAAAAAGCTTATTTGCTGGTGAGTTGCAGGTTGGCCGCCGCCGGTTTGCCGTCGAAGGTGGTCACACCTTCCAGCCAGCGCGCCTGGTCCTGCGGGTGGTCCTTGAGCCACTGCCGGGCCGATTCCAGGGCGTCTTTGTGGTCAAGCAACGGCTGCATCATGCGGCTCTCATCGGCAGCGGTGAAGGTCAGGTTGGTCAGCAGTTTGTGCACGTTGGGGCACTGTTCGGCGTAGTTTGGCGACGTCACCGTCCATACCGTGGCCATGCCTTCGTTCGGGCCCAGGGCGTCGTCACTGCCGGTGAGGTAGGTCATGGCAATGTTGACGTTCATCGGATGCGGCGCCCAGCCAAAGAACACCACGGCTTCCTTGCGGCGCACCGCGCGGTCGACGGCGGCGAGCATGCCGGCCTCGCTGGATTCCACCAACTGGAACTTGCCGAGGCCGAACTGGTTCTTGGCGATCATCGCCTTGATCTGGGTGTTGGCACCGGAGCCGGGTTCGATGCCGTAGATCTTGCCGCCCAGTTCCTTCTCGAACTTGGCGATGTCGGCAAAGGTTTTCAGGCCTTTCTCGGCCAGGTAGCTCGGCACCGCGAGGGTGGCACGGGCGTCTTCCAGGCTGGGCTTGTCGAGGACTTTGACCTGCTTGGCGTCAACGAATGGGGTGATGGTCTGGGTCATCAACGGGTTCCAGTAGCCGAGGAACAGGTCCAGGCGCTGGTCGCGGATGCCGGCGAAGATGATTTGCTGGGAAGCGCTGGTTTGCTTGGTGGTGTAGCCGAGGCCATCGAGCAGCACTTGGGTCATGGCGCTGGTGGCGATCACATCGGTCCAGTTCACCACGCCCATGCGCACGTTCTTGCAAGAGGCGGCATCGGCCGCGAGAACGCTGGTGCTCAAGATGGCGCTGGCGCTGAGTGCGAACACGCAGCGGCGGATCAGTCGGTTCATGGTGGAGCCCTCGGCAGGTCGTTGTTGTGGTTGCCGGTGTCTTTGTGCACCGTGACGCCACGTTACGCAGCTTGTAGGGCGACAAAACGCACGGCGGCGACCGACTCTTGCACTGCAGCGACCTGACCCCTTGAATCCACCTCTGAACGGGAGTATCACAGTGCCACGCTGGCCGTCCGATGAGAGCGCCACCATGTCCCAGGATGTCTACTTTTTGCTGATGCCGGGTTTCTCGGCGATGGGCTTTATCTCGGCCCTTGAGCCGCTACGGGTGGCCAACCGTTTTCGCGGCGAGCTGTACCGCTGGCATGTACTGAGCGCCGACGGCGGTGCGGTACTGGCGAGCAACGGCATGTCAGTCAACGCCGACGCCGCGTTGGAACCGCTGAAAAAGGGCACCACCCTGCTGGTGGTCGCCGGTTTCGAGCCTCTGCAGTTCGCCACACCCGCACTGGAACAGTGGCTGCGCCGTCTCGATCACGATGGCGTGACGCTGGGCGGTATCGACACCGGCGCTTGTGTGTTGGCCCAAGCCGGTCTGCTCGACGGCCATCGCGTGACCCTGCACTGGGAAGCCATCGACGCCTTCAAGGAGTCCTATCCGCACCTGGCGGTGACCCAGGAACTGTTCGAAATCGACCGCCGCCGCATCACCTGCGCCGGTGGCACCGCCTCCATCGACCTGATGCTCGACCTGATCGCCCAGGCCCACGGCGCCGACCTGGCGATTCAGGTGTCCGAACAGTTCGTGCTCGGCCGCATTCGCCCACGCAAAGACCACCAGCGCATGCAGATCGCCACGCGCTACGGCATCAACAATCAGAAACTGGTGCAAGTGATCGGCGAGATGGAACAGCACACCGAACCGCCCCTGAGCACCCTCGCCTTGGCTGAGGCGATCAAAGTCACCCGGCGCCAGTTGGAGCGCCTGTTCCGCCTGCATCTGAACGACACACCGAGCAATTTCTACCTGGGCCTGCGCCTGGAAAAAGCCCGGCAACTCCTGCGCCAAAGCGGTTTGAGCGTGCTGGAAGTGAGCATTGCCTGCGGGTTTGAATCGCCGTCGTATTTCACGCGTAGTTACCGCGCGCGGTTTGCCAAATGCCCCAGGGAGGATCGGCGACGGGAGCCGGTTTGACGGGCAATTATAGTTGATTATACTCACGGCTATAATTTATAGCCGTTTCAATAATTTGGTATAAGCCATGTCCAAGCTCAGCGGTTTTGTGTTCCGCCGTCCCGCGCTGGCCAGCAGCATTGCCGATGGCCTGGTTGGCGCCGGCCTTCAGGATTTCACCTCTGGCCTGTTCCTCGCCGCGCCACGTCGCACTGGTAAAAGTACGTTCTTGCGCGAAGACCTGATCCCGGAGTGCCAACTGCGCGGTTGGCTCACCGTGTATGTGGATCTGTGGGCCGACAAAGAAAAAGATCCCGCGGAGTTGATCGCCAGCGCCATTGCCGCCGCGCTTGCGCCCTACGAAAAAGGCATTCGCAAGCTGGCCAAGAACCTTGGGATCGAAAGGTTGAGTTTTCTGCGGACCCTGTCCTGGGACTTCAGCAAGCCGCAATTGCCGGTGGGCGCGACCTTGACCCAAGCATTGGAGTTGCTCCACCACGCGGCGGAAAAACCCGTCGTGCTGGTGATCGATGAAGCCCAGCATGCCTTGACCAGCGATTCGGGGATCAACGCCATGTTCGCGCTCAAGGCCGCCCGGGATCAGCTCAACCAAGGGCGTGACGAGGAGGGCAGCGGCCTGCATTTAGTCTTTACCGGTTCCAACCGCGACAAGCTGGCCTATCTGGTGTTGGGGAAAAGCCAGCCGTTTTTTGGCTCCAGCATCACGCCGTTTCCACTGCTGGGCAAAGCCTTCACCCAGGCCTACACCGCACACCTCAACGCGAACCTGGCCCCGACCAACCAATTCAACCCGGCCGATATCGATGAAGCCTTCGAGTTGGTCGGCCGCCGACCCGAGATGCTGCGTACGATCATCGGTGAAGTAGCGCTGGAGTTGGGTGAGGCCAGCAACTTGGGCCAGTTGCTGCACAGTCGCGCCGAACTGCTGCGCGCAGGTGTGTGGACCGAATTCGAAAGCGCCTGGAACGCCCTGACCATCCCGCAACGCGCCGTCTTGCAGGTGATGGTGGAACGCTCGCTGAACAACGAACCTTTCGCGCCGTTTACCGACAGCACCCTCACCGCAGTCAGCAAGGCGTTGGAGGACATGGGCAGTGACGTAGTGCCGGGCACCCAGACCATCCAGGCCTGCATCGATGCCCTGCGCGACAAGGAACTGGTGTGGAAATCGGGTCGGGGCGGGTATGCCCTGGAGGACAAGTCGTTCGGGGATTGGCTGCTGTACAAGCGCCATACCCCCCACTAAAAACAGCACACATCCAATGTGGGAGGGGGCTTGCCCCCGATGACGGACTGTCAGTTGATACCGCTTTGGCTGACCCACCGCTATCGGGGGCAAGCCCCCTCCCACATTGGATTTTTCGGCGGGGCTTATTTCTTCAGCAGTGCCGAGCACGCCGCCTTGAACGCCTCATGCTGATACTTGTTCAGCGTCGCCGGCAGTTCAAAGTTGTGTTTCTTGTTCTGCGCATTGATGGTCTGGGGCGACAGCAGCGTCACCTCCACACCGTCGAGCAACTGAAACACTCCCTCGATCTTGAACGTCGTCGGCCCACCGGCGAATTCACCTTTTTTGCTGCGTTTCTTGATGGCGATGCGGGTGATGGCATTGTCCTGCACAAACGCCTTCACCTGCGCGGCGAAGGCTTTGACATTCGCCGCCTCGTCGTCATCTTCCAGAGCGATTTTTTTGGTGGCCAGGGCGACATGGGTCAGCGCCTGGTTGTCGAGGGAAGCGACTGCGATGATGGCTTCGCTGCCTTTGATTTCGATGCCGCAGAGGGTCATGAATGGCCTTGGTCAGATTAAAAAGTGGCGGCGATTGTCGCTTATTCCTGCTCGATCGACTCCAAAAACTCCGACCGTTCATCACTCATCCGCGCCAGGCAGTCGTTCTGCGCAATCGCGTAGTCCTTGGTGCCGGGCTTGGCGGGGAAAGTGTCCACGGCGCAGTCGGCATCCCGCAGTTTTTCCCACTTCTGCTGGGCGTCCTTCAGACGAGCGGTAATGTCGGCCAGTTGGGTCTTGTTGCTGCCGTAGGTCGAACCCATGCGTTCGAGCAGGCTTTGGTAGTTGTCCTTGAGCAATTGCTCGGCGGTGGTCTTGTTATAGGTGGCGCATTCCAGGGTTTGTTTGTCGTTCTCGATACCGTCGCAGGGCGTGCTGTCGGTGTCTTCGGCTGCGTGGACGCCGGTTGCGATGAGTGCCAAAGCCAGGAAAATCGATTTCATTGCGCCGTCTCATATCAGTGGATGGCCGAATTCTGGCTCAAGCGTAAGACAAAGAACAGCCACCCGTCTGACGCGTCTGCATAGCCTTTGTCGCGGATTGACGCTTTCGGCAATTCCCCTGTCGTTTTTGCACCGGGTCCGTTCAGCCCCTGGGCATATGCTGGCCCCAAAGCGCCGGCAGACGATTCGGCGCATGAATCGCCAATAAGGGGACGCCTGATGAGCCCAGCCGAATTGCACGCCGACAGCATCGTTATCGACGGGCTGATTATTGCCAAGTGGAACCGCGACCTGTTCGAGGACATGCGCAAAGGTGGCCTCACTGCCGCCAACTGCACCGTGTCGGTGTGGGAAGGCTTCCAGGCCACGATCAATAACATCGTGGCCAGCCAGACCCTGATCCGTGAGAACAGCGACCTGGTGATCCCGGTAAAAACCACCGCCGATATCCGCAAAGCCAAAGAACAAGGCAAGACCGGCATCATCTTTGGCTTTCAGAACGCCCATGCGTTCGAAGACCAGCTCGGCTACGTGGAGATCTTCAAGCAGCTCGGCGTGGGCGTGGTGCAGATGTGCTACAACACCCAGAACCTGGTGGGCACCGGGTGCTACGAGCGCGATGGCGGGCTGTCGGGCTTCGGCCGTGAGATCGTCGGCGAGATGAACCGCGTCGGCATCATGTGCGACCTGTCCCACGTCGGCTCCAAGACCAGCGAAGAAGTCATCCTCGAATCGAAAAAGCCGGTGTGCTACTCCCATTGCCTCCCGTCCGGCCTGAAAGAGCACCCGCGCAACAAGTCCGATGAAGAATTGAAGTTCATCGCCGACCATGGCGGTTTCGTCGGCGTGACCATGTTCGCGCCGTTCCTGGCCAAGGGCATCGACTCGACCATCGACGACTACGCCGAAGCCATCGAATACACCATGAACATCGTCGGCGAAGACGCCATTGGCATCGGCACCGACTTCACCCAGGGCCATGGCCAGGATTTCTTTGAAATGCTGACCCACGACAAAGGCTACGCCCGCCGCCTGACCAGCTTCGGCAAGATCATTAACCCGCTGGGCATCCGCACCGTGGGCGAGTTCCCCAACCTCACCGAGACCCTGCTCAAGCGCGGCCACAGCGAGCGCGTGGTGCGCAAGATCATGGGCGAAAACTGGGTCAACGTCCTTAAAGACGTGTGGGGCGAATAAGCCGCCGTTCTCCTCATCCTTAACCCGTCGCCCTCCGCGCGACGGGCATCAACACGAATTTTCTGGAGTTAAGTTTCCATGGCCAAGATCGCCCCGCAATTGCCTATCGAAGTCGACAGCGAAACCGGTGTCTGGACCTCCGACGCCTTGCCGATGCTGTATGTGCCGCGTCATTTCTTCGTCAACAACCACATGGGCATCGAAGAAGTGCTGGGCGCCGAAGCCTATGCCGAGATCCTCTACAAAGCCGGCTACAAATCCGCCTGGCATTGGTGCGAAAAAGAAGCCGAATGCCATGGCCTGGAAGGCGTCGCGGTGTTCGAGCACTACATGAAGCGCCTGTCGCAACGCGGCTGGGGCCTGTTCAAGATCCAAGACATCGACCTCGACAAGGGCACCGCCAGCGTCAAGCTGGAACATTCGGCGTTCGTCTACGTGTACGGCAAGGTCGGGCGCAAGGTCGATTACATGTTCACCGGCTGGTTCGCCGGGGCCATGGATCAGATTCTGCAAGCGCGCGGCAGCAGCCTGCGCACCGTCGCCGAGCAAGTCTACGGCGGCTCCGAAGAAGGCCACGACGACGGCCTGTTCATCGTCAAGCCGTTGTAAGTCGAGGAACCCTGCCATGGCTTTCGAAGCAATGTTCGCGCCGATCCAGATCGGCAAACTGACCATCCGCAACCGCGTGCTCAGCACCGCCCACGCCGAGGTGTACGCCACCGACGGCGGTATGACCACCGACCGCTATGTGAAGTACTACGAAGAGAAAGCCAAGGGCGGCATCGGCCTGGCGATCTGCGGTGGCTCCTCGGTGGTGGCCATCGATAGTCCCCAGGAATGGTGGAGTTCGGTGAACCTGTCCACCGACCGCATCATCCCGCACTTCCAGAACCTGGCCGACGCCATGCACAAGCATGGCGCCAAGATCATGATCCAGATTACCCACATGGGCCGTCGCTCGCGTTGGGACGGCTTTAACTGGCCGACCCTGATGTCGCCGTCCGGTGTGCGCGAGCCGGTGCACCGTGCGACGTGCAAGACCATCGAGCCGGAAGAAATCTGGCGCGTGATCGGCAACTACGCCCAGGCCGCGCGCCGCGCCAAGGCCGGTGGCCTGGACGGCGTGGAACTGTCCGCCGTGCACCAGCACATGATCGACCAGTTCTGGAGCCCACGGGTCAACAAACGTACCGACGAATGGGGCGGCAGCTTCGAAGGCCGCATGAAGTTCGGCCTGGAAGTGTTGAAAGCCGTGCGCGCCGAAGTGGGTGACGACTTCTGTGTGGGCATGCGCCTGTGTGGCGACGAGTTCCACCCGGACGGTTTGTCCCACGAAGACATGAAGCATATCGCCAAGTACTACGACGACACTGGCATGCTGGATTTCATCGGCGTGGTGGGTTCGGGTTGCGACACCCACAACACCCTGGCCAACGTGATCCCCAACATGAGCTACCCGCCGGAGCCGTTTTTGCATTTGGCCGCCGGGATCAAGGAAGTGGTCAAGGTGCCGGTGCTGCACGCGCAGAACATCAAGGACCCCAACCAGGCCACGCGCATCCTCGAAGGCGGCTATGTGGACATGGTCGGCATGACCCGTGCGCACATCGCCGATCCGCACCTGATCGCCAAGATCAAGATGGGCCAGATCGACCAGATCAAGCAGTGCGTCGGCGCCAACTACTGCATCGACCGCCAGTACCAGGGCCTGGATGTGCTGTGCATCCAGAACGCCGCGACCTCCCGTGAATACATGGGCGTGCCGCACATCATCGAGAAATCCACCGGGCCGAAACGCAAGGTGGTGGTGGTCGGTGCCGGCCCGGCCGGGATGGAAGCGGCGCGCGTAGCCGCCGAACGTGGCCACGACGTAACCCTGTTGGAGAAAAAAGAGTTTATCGGTGGGCAGATCACCACGGCTTCCAAAGCCCCGCAGCGCGATCAGATCGCCGGTATCACCCGCTGGTACCAACTGGAGTTGGCGCGCCTGAAAGTCGACCTGCGCCTGGGCGTGGCCGCCGATGCCGACACCATCCTGGACCTGCGTCCAGACGTGGTAGTGCTGGCCGTCGGCGGTCATCCGTACATCGAGCAGAACGAACATTGGGGCGCCGCCGAAGGCTTGGTGGTCAGCAGTTGGGATGTGCTCGACGGCAAAGTCGCGCCGGGTAAGAACGTGCTGGTGTACGACACCATCTGCGAATTCACCGGTATGTCGGTGGCGGATTTCCTCGCGGACAAAGGCAGCCAGGTGGAAATCGTCACCGACGACATCAAGCCTGGCGTGGCCATCGGCGGTACGTCGTTCCCGACTTACTACCGCAGCATGTACCCCAAGGAAGTGATCATGACCGGCGACATGATGCTGGAAAAGGTCTACCGCGAGGGCGACAAGCTGGTGGCGGTGCTGGAGAACGAATACACCGGCGCCAAAGAGGAGCGGGTGGTCGATCAGGTGGTGGTCGAGAACGGCGTGCGTCCGGACGAAGCCATTTACTACGGGCTCAAGGAAGGTTCGCGCAACAAAGGCCAGATCGACGTGGAAGCCTTGTTCGCGATCAAACCGCAACCGTGCCTGAGCGAAGCGGGCGAGGGCTACTTGCTGTTCCGCATCGGTGACTGTGTGGCCCAGCGTAATACCCACGCTGCCATCTACGACGCCCTGCGCTTGTGCAAAGACTTTTGATGAGGTGAACGCGGTCAAATGTGGGAGGGGGCTTGCCCCCGATAGCGGTGGTTCAGCGACAACTGTACCAACTGACAGTCCGCCATCGGGAGCAAGCCCCCTCCCACATTCGGGCCAGTTTCACAGTAGACCTGTGCGGTCTGTGGGAGCTTCACCATGTTGAACACCTTGCTGCCTATTCTCTTGTTTGCCGCCCTCGGCCTCGCCGTCCTCGGCGCCCTGCGCCGGGTAAACATGTGGCGCCGTGGCCGCGCGTCCAAGGTCGACCTGCTGGGCGGCCTGCTGGCCATGCCCAAGCGCTACATGGTCGACCTGCACCATGTGGTCGCCCGCGACAAATACATCGCCAACACCCACGTCGCCACGGCGCTGGGCTTTGTGCTGTCGGCGCTGCTGGCGATCCTGGTGCACGGCTTCGGCCTGCAGAACCGGATCCTCGGCTACGCCTTGCTGCTGGCGTCGGTGCTGATGTTTGTCGGCGCCACCTTCGTGTACCTGCGTCGGCGCAACCCGCCGTCGCGCCTGTCCAAAGGCCCGTGGATGCGCTTGCCGAAAAGCCTGATGGCGTTCTCGGTGAGTTTCTTCCTGGTGACCCTGCCGGTGGCGGGCATCCTGCCCGCGGACTTTGGCGGTTGGCTGCTGGCCGCGCTGCTCAGCGTGGGCGTGCTGTGGGGCGTGAGCGAGATGTTCTTCGGCATGACCTGGGGCGGCCCGATGAAACACGCCTTCGCCGGTGCCCTGCACCTGGCCTGGCACCGCCGCGCCGAGCGCTTCGGCGGCGGCCGTTCCACCGGGTTGAAACCGTTGGACCTGAGCGATAAAGCCGCGCCCCTGGGCGTGGAAAAGCCCAAGGATTTCACCTGGAACCAACTGCTCGGTTTCGACGCCTGCGTGCAGTGCGGCAAGTGTGAGGCCGCGTGCCCGGCGTTCGCCGCCGGCCAGCCGCTGAACCCGAAAAAGCTGATCCAGGACATGGTGGTCGGCCTGGCGGGCGGCACCGATGCCAAGTTCGCCGGCAGCCCATATCCGGGCAAAGCCATTGGCGAGCACGGCGGCAATCCGCATCAGCCGATCGTCAACGGCCTGGTGGACGCCGAGACCCTATGGTCCTGCACCACCTGCCGCGCCTGCGTGGAAGAGTGCCCGATGATGATCGAGCATGTGGACGCCATCGTCGACATGCGCCGCCACCTCACCCTGGAAAAAGGCGCGACGCCGAATAAGGGCGCCGAAGTCCTGGAGAATTTGATCGCCACCGACAACCCCGGCGGCTTCGCTCCGGGCGGTCGCCTGAACTGGGCGGCGGACTTGAACCTGCCATTGCTCAGCGAAAAAGGCAGCACCGACGTGCTGTTCTGGGTCGGCGACGGCGCTTTCGACATGCGCAACCAACGTACCCTGCGTGCATTCGTCAAAGTGCTGAAAGCGGCCAAGGTCGACTTCGCCGTGCTGGGCCTCGAAGAACGCGACAGCGGCGACGTGGCGCGGCGCCTGGGCGATGAAGCGACCTTCCAACTGCTGGCCTCGCGCAATATCCAGACCCTGGCCAAGTACAGTTTCAAACGCATCGTCACCTGTGACCCCCACAGCTTCCATGTGCTGAAAAACGAGTACGGCGCCTTCAACGGCAACTACCGCGTGCAACACCACAGCACCTTCATGGCCGAGCTGATTGGCGAAGGCGCTCTGAACCTGGGCCAGCACAAAGGCGACAGCGTGACCTACCACGACCCGTGCTACCTGGGCCGTTACAACGGTGAGTACGAAGCGCCGCGCCAAGTGCTGCGGGCGTTGGGTATCGAGGTCAAGGAGATGCAGCGGTCCGGTTTCCGCTCACGGTGCTGCGGCGGCGGTGGCGGTGCGCCGATCACTGACATTCCCGGCAAGCAACGGATCCCGGATATGCGCATGGAAGACATCCGCGAAACCGGCGCCGAGCTGGTGGCCGTTGGCTGCCCGCAATGCACCGCGATGCTCGAAGGGGTGGTCGAACCGCGCCCATTGATCAAGGACATCGCCGAACTGGTGGCCGACGCCTTGCTTGAGGAGGCTCAACCGGCCAAGTCACCGACCAAGCGTGAACCTGCGGAGGTGCACTGATGAGCGACATAATCCGCCGCGACCCACGGGCCGAATGGATCGCCCGTAACCGCCTGCACCCGCTGCATGCGGCGATGCAGCCGGTGCAGCACAGCTGGATGGGGCCCAATGGCGTCATCCGCAAGAACGTGCATGGCATCGGTTTTATCGGCCCCAACGGCATCAAACGCATTGACCGCAGCGGCGCCCAGCAAGGTGGCGCCAGTAAACGTACCGCAGCCGCCGAAGTGCAATTGCCGCTGCATCAAGTCGCTGCGCCGGCGTTCTACATCAACGTGGTGCCGGACATGGTCGGTGGCCGCCTGAGTAGCCATGACCGCGACCTGCTTGGCCTGGCTCGGCAGCTGGCCGGCGGCGACGGCGCGGTGTTGGCGGTGGTGTTTGGCGAACACAAGGAAAGTGCGTTTGCCACGGCCGGCGTTGATCGCCTGCTGGTGCTCGACGGCGCCGAGTTCGACGGCTATTCGCCGGAACAACGGGTGCAAGGTCTGCGGGCTGTGGATAACCAATTCAATCCACGCCACTGGCTGCTGCCTGACAGCCGCAGCGGTGGCGGCGAGCTGGGCCGGCGTTTTGCCGCCAGCCTCAAGGAGCGCCCGGCCACGCGGGTGTGGCAGATCAAAGACAACACCTGCACCGGCCGCGCCGGTGCGGGCCAAGAGGATTTGGCGCGGCCGCTGCCACGCCTGATTCTGGCCGCCGCCGAATGTGCCGACCCGGTCAGCGAAACCCGCCATGAAGTGTTGCCCGTGGAGTTATCCACAACCCTGGCGCGCAGCTTGCCGCGTATCGAGGATCTCGGCGCGGTGGCGGTGGACCCGGCGGCCATTCCCATGGCCGAAGCGGAATTTATTTTCTCCGGCGGCAACGGCGTGAAGGACTGGGCCCTGTTCCACCAGACCGCCGCCGCACTGGGCGCCACCGAAGGCGCCTCGCGGGTGGCGGTGGACGATGGCTTTATGGCGCGTGATCGCCAGGTCGGCGCCAGCGGCACCTGGGTCACCGCGCGGGTGTATGTGGCCGTGGGGATTTCCGGGGCGATCCAACACCTGCAAGGCATCGGTGCCTGCGACAAGGTGGTGGCGATCAACCTCGACCCGGGTTGCGACATGATCAAGCGGGCCGACCTGTCGGTGATCGGCGAAAGCGCCGCGATACTGCACGCCTTGATCGATGCGGTCGAGGCCTACCGCAACGGCGCCAAGCGCGACGCGGCTTGAGGATATGAGCATGAGCACGAATGTAATCAGCCTGGTGTCCATCGGCGCCCACCCGACTTCCGGTCGCCCGCGCCGCGCCGAGCAGGACGCCCGCGCGGTCGAGCTGGGTTTGCAGCTGGCTGGGGATAAGTTGCAGGTGCTGCATGCCGGCAACATCGCCGAGCCGACCCTGCGCAGCTATCTGGGCATGGGTTTGCCGCAACTGCATGTGCTGGAGCAACCGGCCACCGCCGACGCACTGCCGGTACTCAGCGAGTACCTGCGTGATGCCGGAGCCCAGGTGGTGCTTACCGGCAGCCAGGCGGAAACCGGCGAAGGCTCGGGAATGCTGCCGTTTTTGCTCGCCGAGCAATTGGGTTGGCCGCTGATTGTGGGGCTGGCACAGGTGGAGTCCATCGACGGCGGCGTGGCCCATGTGCTGCAAGCCTTGCCTCGGGGCCAGCGGCGGCGCTTGAAGGTGCGTCTGCCGTTTCTGGCCACGGTGGACAATGCCGCGCCCAAACCACGACAGAGCGCCTATGGCCCGGGCCAGCGCGGGGAACTGGCGGCCCATGAGGTCGAGGTCGAAGACGATGCGCTGTTGGTGGGCGCCACCCTGCAACCGGCCAAGCCCCGACCCAAGCGGCTCAAGGTGATCAAGGCCAAGAGCGGCGCCGACCGCATGAAAGCGGCCACGGCCAAGGCCAGTGGCGGCGGTGGGCAGGTACTCAAAGGCGTCAGCGCTGAAGAAGGCGCCCAAGCCATCCTCAAGTTGCTGATCGAGGAAGGCGTCGTACGCTGACCCACCCGTACTGCAAAACCAATGTGGAAGGGGGGCTTGCCCCCGATTGCCGTGTGTCAGCCTGAGTATTTTTAACTGAACCACCGCTATCGGGAGCAAGCCCCCTCCCACAGTTTGATCTTCTTCAAGGTCTGAGATTAAAGGGCGGCTGGCTCGGGCTTCGGCACCAGATCCGGTAACCCGGCCCAAGCGGCTCAAGGTGATCAATGTGGGAGGGGGCTTGCCCCCGATTGCCGTGTGTCAGGCTCAGTATTTTTAACTGAATCACCGCTATCGGGGGCAAGCCCCCTCCCACAGTTTGATTTTCTTCAAGTCCTGAGATTAAGGGGCGGCGGGCTCGGGATTCGGCGCCAGGTCCGGTAACCCGGCCCAAGCGGCTCAAGGTGATCAATGTGGGAGGGGGCTTGCCCCCGATTGCCGTGTGTCAGGCTCAGTATTTTTAACTGAATCACCGCTATCGGGGGCAAGCCCCCTCCCACAGTTTGATTTTCTTCAAGTCCTGAGATTAAGGGGCGGCGGGCTCGGGATTCGGCGCCAGGTCCGGTAACCCGGCCCAAGCGGCTCAAGGTGATCAGTGTGGGAGGGGGCTTGCCCCCGATTGCTGTGTGTCAGCCTGAGTATTTTTAACTGAACCACCGCTATCGGGGGCAAGCCCCCTCCCACAGTTTGTTCTTCTTCAAGGTCTGAGATTAAAGGGCGGCTGGCTCGGGATTCGGCGCCAGATCCGGTAACCCGGCCCAAGCGGCTCAAGGTGATCAATGTGGGAGGGGGCTTGCCCCCGATTGCCGTGTGTCAGGCTCAGTATTTTTAACTGAATCACCGCTATCGGGGGCAAGCCCCCTCCCACAGTTTGATTTTCTTCAAGTCCTGAGATTAAGGGGCGGCTGGCTCGGGCTTCGGCGCCAGATCCGGTAACCCCGGCCCAAGCGGCTCAAGGTGATCAGTGTGGGAGGGGGCTTGCCCCCGATTGCCGTGTGTCAGCCTGAGTATTTTTAACTGAACCACCGCTATCGGGGGCAAGCCCCCTCCCACAGTTTGTTCTTCTTCAAGGTCTGAGATTAAAGGGCGGCGGGCTCGGGATTCGGCGCCAGGTCCGGTAACCCCGGCCCAAGCGGCTCAAGGTGATCAATGTGGGAGGGGGCTTGCCCCCGATTGCTGTGTGTCAGCCTGAGTATTTTTAACTGAACCACCGCTATCGGGGGCAAGCTCCGGCCCACAGTTTGATCTTCTTCAAGGTCTGAGATTAAAGGGCGGCTGGCTCGGGCTTCGGCACCAGATCCGGTAACGGCGGCGGCAAGGGCTGCCAGTTGGCGTCCGGTTGCTGCATCGGTGGCGGCAGCGCGGGCGTCGGGTCGCCTCCGGTGGGTTTGAGGATCATCTTTTCCGTGGTGTCGCGCAGGATCATGCCCTGCGTCGAACTGCGCGCTTCGGTGCCGCTGTGAAAGGTGCTGATCTGGGAAATCGGCAAGTCCAAGTTGCGTTCGATCCGGGGCGTCAGCAGCAGGATGATTTCGGTTTTCTGCTGGGTATTCACATTGGTGCCAAACAGTTTTTTGCCGATCCACGGGATTTTGCTCAACCAGGGCAGGCCAGAACCCTCGTCGACGTCGGCAGTGCGGATCAGGCCTGAAACCACCTGGGTCTCATTGTTGCGGGCGGTGAGCAGGGTTTTGGTGGCGCGCGAGCCCAGTTCAAAGGTGGCCGGTACGTTGTCCGAGCTGGGGATGCGCTTGGTGATATGGCTCATCTCCACGTTCAGTTCCAGGTTCACTTCATCGCTCAGGCTGATGATCGGCTTGACGGTGATCTGCAACCCCACATCCTGGTAAGACACCGATGAGGTGGTGATCTGGTTGGCCGTGGTAGTGGTCACCACCGGGATTTTATCGCCGATGTTCACCTGCGCTTCTTCACGGTTGCGCACCCGTACCCTGGGGTTGGCCAGGGTCACCGTATTGCCGCTGCGTTGCAGCATATTGATCCGCGCCTCGGTGCTGTTGGCATCCAGCAGAATATTGTCGCCGTTGATGCCGCGCAGGGCGCTGATCGGGATGCCCGCCAGCCCGGCCGGCACGTTGCTCAGGTTGCCAACGGACACGCCGATGCTGCCGGGGTACTGGATACCCAGGTTCAGTTCGTCGCTGAGGCTGACTTCCAGCACCTGGATATCGATGGTCACTTCCGACTGCGCGATATCGATGGCCTCCACCAGTTTCTCCACGGCACTCAGGGTGTCCAGACCATCGCGCACCAGCACGGCGTTGAGGCGCTCGTCCACCAGCACTTCCTTGGGCTTGAGCACTTGCTTGATCTCAGCGGCCACGACCTTGGCATCGCCATGGCTGAGGTAGAAGGTGCGCACCGCCAGCTCGCGGTATTCACGTTCTTTGTCCGGGCGCTTTGGGTAAATCAGCACTGTGTTGTTGTTGAGGATCCTCTTGTCCAGGCCCTGGGTGGTTAGCAACAGGTTCAGCGCGTCTTCGGCGGTGGTGCGGCTGGCGGTCATGCTGGCCGACGCGCTGGGGTTGACGTCTTTGTCGATGACGAAATTGACCCCCGATAACCGTGCGATGGTCTCGAAAATCGTGGTCAGGCTTTGGGAACTGAACTCCAGGCTCAAAGGCTTGCGCATGGCCTCGGAGAGGTCGGCGCTGAGGTGGTCGGCACTCACCAGCTCGCGGGTCAAGGCGTTGCGCAGGTCCAGGGCCTCTCGGTAGTTGGGCTTTTGCGCGATGATCTGGCGCACCAGGTTAAGCGCTTCCACCGGGTTGGAGCGTTTCATCTCATAGGCCCGCGCCAGTTGCGGGCGCAGTTGTTTCATCGCCTGGATGCTCTGGATTTGCTGGCGTGCGCCCAGGTTGCTGGGGTCGTACTTGAGGATGGTCTCCAGGGCGCGGATAGCGGCGGAGTCATCACCACGCACCATGGCGGCGTTGGCTTCACGGCTGTACTGGGCCACCAGCAACTCCAGCTTGCTGAACTGCGCGGTGCGCAGCTGTATATCGTCGGGGTCTTCCTTGGCCTCGGCTTGCAGCACCTCGACCGAACGCACGATATCGCCCTGTTGGCGCAACTCATCGCTTTGCTTGATCGCCCGCTGGGTTTCACACGCACTCACTGCGCACAGCGCCAGGCCCAAGGGAATCCATCTAAGCCGCATGATCGTGCCCCTCCCGGGTCAGTGCTTGTCCAGGCGCAGGGTGCTGACATGCTTCAACGGCATGTAAGTCAGCACCACGGCGGTGTCGGTGAGTTTGTCCAAGCGGTAATGGGCGTCCAGCATCTTGCCGGGCACGATGTGCCCCGGCACCGAGCAGCGGTTGCATAAGGTGTATTGGGCGCCGTTGCCGCTGAGCACGACGATTTTCGCCTGGTTCTCGTAGCGCCATTGCGCGCTGACCTTGAAGGGCAGCGCTGGCGGCCTGCGCGGTGCGTTGTCCACTGGTGGGGGCGGTGGCGGCGGGGTCCAGGTCTGTATGGGAAACAGGTCGACGATCGTCTCCGCGGGTTCGGCGGTGGGTGTGGGCGCGGCCGGCTCGCTCGGCGCTGGCTTGGTGGTAACGGGGGCCGATGCGCTGTCGAGGGGCTCGGGCTGGTCTTGCCAGAACAGCCAGCCGCAACCGATCAACGTCAGCACCAGCAGGATGCGCAGGTACAACGGAAGTTTCATTCCACCACCCCCAGCACGCTGATTTTGAGGTCGATGGTGAGCAGGCCGCTGGTGATTTCCTTGCGCTCCAGGGTGAGGTTTTCGATGCGTACCGCTGGCTCTTTGGCGATGTCGGTCAAGGCCTCGCGCAGCAGGAAGTAAGGGCCGGAGAGGGGGATCTGCGCATCCAGACGTTGCAGCCCGGTCTCCCCCGGCGTGGAGTAGGCCAGAGTGGTTTGCTCAATGATGAAACCGCGTTGGCTCAGCAGGCCCAGCAGTTTTTCCAGGCGCGGGGCAAAGTCTTGTGCCGTGGGCAGGGCTTCCACTACTGCCGGTTCCGTCACTTGAACGTCTTGGGGCTGCTCGTCGATACCCGCTTGCAGCGCCTGGCGTCGCTGGCTGTCGGCGCTGCTGGCCGGTTGAATCAGCACGACTTCGATCAACAGCACCGCCGCCATTACGCCCACGGCCAACAGGCCCCAGAAGCCCAGGCGCTGGCGCCACTGCATCAGGTGCCAGCGCAGGCGCGGCAGGTGGCGAACGAGGGTGTCCATGGCCGGCTACCCTGCGCCAACGGTGAGTTTGACCTGCACTGGATGCTGCGGGTCGTTGCTCTTCAGTGCGCTTTGTTGCAGGTTCACTTGCACCCCAGGCTGGGCCTGGAGCCGGTCCACGAAGCGAAAGGCATCGCCCAGTTGTTTCACCTCCAGATCCAGGTGCAGCACTTGAGCCTGGGTGTTGACCTCTACGCGGGTCAGGGCGATCTCCTTGGACCAGGCCTGGGCCACGCCATCCATCAAGGCAAACGGTGTGGCCTTTTGCTGGGCGAAGCTCGCCAGTTGTTGTCTTTGCTGGGGCGACAAGCGGATGGCCGCCTGAATCAACTGCTCCTGACGGCGGGTCAGTTGGATAAATTGCTGCTCCAGCACATCGGTCTGTTGCTGCTGGTGCACCATGCGTTGCCAGTGATGCCAAGTGCTCACCAGTAACAGGCTCGTCATCAACCACAGCGCGGCCACCAGGGCGCGGTGGGTGGGGGCGGGGCGCTGGAAATCGACACGCGGTGCGCTGGGCGCGCGCAACTGTTGCCAGACACCGGCGAGCCTGGCTTTCATGATGGCGCCTCCTCCAGCCACGGGTGCACGGGCCCCAAGCGATGCTCCGCCGGCGCGTTGCTGACCACGAGCGTGGCCGGGGCATGCCGCTCGACCAGCAGGTCGGCGGTAAACAAGTTGTCGCTCAAGGTGCTGCCGGGTTGGGTGGGGATCACGCATACCTGATCGATGATGCCCAAGTGTCGATACAGGCAACTGAGGCTGCCGGCCTCGGGCACGGCCACCACGCAATCGTCAGGCAGGTGCCGCCAGTACTGTTGGGCGACCGCCGTCAGCACGGGGGTGCAGGTCACCAGCGGCAAGCGGTTGAGCTTGAACAGTTCGCGCAGGTCCAGCAGTAATTCTCGTGGTGTGGCGACCGCCAGGCGCGGTTGACCGAACGGGCTATCGGCGACCTGCACTTGCCAGTGCTCGGCATCGATATTGGCCTGCTGGCTGAACATCCCCTCGGCGAAACCTTGCCAGTCCTGGGCGCTGTACACCTCGGGTTGCCACGGCAGTAGCAGGTAATGCACATGGGGATAACCCAGCAGCACCGTGGCCCGGTCAAGGAACTTCACGCGTCCGCGCGGCGCCTGCTCCAACAGTTCGGCGCAGGCGGCCAGCGGCGTACCTTGGCATTGCGCGTGCCAGACAGGTGCGCCACGCCAGCGCGCGCGTGCGGCCCACTCGGCAGCGTCGCGATGCAGCCACACCACGTGCTCAATAAAGGGAAATGACACGGTGGATCTCCTTGAGCGTGGTGTCGCCCTGGGCGGCGTGGGCCAGGGCAATGTCGCGAATAAACACATGGCCGGCTCCACGGGCCAGCTCCCGCAGAATGGACGCTGAGCTGCGCGCCAGCAGACCCTCCTTGATGGTGTCGTTCATGCTCAGAACCTCCGCCAGGGCCAGCCGGCCGCGATAACCCGTGTGGCGGCAAGCGTCGCAGCCCTTGCCCACGCGGTAGTGACCTTGTTTCAACTGGGCCTCGGGCAACTGGGCGAGGCGGGCAATGTCCGGGTCGGGTTCGGCCTCCACCGCGCAATCTGCGCAGATGCGCCGCACCAGGCGTTGGGCGACCACGCCGTTGAGGGCTTCGACGAAACTCGCCGGGTCCACATCCATATAGGTGAAACGTTCGAGTACGCTGAATGCGCTATTGGCGTGTACCGACGACATCACCAA
Source organism: Closterium sp. NIES-67 (assembly GCA_027943415.1). Lineage (NCBI taxonomy): Eukaryota > Viridiplantae > Streptophyta > Zygnematophyceae > Desmidiales > Closteriaceae > Closterium > Closterium sp. NIES-67. Next base: position 260,244 of record BQMB01002417.1, read on the forward strand.
GTGCCCGGTCAGCGCCGCCTGCACTGCGATGCCCGCGGTTTCGCCATCGCGGATTTCGCCCACCAGGATCGTGTCCGGGTCGTGGCGCAGGATCGAGCGCAGGCCACGGGCAAAGGTCAGGCCCTTCTTGTCGTTGACCGGAATTTGCAGCACGCCGGGCAGTTCGTATTCCACCGGGTCCTCGATGGTGATGATTTTTTTCTCGCCGGTGTTGGTCTCCGACAACGCGGCATACAGGGTTGTGGATTTGCCGCTGCCGGTGGGGCCGGTGACCAGCAGCATGCCGTAGGGCTCGCTGGCCAGGGCGCGGATGCGGGCGATGGTGTCGGCGGCCAGGCCCAGGGCCTCCAGGCTCAGGGATTCGCCGCGCTGGGATTTGTCGAGGATGCGCAGCACCGCGTCTTCGCCGTGGATGCTGGGCATGATCGACACGCGAAAATCCACTTCGCGCCCCTGGATCTTCATCTTGAAACGCCCGTCCTGGGGCACGCGTCGCTCACCGATATCCAGCTCCGACAACACCTTGATCCGCGACAGCGCCTGCTCGGCCATGTCCATGCCGCTGGCCTGGCCCATCTGCTGCAACACGCCGTCGATGCGGTACTTGATCACCAGGCCGCCGGGAGTGGTTTCCACATGGATGTCACTGGCGCGGCTTTGTAGCGCATCGAACAGCATGGAGTTGACCAGGCGCACCACCAGATTGTCGTCGCGGGCGATGCTGCTCAAGGAGATTTCCTGGGCGGCCTGGCCGATCGGTGCGTCAGGGTCGTCTTCGCCGAAGGGTTGCATCACCCGCTGGCTGGCTTCGGCTTTGGTCAACTGGGCGTTGACCGCACCGGGCAGGCTCATGGCCAGAGGCAGTTGGCGCAGGGTACTGGAAGACTGCAACCAGTGTCGGCTGGCCAGGGTAAAGGGGTCGCCCAGCACCAGGCAGGGTTGGCCCAGGTGATCCAGGGGCAGCACGTTATGCAGCAGTGCCTGGGGCAGGGGCAACAGGTCGAAACGCCAGTCTTCGCCCAGCTGCTCAGGCCCGATGGGGAGCAGCCCCAACGGCTCGGCGACTGTGTGCAGTTGGTCAGGGGCGGTGGTCAGCAATTCGGTCAGGTATGCCGCCAATGTGATGCCCCGTTGGCTCGCCAAGGCCTGCCACTTGTGCGTGTTCTCGCTCATTGCGTCACCCTTGGATGGAGCCTGCCAGTTCAAAAATCGGCATGTACAACATGAACACAATCAGGCCGATCAGCCCGCCCACCACCAGCATCAACAAGGGCTCGAAGACCTTGCTGAACAGCTCGATGGCGCGCTCCAAGGCTTCATCGTGAAACTGCGCGATGCGCTCGCACATCGCTGCCAATTCGCCGCTTTGCTCGCCTACCCGCAACAGGCGTTCGGCGACGGCGGTGGTCAGTTGGTGGCGGGCCAGGGAGGTGGACAATGGCTGACCGGCCTGGATATCGGTCATGGCCTGGCGCAGGGCCGCTTGGCGTTCCACCGGCAGCAAGGCACCGGAGAGCTCTACCGCCGTAACCACCGGCATCCCGCCCATCAGCAACATGCCCGCGGTGCGGTAGAAACGCGCCAGGATGAACAGCGTGCGCTGGGCGCCCAGGCTCGGAATCTTCCAGAACAGCTCGGCCACGCGACGCTTGAACCCGGCGCTGCGAAACAGCAGCACCAGCGCACCTACCGCCAGCGCCAGGCCGATCAGCAACTCCATGCCGCGTGCGTCTACCAGCGCGCCCCACCACACCATGAAGCGCGCGGTGGCGGGTAAGTCGGCGACGGCGTCGAACACCGAGGCGAAACGCGGGATCACGAAGAACAGCAAAAACAACAGGATCAACGCACCCACGCTAAGCACTACCAGGGGGTACATCAGGGCACCGCTGACGCGTTTTTTCACGGTTTCCAAATGCGCTTCAAAGTGATGGTAGCGGCGCAGGGCTACGGCCAATTGGCCGCTGTGTTCGGAGGACGCTACGGTGGCGATCAGCAATGAAGGAAACGTCTGCGGCTTGAGCTGCATTGCCCTGGACAGCGAGTTACCCTCATACATCGAGGCCAGTAGCTCGCTCATGACCTGCCGATTTATCCCCGGCGGTGCTTTGTCGCGCAGGGTTTCCACCGCTTCTACCAGCACCAGGCCGGCGTCCAGCAGCACCACCAATTCCTGGATGAACAAGCCGAGGGCGAACTTGGAGCGCCGGCTCGGCAGTTTGAGTTGGCGACGGGCTTTGAGCGAGATGACCTGGGCGCCGTCGGCCTGCAATTGCTGGCGCGCCTGGGCCAGGTCAACGGCTTGCAGGTGCAGGGACTGCAAATGACCGTCGCGGATGATGCGGGCGTCTATTTCGATCATGGCGTTTGCCTCGCCAGTTGCCGGCGCTGTTGCAGCAACTCGCCGTAGTAACGCCACACCGCCAGGGCGTAACGCGTACGGCGCGCCTCGCGGTCCGGCTTGGGCCCGGCGTTGTAGGCGCCTACGGCCTGCCAGCCGTAGCCGTTTTCGCGGATAAAACCGGCCAGGATCCACGCGCCGACCATCACGCTGGTGCAAGGCTGAGTGATCAGGTGCTGTTCGGTGATGCCGAACCGCGCCAATGCCGGTAAGTGGCGGCTGTTGATCTGCATCAGGCCGATGTCCTGGCTGCCGTCGGCATTGATATTGCGCGCACGGGGGTTGAGGCCGGACTCGACCCTGGCGATGGCGTACAGCAAGAGCGGATCAACGTGATAACGACTGGCCGCCAGTTGCCAGCAATTGGCCTGGGCGGTGCCCGTAAGGCACAGAAGCGTCAGAACAATCCGCAGCGCGCACATGAGCCGTTACAGCCCGTAGACAATGTCGGCGTAGGTGTTAACGCCGCCAGCCTTGCCGTCGCGGCCCAGGGAGATGATCTCGGCGTCGTTGGGCGGGGTGCCCGGGTTTTTGTAGAAATATGGGTTGCCCCAGGGGTCAGGCGGCAACGTCTTCAAGTAAGGCCCCTGCCAATTGCCCGCATTGGCGGGCCGCGTAGTCAGCGCATTCAGGCCGAGGGCTTCGTCGGGGTAGTTGCCGTTGTCCAGGCGGTACTGGTTCAACGCATCGGCGATGGACTTCATCTGGCCTTGGGCGGTTTGCACCTTGGCCAGCTCCAGGCGGTCGAACATCTTGGGTCCGACATAGCCGGCGAGCAGGGCGATGATCAGCAGGACGACCAGCAGTTCCAGCAGCGTAAAGGCGCGTTGGAAGGGGGTGATAAGTATGCGTGTGCGCATGGCGATACTCGGCGGTTGTGATCAACTCTTCCGGCCCGCTGGGGAAGCGGGCACCGCCGGTAGGACTGCGTTATAACCAGTACTGCTTCCAATTGTAGCGTTGCGCGATATAAGGCGCCGTAAGGCGCCCTATAACGTTTGGCACTTGCTGTTATCAAGTCAGTGCATATGCCAGTGGCTCAAGGAACAACATCCCATGCGCGCTGCCAGAAAGTGGAACCGGGTTTGCCGGGTTCATTTTCATTCTGCCCGCACCATGCGCCTGCCGATCCCTGTTTGCACCGGTACTTCACTCCATAATTGGATACTTGTGAGCCGCTGTTATAGCCGCCATTCGGTTTCCACTGAGGGTAATCCGTGTCTCCGCTTGCAGGTTCTACGGTAAAGGAGAGCTTCGCCGGATCGGTTTTACCGTTTTGCTGGTCCCGAACGATCAATCGTGCTTCAAACGTGGTTACTTCTGGGACTTGGTAGGCCTTGCCGCTGATGGTCGCGCCATTCTGTGCGCCCGTCATCCCGGGGACGGCCCATTGATACAACAACGGGCCATTGCTCCCCGTTGACGTAGTGCCACTGAATGTGAAGGTCTCGCCCGACTTCAATGCAGTGGGACCTGTGATCCGTGCTATAGGTGGCGCCGGATTAACAGGGCCTGGGCCTTCACCTGCAATGATCGACATCGCCTGGCTGTAACCTTGTTGAGTGGCATAAGTCGAGTTGCTTAAAGGGTTTTGCACGTTGTAAGTAACGATCGAGCCCTCTAGCTCGCCGATTTTGGCGATGGAGGGATTGACTTGGTCGGCTATTTCTTTGCCCCATTGAACAGGCGGCAGATTTGCTGCGCTGATTTTATGAATGATATCGACCAGTTCTTTTTTTGCCCCATCGTTACCAAAAATCCGATAGTGCACGGAGTCGCCAGGTTTGAGCGTACTCATGTCGCCATTGATAAACGTGCCGATATTGTGAAGTTTCTCAGGCACACCTCCACCTGTGAAGTTCACGTCCGAGCACGAAATGAAAAACTCTCCATTCGGGTCGTCCCGTACCCAGATGCCGACAATCAACCCATTGCCCGAAAGCCCATTCGGGATAGTTCTTACTGTTTCGAAGTAGCCCGATGCACCGGGTAGTCTGGGTGGCGTTTGCCAGTTTGTTTTCGCAACTTCAAATATCTCTTCCTGGCCCAACTGCACCAGATCGCTCCACTTCAATTTGTCCGTGGCCGAATTGAAGCCTGGTTTGCTGGCAAATGTATAGAACTTGCTGGGTACGTGGGGGGCGGTGCCAATAAGTCGGAGGGTCAGCGGCTGTCCGGACGTCACGTCAGTCTTGGTCCAGTAGGGCGTTGGGTAATCCAGGCTGGCTTTTCTGGGGTCATTTGCAGCACAGATCTGGCCGTCTTTGATAATGGCTTTAATCTGATCCATCGATGGATTATTAATCCCTGGGATGTGTGAAACCTCATGCCATTGTTGCGCGGCGAATACTTTTTGGGCAGGGGTACCAAATAGCGTGGCTGATTCTCGGCAACCTTTATCCACAATGGAGGACCCATCCTCTGATTGCCAGTAGCCTCCGGTAGCCTGGCAATTCACCGCACGTGATGCCGGGATATCCAGAGCACCATGTGCCCAACTCAAGGTCGGTACCAAACACAAAGCAGGCACTGTCCATTTGATAAAACTCTTCATGTACTTATTCATGCTCTAGTCCACCTTCAATCCAGATAAACAAGTTCCGAACTGCTGGAACGATCAGTGTGTTCATATCGTTGAAATCATCGAGTCAGCTGATCTCCCAGAGGAGTGACGCGGGTTGCAGGGTTACTCTGTACAGAGCCATACAGAAACACCCACCCTTGATAACTGCCTTGCCCTGTAAAACTTTGATTGATGACCGCAAAGTTGCCTTGCTTGAACGGCGTGCCCTTGGCCTGGCTGAACACGCCCATGATGGTGTCGCCCGGCCCTGGCACGACGCCCCACTCGGTGGTGCCGGTCAGCGGGTCGGCGTAGACCCGGCGCAGGTAGCGCTTGACGGTCGGTTGGCGCCGGTCAAGCACCAGGTCTTCGAGGGCCTTGGGAAAGGCATTGCCGGCCTTGTAGTACAAGCCGATGGCCCGGCGAATTTCGTTGCCGCGCGCCAGCAGTTCCAGTTCGCGTTCGCGCTGCAACACGCTGGACCACAGCGTGCCCGTCTCCATTAACATCACGGCCACGACGGCCACCGTCACCAGCATGCCCATGAACACCGAGCCGTGCTGGCGCTGCTTACCAGTCTGCATAGGCCGTCCCATCGTTAGCGGTGCCCGGTGCGCCGCTGCGTACGTCGCCCAGGCCTTGTTCGTCGGAGGGTTGCAGTTGCCAGGTGTCGCGCTTGCCGGTCAGCGGGTCCAGAGGGATTTCGCGCAGGTAGCGGCGGTCCACCAGGGCTTGCAAGGAGTCGGGGTTCTCGCCGTGGTCTTCGCGGTATTGATCCAGCGCCTGGCGAATGGTGGAGAGGTTGTGGCGCAGCACGGTTTCCTGGGCCTTGGCGTGCTGGCGAAAATACTGGGGGGTGACCAGCGTCATGAGTGTGGCGATGATGGCCATCACCACCAGCAATTCGATCAGGGTAAAACCGCGTTCACCACTGGCTGTACAACGTTCCATTCAAACTCTCCCGAGTGCTGCGGGATGAAACGTCAAATACATCTTCTCCCTCTTGTGGGTTATCGGCGCTGCTCTTGTAACTGCGCAATTGCCAGGTTTTTTCCGCTGCCAGTTCGGGACATTCGCAGAGAGGATCGCGAGGAATGCGTCGCAGAAAATAGAGTTTTTGACCTTGCAAGTTGGTCTGGTCGGTGACGCCATCGACCAATGTCTGCAAAGAGGGCGGGTAACCACTGGCAGTGACGCTCTTTTCGATGCGCCCGTCGTCGCTGGCTTCTTTGTAGGAATCAATAGCGCGGCGTATCTCTCGCAACGAACGTTGCAAGTCGAGTTCTCGGTCGCGTTTGCCCATCAATGCTGTCAGCGGATAAGCCACTGTCGCCAGCGTGGCCAGCAAGGCCAGCGTCAGTAGTAATTCAATCAGCGTAAAACCTTTGGCGCAGTGATGGCTGGGTATGCCCTGCCACATCACTGTTGGTCCTCCCGTTTATCCCGCCAAGGACTTCCGCACTAACCCAGGCTGGTGAAATTAACTGCAAAGGTGAGTGTAGATGCGGAGTATTTTTTGTACAGACGAATACCACCTAGGACGTTACCCACAATCGCTGTGTGTCTGGCTGTGGATAAGGTGTTCGTGGGTGCCTGTAGCTCAGGTAAATTAAGGGCTGCAGCCTGCTGTATGAAAAACAACCAGGCTAAGCCCCGGTTTTTTAAGCGTTTTGCGTGTGGATAAGCGTGGTGGGGTATTTATACTTGCCCCCAAAGTCTGTTGGCGCTTCTGTGGATAAGGTGTTCACGTAGTGCTGCAAGCCACGATTTTATTGGCTTGTAGCGTATTGATCGAAAAATGATCAAATGCACACCCAAACCCGTAACTTGAATAAGTCACGGATTTTCTTCACTTATTTCTGGGTAATTGGCGCAGTTGCCCACAATTGCTGTGGGTGGCTCTGTGGATAAGTTGTTGGGCAAAGGCTGGAAGGCAGGCGGGTAGGGGGCTGGGAGAGATCTGATCAAATAGTAAGCAGTGCGAGGTTCGATTGTGGGAGGGGGCCAGGCCCCCCCCACAGTTCCAACGATTAGGAGCGTTTATTCGTGTGCCGCCACGCCTTTGAGGTAAGGCGCCGGTGCTGCGCCCAGGTTGCTCAGCATGCGCTCGCTGTACCAGTCCACGAAATTCACCACGCCGAACTCATAAGTCTTGGAGTACGGGCCCGGTTGATAGGCCGTGGAGTTGATGCCGCGCTGGTTTTCTTCTGCCAGGCGACGGTCCTGGTCGTTGGTGGCGTCCCAGACCTGGCGCATGCGCTCCACGTCATAGTCCACGCCTTCGACCGCATCCTTGTGTACCAGCCACTTGGTAGTGACCATAGTTTCCTGCGCGCTGATCGGCCACACCGTGAACACAATGATGTGGTCGCCCATGCAGTGGTTCCACGAGTGTGGCAGGTGCAGGATGCGCATCGAGCCCAGGTCCGGATTCTTGATGCGGCCCATCAGCTTGGCGCAACCTTGTTTGCCATCGAGGGTCATCGACACGGTGCCCTTGAGCAGCGGCATCCGCACGATGCGGTTACGCAGGCCGAAGCTGGCGTGGGCGTACGGGATCTTCTCGGCGTCCCAGGCAGCGGCCGAGGCGGCGACGTGGTCCTTGAATGCCTGGTCGGCGCGTGGGTCGGTGACGTCGTCCCATTCCAGCAGGGTTTTGAGCAGCTCCGGGTGCGAACCGCCGCAGTGGTAGCACTCGCGGTTGTTCTCCAGCACCAGTTTCCAGTTGGCCTTTTCCATCAAGGTGGTTTGCACCGCCACCTTGGTGTTCTCCATGTCGTAGGGTTCCATGTAGTGGTTCAGGGTCGACAGGAAGTCATCGATGGCCGGCGGGTTTTCGGCCAGGCTGATGAAGATATAGCCGCCGGCGGTCTTCACGTTGACCGGCTTGAGGCCGTATTGATTCATGTCGAAGTCGGCGCCCATCTCGGTGCCGGCGAACAGCAGGCGGCCGTCCAGTTCGTAGGTCCACTGGTGATAATGGCAGACCAGTTTGGCCACCTTGCCCTTGTCGCTGGTGCACAGGCGCGAGCCACGGTGACGGCACACGTTGTGGAACGCATGCACCACGCCCTCGGCGCCACGGATCACGATGATCGGGTTCTTGCCCACTTGCAGGGTCAGGTAGTTGCCCTTGGTCGGAATCTCGCAGGTCATGCCGGCGATCAACCACTCTTTCTGGAAGATCTCCTGCATGTCGATATCGAACAAACGCTCATCGCAGTAGAACGGCTGCGGCAGCGAAAAGGTGCGCTCGCGCTCTTGCAGCATTTGCGCGGTGGCCTTGCGTGCGGGTTCCAGCGGATCGCCCAAGCTTAAGGTTGCGGTGACGTCCATCGTGTAGGTCCTCATGGCCATTCTGTGTGGCCGGCGAATAGTGGCTGATCAGGTGTGCAGCAAGGCGTAAAGAAAGCGTCGTTGTTGGGAGCGAGTGTGGGGCTGCTGATGCGGCGAACCTTATCCATGAGCGACATGGCCCACTCTGATCCCGACGCGCAAGCCCCGTGGTATGGGGGCTGGTCGCGATAAGTATGTGAATGTCGCAGATAGGTAAGTGGGCGGTTCTCGCGTTACGCAGAATCGCCACCATAAGGCCGACCTCGGCGGTGGAGAACAACATGTCCAATAATTTCCTGAATCCGGTAACCACCCAGACCTGGGCCAATGGTCGGCACATCGTCCGTTGCGTCAAAGTCATCCAGGAAACCTGGGATGTGCGCACCTTTTGCTTTATGGCCGACCAGCCGATCCTGTTCTTTTTCAAACCAGGGCAATTCGTGACTCTGGAGCTGGAAATCGACGGGCAGCCGATCATGCGCTCCTACACCATTTCCAGCTCGCCATCGGTGCCCTACAGCTTCTCGGTGACCATCAAGCGCGTGCCTGGCGGCAAGGTGTCCAACTGGTTGCACGACACTTTGCATGAAGGCCAGGAGCTGGCGGTGCACGGACCGGTGGGGCTGTTCAACGCCATCGACTTCCCCAGTCCGAAAGTGCTGTACCTCAGCGGCGGCGTGGGGATTACGCCAGTGATGTCGATGGCGCGCTGGTTCTACGACACCAATGCCAATGTCGACATGACCTTTGTCCACAGTGCCCGCTCGCCTAAAGACATCATCTACCACCGCGAGCTGGAGCACATGGCGTCGCGGATCGATAACTTCAGCCTGCACTTGATCTGCGAAAAACATGGCCTGGGCGAACCATGGGCCGGTTACCGCGGTTACCTGAACCACAAGATGCTCGAACTGATGGTGCCCGACTTCCTGGAGCGCGAAGTGTTCTGCTGCGGCCCAACGCCCTACATGACCGCCGTGAAGCGCCTGCTGGAAGCCGCCGGTTTCGACATGACGCGCTACCACGAGGAATCCTTCGGCGCCACGCCGCCCGAAGCCCGCGCCGATGCGGTGGAGCAAGCCGAACAAGCCGCCGACGCGCCGGAAGTCGACCTGGCGGACCTGCACCAGGTGGAGTTCATTACCTCGGGCAAGAGCATCCGCGTGGCGCCGGGCGAAACCGTACACGCCGCCGCCGCCAAGCTTGGCCTGATGATCCCCAAAGCCTGCGGCATGGGCATCTGCGGCACGTGCAAGGTGCTGAAGCTGGGTGGGGAAGTGGAGATGGAGCACAACGGTGGGATCACCGAGGATGATGAAGCCGAAGGCTACATCCTGTCGTGCTGCAGTGTGCCGAAGGGCGATGTGCGTATCGAGTACTGATCGCTCGAATGAACGTGCCTGGCCAGCCAGCTCGCAGCCCCGGCATCCCCACGCAGTGCGTGGGAGTGCGCGAAGGTTAACGGTTATTGAGCGTAGATGTGTACGACGAAGTGCTGGCCTGAAGCTGTCAATTCATAGACTTTGTCATAGATCCGCAGCGTCCTCGACGGCTCGCGGATAGTGTCGCCGATTTGGGCGGTTTTTCTGAACTCGTCCCAGTCGATAACGGTGGTGGTGACAGTGCCGTCGCTTTTTAGGGTATTGCCGGTGCTTTGATATTCCATGATTAAAAACCTCTTCTGGATTTCCGTTTCCAGCCGATTGTTCGGCGGGTGGTAGTACCCGCGAGGGCAGCCGCTGCAGCGGCGATTTCCTTGCGGGTTCCAAGAGGTTAGTCAATGAAAGCTCGCTGCGTTGCTGTCGGAAATAACAAATAACAGTCTCGGCACAGCGCCACTATTCGCCCGTCTCAGGCGTTCATCACTTCGCGGATATCCGCGGCCAGTTCCCTTACGCGTTCTTCTTCGGTATCCCACGCGCACATGAAGCGCGCCCCACCTTTGCCGATGAAGGTGTAGAAGCGCCAGCCCTTGGCTGTCAGCGCGGCGATGGCCGGTTCCGACAGTTGCAGGAACACGCCGTTGGCCTGCACCGGGAACATCAGCTCCACGCCGGGAATATCCGCCACCAGGCTGCTCAGCAACTGCGCGCAGTGGTTGGCGTGGCGGGCGTGCTTGAGCCAGGCGTCGTTTTCCAGCAGGCCTACCCAAGGTGCGGAGAGGAAGCGCATCTTCGAGGCCAGTTGGCCGGCCTGTTTGCAGCGATAGTCGAAGTCTTCGGCCAGCTTGTGGTTGAAGAACAGGATCGCCTCGCCCACGGCCATGCCGTTTTTGGTGCCGCCAAAGCACAGCACGTCCACCCCGGCTTTCCAGGTAAGGTCGGCCGGCGAGCAGCCAAGGAACGCACAGGCGTTGGAGAAGCGCGCGCCGTCCATGTGCAGGTTCAGGCCCAGCTCTTTGCAGGTGGCGCTGATGGCGCGGATTTCCTCGGGGGTGTACACGCTACCGACTTCGGTGGCTTGGGTCAGGGTGACTACGCGGGGTTTGGGGTAGTGGATGTCCTGGCGCTTGAGGGCGATCTCGCGGATCGACTCGGGGGTCAGTTTGCCGTTTTCGGTGCGGGCGGTGAGCAGCTTGGAGCCGTTGGAGAAAAACTCCGGCGCGCCGCATTCGTCGGTTTCGACGTGGGCGGTTTCCGAGCAAATCACGCTATGGTAGCTCTGGCACAGAGACGACAGCGCCAGGGAGTTGGCCGCGGTGCCGTTGAAGGCGAAAAACACTTCGCAGTCGGTTTCGAACAGGTTGCGGAAACCGTCGGCGGCGCGGTGGGGTCCATTCATCGTCGCCGTAGGCGCGCTGATGGCCGTGGTTGGCTTGTTCCATGGCGGCCCAGGCTTCCGGGCAGATGCCCGAATAGTTGTCACTGGCGAATTGTTGGCTCTTGTCGGTCATGGCCCGTTCCTGTGGTCGATATTGGTGCGCACTGTAACCAAGATTGTTGGGCGTGCGCACGCACTGTAAATGCAAAGTCACTGGGGAATTATGCACAGCGCTCACACCTTGCCTGTCGGACCCGTCCGAGACGGCGCTCTGGACCTGCTCAAGTGGCTGGCGCTGCTCAGTATGGTGCTGGATCACCTGCGTTATGTCGGTTTGAGCCTGGACGGCCTGTACGTGCCGGGGCGGCTGGCGTTCCCGTGGTTTTGCCTGGCGATTGCGGCGAACCTGCACCGGGTTCGCAACGCCCCGGTAACGGGTCAATGGCGCTACCTGGGCTGGTTGCTGCTGTTCAGCGTAATCAGCGAAGTACCGTATCGCTTGTTTATCGAGGATGCCGATACGTTGAACGTGTTGCCGACCCTCGCGCTGGGCCTGCTGGTTGCCCGAGGATGGCAGCAGAAGACGTTTATTGATCGAGGATTGGCGTTAATCGCGGTCACGATAGCGGCGGTATTTTCAGCGCACTTAATGTTCGGATTGTTTGGTGTATTGCTGCCCCTGGCGATGTTGCTGGTATTTCGCCGGCCTTGGTATTTCAGTGTGTTGCCAGGGTTGGTCTGCGTGGCCGCCAATCAATGGCAGATCCTGCTCAATAGCGGCACGCCGGTGGCGCTGTTGGGGCTGGTCGCGTGCCTGATTGCGCCATGGGCGGGGTTGGTCTTATTGCGACATGCCCACAGCACCTCGCCGCCAGCAATGCGCCGCTGGGCCTACGCCCTGTATCCCATGCACTTCCTCCTGCTGCTACTCCTGCGCCACATCATTGCCTAACCGCTCCCACATTTATTTGGTGTTGATTCGGTAATGTCGTAAACGCACCTTTGCGTGGCGTGCGCAGGCATTTGACCTGTCTACGCCAGCCCTACCATCGCATCAAAGGGCCCTGCGAGGGCCTTAACAATACGAAAGGCTGGGAGAGACGCGATGTTCAGCAAACAAGACCAGATTCAGGGATATGACGACGCACTGCTGGCGGCGATGAATGCCGAGGAGCAGCGCCAGGAAGATCATATCGAGCTGATCGCGTCAGAGAACTACACCAGCAAGCGGGTGATGGAAGCCCAAGGCAGCGGCCTCACCAACAAATACGCCGAAGGCTACCCAGGCAAGCGCTACTACGGTGGCTGCGAGCATGTGGATAAAGTCGAGGCCCTGGCCATCGAGCGCGCCAAGCAACTGTTCGGTGCCGATTACGCCAACGTGCAGCCGCACTCCGGTTCGTCCGCCAACAGCGCGGTGTACTTGGCGCTGATCAATGCCGGCGACACCATCCTCGGCATGAGCCTGGCCCACGGCGGTCACCTGACCCACGGCGCTAAAGTGTCGTCCTCGGGCAAGCTGTACAACGCGGTGCAATACGGCATCAACACCGACACCGGCCTGATCGACTACGACGAAGTCGAGCGCCTGGCGGTGGAGCACAAGCCGAAGATGGTGGTGGCCGGTTTCTCCGCCTACTCCAAGACTCTGGATTTCCCCCGTTTCCGTCAGATCGCCGACAAGGTGGGCGCGCTGCTGTTCGTCGATATGGCCCACGTCGCCGGCCTGGTTGCCGCCGGTCTGTACCCGAACCCGCTGCCTTACGCCGATGTGGTCACCACCACGACTCACAAAACCCTGCGCGGTCCGCGTGGCGGCTTGATCCTGGCCAAGGCCAACGAAGAGATCGAGAAGAAGCTCAACGCCGCCGTGTTCCCTGGCGCCCAGGGCGGCCCGCTGATGCATGTGATCGCCGGCAAGGCGGTGTGCTTCAAGGAAGCGCTGGAGCCGGGTTTCAAGGCTTACCAGCAACAAGTGATCGATAACGCCCAGGCCATGGCCAGCGTGTTTATCAAACGCGGCTACGATGTAGTGTCCGGCGGCACCGATAACCACCTGTTCCTGGTCAGCCTGATCCGTCAGGGCCTGACCGGCAAAGAGGCGGATGCCGCCCTCGGTCGCGCCCATATCACCGTCAACAAGAACGCCGTGCCGAATGACCCGCAGTCGCCGTTCGTGACGTCGGGCCTGCGTATCGGCACCCCGGCGGTGACCACGCGTGGTTTCAAAGTGCCGCAGTGCATCGAGTTGGCTGGCTGGATCTGCGACATCCTCGACAACCTCGGCGACGCCGATGTCGAGGCTAACGTGGCCAAGCACGTGTCTGCCCTGTGCGCTGATTTCCCGGTTTATCGCTGAGCGCGGTATTGGAGTAATGACTATGCAACGCTACTCGGGCTTCGGCCTCTTCAAGCACTCACTCAGCCATCACGAAAACTGGCAGAAGATGTGGCGCACGCCGACCCCTAAAAAGGTGTACGACGTGGTCATCGTCGGCGGCGGCGGGCATGGTCTGGCGACCGCTTACTACTTGGCCAAGGAACACGGCATCACCAACGTGGCCGTGGTCGAGAAAGGCTGGCTGGGCGGCGGTAACACCGCGCGCAACACCACCATCGTGCGTTCCAACTACCTGTGGGACGAGTCGGCGCACCTGTACGAACACGCGATGAAACTGTGGGAAGGCCTGTCCCAGGACCTGAACTACAACGTGATGTTCTCCCAGCGTGGCGTCTATAACCTGTGCCACACCCTGCAGGACATCCGTGACTCCGAGCGCCGCGTCAGCGCCAACCGCCTCAATGGCGTGGATGGCGAGCTGCTGAATGCCAAGCAAGTAGCCGACGAGATTCCGTACCTGGACTGCTCGAAAAACACCCGCTACCCGGTGCTCGGCGCCACCGTGCAACGGCGTGGCGGCGTGGCCCGTCACGATGCCGTGGCCTGGGGCTTCGCCCGCGCCGCCGACGCCCTCGGTGTGGACTTGATCCAGCAAACCGAAGTGATCGGCTTCCGCAAGGAAAACGGCGTGTGCATCGGTGTGGAAACCACCAAGGGCTTTATCGGCGCCAAGCGCGTTGGTGTGGTCACTGCCGGTAACTCCGGTCACATGGCTTCGCTCGCCGGTTTCCGCCTGCCAATCGAATCCCACCCGCTGCAAGCGCTGGTGTCGGAGCCGATCAAGCCAATTATCGACAGCGTGATCATGTCCAACGCCGTACACGGTTACATCAGCCAGTCCGACAAGGGCGACCTAGTGATCGGTGCCGGTATCGACGGTTACAACGGCTACGGCCAGCGCGGTTCGTACCCGGTGATCGAGCACACCATCCAGGCCATCGTTGAGATGTTCCCAGTGCTGTCGCGCGTACGCATGAACCGCCAGTGGGGCGGCATCGTCGACACCACCCCGGATGCGTGCCCGATCATCTCCAAGACCCCGGTGCCGAACATGTTCTTCAACTGCGGTTGGGGCACCGGTGGCTTCAAGGCCACGCCGGGCTCAGGCAACGTGTTTGCCGCCAGCCTCGCCAAGGGTGAAATGCACCCATTGGCGGCACCTTTTTCCATCGACCGTTTCCACAACGGTGCGTTGATCGACGAACACGGCGCTGCCGCCGTCGCCCACTAACAGGAGAAATTCCCTATGTTGCATATCTTCTGTCCTCACTGTGGCGAACTGCGCTCCGAAGAGGAATTCCACGCGTCCGGCCAAGCGCACATCCCGCGCCCGCTAGACCCGAACGCCTGCACCGACGAGCAGTGGGGCGACTACATGTTCTTCCGCGACAACCCCCGTGGCCTGCACCACGAGTTGTGGATTCACGCCGCCGGGTGCCGCCAGTATTTCAACGCGACCCGCGACACCGTGACCTACGAAATTCTTGAAACCTACAAGATTGGCGAGAAGCCGCAATTCACCGCCAAGGCTTCTGGAGAGAAGGTATGAGCCAGATCAATCGCCTGTCCAACGGTGGCCGGATCGACCGTAACAAGGTCCTGACCTTCAGCTTCAACGGCCAGACCTACAAAGGCTTCGAAGGCGACACCCTGGCCGCCGCGTTGCTGGCCAACGGCGTCGATATCATTGGCCGCAGCTTCAAGTACTCGCGCCCTCGCGGCATCTTTGCCGCCGGTGCCGAAGAGCCGAACGCAGTGCTGCAGATCGGCGCGACCGAAGCCACCCAGATTCCTAACGTACGCGCCACACAACAGGCGCTGTATCAAGGTTTGGTCGCCACCAGCACCAACGGCTGGCCGAGCGTCAACAACGACATGATGGGCATTCTCGGCAAGGTCGGCGGCAAGCTGATGCCGCCGGGTTTCTACTACAAAACCTTCATGTACCCGCAATCGTTCTGGATGACCTACGAGAAGTACATCCGCAAGGCCGCCGGCCTGGGCCGCTCGCCGACCGAGAACGATCCGGACACCTACGACAACTTCAACCGTCACTGCGACGTGCTGGTGGTGGGCGCAGGCCCTGCCGGGCTGGCGGCGGCACTGGCGGCTGCGCGCAGCGGCGCCCGGGTGATCCTTGCCGATGAGCAGGAAGAGTTCGGTGGTTCGTTGCTCGACTCCCGCGAAAGCCTGGACGGCAAGCCCGCCAGCGAGTGGGTCGCCAGTGTGATCGCCGAGTTGAAAAGCCTGCCGGACGTGGTGCTGCTGCCCCGCGCCACGGTCAACGGCTACCACGACCATAACTTCCTGACCATTCACGAGCGCCTTACCGATCACCTCGGCGACCGTGCGCCGATCGGCGTGGTGCGCCAGCGCATTCACCGTGTGCGTGCCAAACGCGTGGTGTTGGCCACCGGTGCGTGCGAGCGTCCATTGGTGTACGGCAACAACGACGTGCCGGGCAACATGCTGGCCGGTGCGGTCTCCACATATGTGCGCCGTTACGGCGTGGCACCGGGTAAAAAATTGGTGCTGTCGACCAACAACGATCACGCCTATCGCGTGGCCTTGGACTGGTTCGACGCCGGCCTGGCCGTGGTAGCCGTCGCCGATGTGCGCCACAACCCACGCGGTGCACTGGTGGAAGAAGCCCGCGCCAAAGGTATCCGCATCCTCACCAGCAGCGCCGTGGTCGAAGCCCGTGGCACCAAGCGCGTGACCGCTGCGCGTGTCGCCGCGATTGACGTCAAGGCCCATAAAGTCACCAGCCCCGGCGAGTGGCTGGACTGCGACCTGGTAGCCAGCTCCGGCGGCTACAGCCCGGTGGTTCACCTGGCTTCGCACCTGGGCGGCAAGCCGATCTGGCGTGAAGACATTCTTGGTTTCGTCCCCGGCGAGGCGCCGCAGAAACGTGTGTGCGTCGGTGGTATCAACGGCGTCTACGGCCTCGGCGATTCCCTGGCCGATGGTTTTGAAGGGGGCGTGCGCGCCGCCAGCGAAGCCGGTTTCGCGCCGGTGGAAGGCACTCTGCCAAAGGCCCTGAGCCGTCTGGAAGAACCTACCCTGGCGATCTACCAGGTGCCGCACGACAAAGCGACCGCACGGGCGCCGAAGCAATTCGTCGACCTGCAGAACGACGTTACCGCTGCCGCCATCGAACTGGCCACCCGCGAAGGCTTCGAGTCGGTCGAGCACGTCAAGCGCTACACCGCGCTGGGCTTCGGCACTGACCAGGGCAAGTTGGGCAACGTCAACGGCCTGGCTATCGCTGCGCGCTCGCTGAACGTGACCATCCCGCAGATGGGCACCACCATGTTCCGTCCCAACTACACGCCGGTCACCTTCGGCGCCGTAGCGGGCCGGCACTGTGGGCATATTTTCGAACCCGTGCGCTACACCGCGCTGCACGCGTGGCACGTCAAGAATGGCGCCGAGTTCGAAGACGTCGGCCAGTGGAAACGTCCTTGGTACTTCCCGCGCAACGGTGAAGACCTGCACGCCGCGGTGAAACGCGAATGCCTGGCCGTGCGCGACAGCGTCGGCCTGTTGGATGCGTCCACCCTCGGCAAGATCGACATCCAGGGCCCGGACGCCCGTGAGTTCCTCAACCGCATCTACACCAACGCCTGGACCAAGCTCGACGTGGGCAAGGCGCGCTACGGCCTGATGTGTAAGGAAGACGGCATGGTCTTCGACGACGGCGTGACCGCGTGCCTGGCCGACAACCACTTCCTGATGACCACCACCACCGGCGGCGCCGCCCGCGTGCTGCAGTGGCTGGAAATCTATCAGCAAACCGAATGGCCGGACCTCAAGGTGTACTTCACCTCGGTCACCGACCACTGGGCGACCATGACCCTGTCCGGCCCCAACAGCCGCAAGCTGCTGGCGGAAGTCACCGACATCGACCTGGACAAGGACGGTTTCCCGTTCATGACCTGGAAAGAAGGTTTGGTGGGCGGTGTGCCGGCGCGGGTGTTCCGCATTTCGTTTACCGGTGAGCTGTCGTACGAAGTCAACGTGCAGGCCGACTACGCCATGGGCGTGCTGGAACAGATTGTCGCCGCCGGCAAGAAGTACAACCTGACTCCGTACGGCACCGAAACCATGCACGTACTGCGGGCCGAGAAGGGCTTCATCATCGTCGGCCAGGATACCGACGGCTCGATGACCCCGGACGACCTCAACATGGGCTGGTGCGTCGGTCGTACCAAACCGTTCTCGTGGATCGGCTGGCGCGGCATGAACCGTGAAGACTGCGTGCGCGAAGAGCGCAAGCAACTGGTGGGCCTCAAGCCGATTGATCCTAAGGTGTGGCTGCCGGAGGGCGCGCAACTGGTGCTCGATCCGAAGCAGTCGATCCCGATGAAGATGGTTGGTCACGTCACCTCCAGCTACGCGCACAACTCCCTGGGCTATTCGTTTGCCATGGGCGTGGTGAAAGGCGGCTTGAAGCGCATCGGCGAACGGGTGTTCTCGCCCAGGCCGATGGCAGCGTGATCGAGGCTGAGATTGTGTCTTCGGTGTTCTTCGACCCGAAAGGGGATCGCCAGAACATTTGATAGACCGAGGCGCGGCCATCGGGAGCAAGCCCCCTCCCACATTTTGGAATGCATTCCCCTGTGGGAGGGGGCTTGCTCCCGATGACGCCAGTAGCCACACAACAGAATTCAGAACAGGTGCTTTATGACAGCAGCCAATGTGTACCAACAACGCCCACTACCGGCGCCAAGGCCGAGTCGTCGCTGCACCATGCCGACCTCGCCAGTCTGGTCGGTAAGGGCCGCAAGAACGCCGGTGTGACCGTGCGCGAAAAGAAACTGCTCGGCCACCTGACCATTCGTGGCGATGGTCATGATGCCGCGTTCGCCGCCGGTGTGCACAAGGCCCTGGGCATCGAATTGCCCGGCGCCCTGCAAGTTATCGTCAAAGGCGAAACCAGCCTGCAATGGCTCGGCCCGGATGAGTGGCTGTTGGTGGTGCCGAGCGGTGAGGAATTCGCCGCAGAGCAGAACCTGCGTGCCGCGCTGGGCGACCTGCATATTCAGGTGGTCAACGTCAGCGGCGGCCAGCAGATCCTCGAACTCAGCGGCCCGAACGTGCGCGATGTGCTGATGAAATCCACCAGCTACGACGTGCACCCCAATAATTTCCCAGTGGGCAAAGCGGTAGGCACGGTGTTCGCCAAGTCGCAACTGGTGATCCGCCATACCGCCGAAGACACCTGGGAACTGGTGATCCGTCGCAGCTTCTCGGATTACTGGTGGCTGTGGTTGCAGGATGCCTCGGCGGAATTCGGCCTGAGTGTCCAAGCCTGAGGAATAACCCATGAGCCGCGCACCCGATACATGGATTTTGACCGCCGACTGCCCCAGCGTGCTCGGCACGGTGGACGCGGTCACCCGCTACCTGTTCGAGCAGGGCTGCTACGTCACCGAGCACCATTCGTTCGATGACCGCTTCTCGGGCCGGTTTTTCATTCGCGTGGAATTCCGCCAGCCTGACGGGTTCGACGAGCAAGCCTTTCGCGATGGCCTGGCTGCGCGGGGCGAGGCGTTTGGCATGATCTTCGAGCTGACGGCACCGAACTACCGGCCAAAAGTGGTGATCATGGTGTCCAAGGCCGATCACTGCCTGAACGATCTGCTGTACCGCCAGCGTATCGGCCAATTGTCGATGGACGTGGTGGCGGTGGTATCAAACCACCCCGATCTCAAGCCATTGGCCGACTGGCATCAGATTCCCTACTACCATTTCCCCCTCGACCCCAACGACAAACCGTCCCAGGAGCGTCAGGTGTGGCAAGTGGTGGAAGACACCGGTGCCGAACTGGTGATTCTTGCGCGCTATATGCAAGTGCTGTCGCCGGAGCTGTGCCGCAAGCTCGATGGCAAGGCCATCAACATTCACCACTCATTGCTGCCGGGGTTCAAGGGCGCCAAGCCGTATCACCAGGCGTACAACAAGGGCGTGAAACTGGTGGGCGCCACTGCGCATTACATCAACAACGACCTGGACGAAGGCCCGATCATCGCCCAGGGCGTGGAGGTGGTGGATCACAGCCACTATCCCGAGGATTTGATTGCCAAGGGGCGCGATATCGAAGGGCTGACATTGGCCGGGCGGTTGGGTATCACATTGAGCGGCGGGTGTTCTTGAATGCCAATAGGACAGTGGTGCTATGACTGCCGCTATCGGGGGCAAGCCCCTCCCACATTTTGATTTGTGCACGCATTCAACTGTGGGAGGGGGCTTGCCCCCGATGAGGCCCTGACAAACAACACAAGCAACAGCATCTGTACCCGAGCACTTAACGCGCTGCCCATTTGACGGCAACGCAGTTCCATAAAAACAACAGCGAGGTGAAAGCATGTCTGGTAATCGTGGTGTCGTGTATCTCGGCAACGGCAAGGTCGAAGTACAGAAAATCGACTATCCAAAATGCAGGACCCCCGTGGCAGGAAGATCGAGCACGGCGTCATCCTGCGCGTGGTCTCCACCAATATCTGCGGCTCCGACCAACACATGGTGCGCGGCCGTACCACTGCCCAGACCGGCCTGGTGCTCGGTCACGAAATCACCGGTGAAGTGATCGAGAAGGGCAGCGACGTCGAAAACCTGAAAATCGGCGACTTGGTTTCCGTCCCCTTCAACGTGGCTTGCGGGCGCTGCCGTTCCTGCAAAGAGCAACACACCGGCGTGTGCCTGACCGTCAACCCGGCCCGTGCCGGTGGTGCCTATGGCTACGTCGACATGGGCGACTGGACCGGCGGCCAGGCCGAGTACGTGCTGGTGCCGTACGCCGACTTCAACCTGCTCAAACTGCCGGACCGCGACAAGGCCATGGAGAAAATCCGCGACCTGACCTGCCTCTCCGACATTCTGCCGACGGGCTACCACGGCGCGGTGACGGCGGGCGTTGGCCCAGGCAGCACCGTGTACATCGCTGGTGCCGGCCCGGTTGGCCTGGCCGCTGCTGCGTCGGCGCGTCTGCTGGGTGCGGCAGTGGTGATCGTCGGTGACGTCAACTCCATCCGCCTGGCCCACGCCAAGGCCCAGGGTTTTGAGGTAGTAGACCTGTCCACCGATACGCCGCTGCACGAACAGATCGCCGCGTTGCTGGGCGAGCCGGAAGTGGACTGCGCGGTCGACTGCGTGGGCTTTGAAGCGCGCGGCCATGGCCACGATGGCGTCAAGGCAGAGGCCCCTGCCACCGTACTCAACTCGCTGATGGGTGTAGTGCGCGTAGCGGGCAAGATCGGTATCCCGGGCCTGTACGTCACCGAAGATCCGGGTGCCGTCGACGCCGCCGCGAAAATGGGCAGCCTGAGCATCCGTTTCGGCCTGGGTTGGGCCAAATCCCACAGCTTCCACACCGGCCAGACCCCGGTGATGAAGTACAACCGCCAGCTGATGCAGGCGATCATGTGGGACCGCATCAACATCGCCGAGATCGTCGGCGTGCAGGTGATCAGCCTGGACGACGCACCACGGGGCTACGGCGAGTTCGATGCGGGCGTGCCGAAGAAGTTTGTGATTGATCCGCACAAGTTGTTCAGCGCGGCGTAAACCCAGGCACACGAAGGGCCAAATGTGGGAGGGGGCTCGCCCCCGGTGGTATTGATTCAGTCAGTAAACAGGTGACTGAATCGACGCCATCGGGGCGAGCCCCCTCTCACATTGGCTTGTGGTATTGGGATATCAGCGGTTGGCCAGTGCGCCCTGATAGACAGTGGGCCCGGTCGGTTGTTTGCTCACCGAGCCGCCTTTGGTTTCCGAACTCACCATCAACTCCACCGGTTTGCTGATGGACGCTTGCTGGCGTGGGTTCAGGCCGATAATGCCTTTGCCGTCCTCCGGCAACAGGCCAGGGAGATCGGCGTGCCGTCTTTGGGAATCGCCCACAATTCCAGGCTCTTGTCCGGCTCTGCGGCGGCAGCGGCGATGGGTTGCACTTCCAGGTAGTCTTTGTGCGCCATGATCTGCGCGGCCGGCTGCTGGGTGGTGGTCACCAGGGTGGCGGCGGATTTGACGCTGTCCTGGGTGTAGATCGCGCCGCCGATACCGGCAACCACCACGACACAGGCACCGAGGAACAGGCGAGGGCGGCTCCAGAATGGAGGCTTGTGCTCAATCACTTGGGGTTGGATCGCAGTCATAAGTCTCTTCCTGACAAATTTTTGTAGTCAGTTCATGGACTCGCTTAGGCCGGATCGGTTCCTCCCTGGCTCGGAACAACCGACCGGTTACCCAGTCAAAACCTGCTTTCGCCCCTACATCCTGAGGTTGTATCCATGAAGATTTCACGCGGTTTCGCCCTGTCCTGCCTGATGACGCTGGCCGCCGGGCCCGCACTGGCCGCAGGCTTCAGCCTGGGCGACGCGGCCAATGCCATTGCGGGTATGCAGGGTGGTAACAACAAAGCCGCTGCTGCCGCACCGTCGTCCCAGACGGCCGACCTGCTGAGCACCCTGACCTCGCAGTTGAACGTTACCCCGGAGCAGCCATCGGCGGCACCGGCGCCATGCTCGGCCTGGGCGCAATCAGTTGAGCGGCAAAGATTATTCGCAGTGGGGCCAGAGCGTGCCAGGGCTTGACCAGTTGTCGGGCAACAATGCCTCGGCAGCCTTGGAGCCTTGAGCGGCATGTTAGCCAGACCGGCGGCAGCAAGACCAGCGGCCTGGACGGCCTGCTCGGCAATGTAAAAAACACCAACGACCTCAACACCGCCTTCAGCGCCTTGGCATGGACAGTGGCATGGTCGGCCAGTTTGCCCCGGTGATTCTGCAATTTCTGGGCAGCCAGGGCGCCAACAGTTCGGTGCTGGGTAAGCTGGCTCAAGCCTGGGGCACCGGCAGCTGATTATCCTGCGCGCGCAGGTGCTCGATGCGCGCGTCTTTTTCCTCCCAGAGCTGGTTCA
>BQMB01002418.1:0-2500 GCA_027943415.1 Closterium sp. NIES-67
TGGCCTAGCGGGCGCGACGGGGCTAGGAGGCGCGACGGGGCCCTGGAGGGGCGCGACGGGGCTAGGAGGCACGACGGGGCCCAGGAGGAACGCGACGGGGCCTAGCGGGCGCGACGGGGCGCGGCAGGGCGCGATGGGGCCGTAGCGGGCGCGACGGGGCCTAGGAGGCACAACGGGGCCCAGGAGGGGCGCGATGGGGCTAGGAGGCACGACGGGGCCCAGGAGGGGCGCGGCGGGGCTAGGAGGCGCGACGGGGCCCTGGAGGGGCACGACAGGGCTAGGAGGCGATATGGGGCCCAGGAGGGGTGCTAGGAGCCGCGACGGGGCCCAGGGGGGGGCTAGGAGGCGCGACGGGGCCCAGGAGGGGCGCGACGGGGCTAGGAGGCACGACGGGGCCCAGGAGGGCGCGATGGGGCTAGGAGGCGCGACGGGGCCCAGGAGGGGCGCTAGGAGGTGCAACGGGGCCCAGGAGGGGCGCGACGGGGCTAGGAGGCACGACGGGGCCCAGGAGGGGCGCGACGGGGCTAGGAGGTGCGACGGGGCCCAGGAGGGGCGCGACGGGGCTAGGAGGCACGACGGGGCCCAGGAGGGGCGCGACGGGGCTGGGGGTCGCGAAGGGGCCCAGGAGGGGCGCGACGGGGCCTAGCGGGCGCGACGGGGCTTGGAGGCGCGACGGGGCCCAGGAGGGGCGCGACGGGGCTAGGAGGCGCGACGGGGCCAGGAGGGGCGCTAGGAGGCGCGACGGGTTTCCAGGAGGGGCGCGACGGGGCTAGGAGGCACGACGGGGCCCAGGAGGGGCGCGACGGGGCTAGGAGGCGCGACGGGGCCCAGGAGGGGCGCTAGGAGGCGCGACGGGGCTAGGAGGCACGACGGGGCCCCAGGAGGGGCGCGACGGGGCTAGGAGGCACGACGGGGCCCAGGAGGGGCGCGACAGGCTGGGGGTCGCGAAGGGCCCAGGAGGGCGCGACGGGGCCTAGCGGGCGTGACGGGGCTAGGAGGCGCGACGGGGCCCAGGAGGGGCCGACGGGGCTGGAGGCACGACGGGGCCCAGGAGGAACGCGACGGGGCCCTAGTGGCGCAACGGGGCGCGCAGGGCGCGACGAGGCCTAGCGGGCGCGACGGGGCTAGGAGGCGCGACGGGGCCCAGGAGGGGCGCGACCAGGCTAGGAGGCGCGACGGGGCCCAGGAGGGGCGCTAGGAGGCGCGACGGGGCCCAGGAGGGGCGCGACGGGGCTAGGAGGCACGACGGGGCCCAGGAGGGGCGCGACGGGGCTAGGAGGTGCGACGGGGCCCAAGAGGGGCGCGACGAGGCTAGAGGTACGACGGGGCCCAGGAGGGGCGCGACGGGGCTGGGGGTCGTGAAGGAGCCTAGGAGGGGCGCGACGGGGCCTAGCGGGCGCGACGGGGCTAGGAGGCGCGACGGGTCCAGGAGGGCGCGACGGGGCTAGGAGGCACGACGGGGCCGCGGAGGAACGCGACGGGGCTTAGCGGGCGCGACGGGGCGCGGCAGGGTGCGACGGGGCCGTAGCGGGCGCGACGGGGCCTAGGAGGCACGACAAGGCCCAGGAGGTGCGCGACGGGGCTAGGAGGCACGACGGGGCCCAGGAGGGGCGCGGCGGGGCTAGGAGGCGCGACGGGGCCCTGGAGGGGCGCTACGGGGCTAGGAGGCGCGACGGGGCCCAGGGGGGGGCTAGGAGGCGCGACGGGACCCAGGAGGGGCACGATGGGGCCTAGCGGGCGCGACGGGGCTAGGAGGCACGACGGGGCCTAGGAGGGGTGCGACAGGGCTAGGAGGCGCGATGGGGCCTAGCTAGGGTACTGGCGGAAGCGGTAGGTGGGGGATTCTAATTTACGCGTGATACCATGTTAAAGTAAGAACTGAATGAATGACTAGAAGGTGAAACCCTAGAACAAATACTAGTTGGTTGTACTCACTAGAAGCATATCTCAGTCTAGCCTATAACTTCTACATAGCTAATATGTATAAGTTGACAGATCCATCTTGCATATTCGTTTCCGTGGTAAGGTAACATACCATGCTAAGGCGCGAAGTTGTGGGTGTATGAATTCATGCATCGTTGAATTGGTGGTGAGTGTGATCCTATGACCTCTTCCGAGACTCTCCCCTCGCCTGAATCTCGGCAATGCTGAGCCAAATTTCATGTCGCACCTCATAGAACCGCACTGAACCGATTTTGTGTCAAAATTGCATTGCGGTGCAACGCTCAAGCTTGAGAAAGGGTGGTAGGAACATGCGAGCCTATGCCAGCCGACGAATATGTGAGGCAACAACCTTCAAAGGGCACCTAAGTCAACCTCAAGAAGTAGTACTAATTGTTCTAGGAAGGCGATAAGGCCCAAGGCTGAAAATGGAAACCCCACTCAAGTCGGGCCCAGCTTGAACAAGAGAAATGGCTTGGTTTGAACGAGAGTTGGGTTTTTTTGGGGTGGGGGGCAGCAGGCTGTTTGAAATAGATTCGGATCGGAAGCAGTTTGTGCA
>BQMB01002418.1:7500-215014 GCA_027943415.1 Closterium sp. NIES-67
GGCAAAGGAGCAGCATGGCAATTACGGTAAGGCACATGCTGGTTCTGTTCCCCACCTGTTCAACGAGATAAAAAAAGTCGTTTTCATTCGACGACGAAATCCAAGATGGAATAACCGGGTTTCGTCAACACCCTGGTCACAAGACCAGACCAGCCAATGTAATGGCTTGACGAACGCAAACCACGCGCATTCCACAACCGAGCCGCACCTGTCGGTGACAAGCCCAAAACGTGAGCCAATAGAAAGTGGACAGGTGGTTTGTGTTCCCCCCTCTCAAGACAACCTGTCCACTTCGCCGAACCTCGATCTTCAAACCAGCCAGCTTTCCCAAGCAAACACCAAGAGGCAAAAAATCGCGCGTCGCCGGGACGCGCAAGCAAGCAACCAAGCATTGCAATTTCTGGTGGCGACGGCGATTTTGAATTGCTGCGTTGTTCCTCACAATTGGGGCGCTGCTTTCTCAGCCATTACATTTCCAGCCATTATATTTCCCAAGTTCCCGACCCAACCCAACCCAATCATCCACTCAACCCCCTGGCCCTTCCTCGCCATCATCTCCGCCTCCCTCATATCCAGCCGTCCCTGCTGCTCACCCTCCTCCTCTCCCACCCGTGAATCTCTCACTCCTACATAAACCAGAACAAACCAGATCCTCCACGAGATTTACGACTCTCCCTGGGAGGCAGGCCAGTGTCACTCCGAGTGCCCAGACTTCCCAAAACTTCTGACTCGGAGTCACAGCTTTCGCTCCACCTCCCTCCCCACGTCCGTCGCCCATTCAAGCCGAGCTAGTAGCTCATCCCACCCCGTCTCACCGCACTCCAACCCACCCCACCGCTCATCCCACCCCGCCTCAGTCCCGCATTTTCCCCTCGCCATGGCCGTCAAGGCGCGCGAGCCGCGCGGCACGAGGCTCATGCGCCTCTGCGTCGCGGTCCTCTTTATCGCCACGGTGCTCGACGGCGGCGCGGCGGGCGCCGCCAGCGGCGGCGCACCGTCGCCGTTCCCGCAGAAGTCCCAAGGCCTCCTCAACCGTCACAACGCGTGGCGCCTGAAACACTCGCGCAAGCCGCCTACTGGCGCCGCCGCTGGTGCTACAGCCGGCGGCGCCGCTGCTACAGCCGCCAAAGCCGGAACGAAGACGCTGGTGACGCCTGCCGCGACGAGCACGTGCCAAACGTCGACGCTCGCAGGATACACGAGCTCCATGGACCTCTCGGGCAACGGGTGAGAACTTTATTGGAAAGGATAGTATAGAGAAGATCTCGGAGATCTTTCCGACATTCCGTCGTGTTCCATCGCGTTTCGCACTCCCCCTAATGCACGTCGTCCTCTAAGTGACTCAGTAGTTCTATTCTAATACATTTCGCCTGGCGCTCATCCGTCTCTAGTTACCCTTGCGAAACGTCGCCCCTTTTTCGCCATTTCCCCCAGGCTGGTCCTCCACTGGAAGAAGTCAACGGGGTCAACGATCGACCTGGCCCTGGAAGCCAAGTCAACGAGCGGCGCGGCGAGCGGGTGGTTCTCCGTGGCGTGGACCAACGGGGGCATGTTTAACTCGGACGCCGTCATCGGGAACATAGCGACGGGGACCAGCGTCGGCACGTACGCGATATCTAGCTACTCGAGCGTGGTTACCACGTCGCGGTTCGCTATAACCGCCGCGAGTGTTACAAGGTCGGGCGGGAGCACGATCGCGAAGTTCACGCGATCGACGGGCGACGGGACCGTGGCGGTGAACGTGGCGGGGAGCAACAAGCTCGTGTGGGCCTTCTCGTCTGGCGGCTCCAAGACCGTCGCCAACCACGGCGGCAGCCACAGGTGCCTCGTTGTCGCCCCCCCTCCCCCCACCCCCCCCCCCTCGTCGCAAATTGAACCCCGTCCCTCGAGTTGCAATGCTCCAGGCCCCTCTTAGCGCCTCACTCACCTTGTCTCTCTCTCCCCTTCGCCGCTCTGTCGCTATTTCCGTGCCTCCAGAGGCGCAAAGACCATTGACTTCTCTTGTGACGGAACAGCCTCGGGCTCAGGCTCGGGAACCGGCTTGGGAACTGGCTCGGGAACAGGCACGGGAACAAGCTCGGGCACTGGAGCAGGGACGTGCACGGGCAACACGGGCGTGAGCGGCACTGCATGTCCCGCGTCCACTCTCTGCGGCTACTCCTACCAGGCCCAAATCAAATCCGGGTACGCGGATGCAGAGCCCTTTGTCTAGTCACCCACGCCTCCCCAACCCCCCCTCCCAACCACTGCTCACATTGCTCGCCGCTCTGACTGCTAGCGTCTTCTTTTGCCTTGATTTGCCTCTTCCTCGTGTTCTGAGTCCGTCCTCTCCCCTTCCCTCTTCCCCCTTCCCCCTTCTCCCTTCCCTCAGCGTGCTGCTGCATTGGAAGAAGGTGTCGGCCACGCAGTTGGACATGGCTGTCGAGCTCAAGACCAGCAGCGGCGCCAGCAACGGGTGGTTCGCGCTCGGCTGGGCCAACGGGGGCTCCATGGCTCCCTCCGACGCAGTCATCGGCAACAGGGCGGGCGGGATTGTGAGCCCATACCGAATCACAGGCTACACTATGAATTCGTTACAGGGCGCCTCGTTTAGCATTGGCAGTGGTGCGGGGACTGTGAAGTCCGCTACTGGCTCCACCACAGTAATCCAGTAAGTATCGGGCTCTGTGCTGTGCATATGACATGGTCACCTCTATGTCTAGACATGTTTTCTCACATACTTTCCTTGCTTGTTGGTCAACCAGGTTCTCGCGCACAACTGGCACGGGGTCCATTCCCATCAAGATGAGTGGCGTCAGCCATCTCATCTGGGCTCACTCCAACTCCAACTCCAAGACCCTTGCGTTCCACAGCGGTGCAGAGTGAGTGTCCAACGCTGGATCTGATCGCCAGTGTCAAGTCCCCTCTGTATTCCTCTTGCGCTAGTTCTCCCGAAACATCCTCTCAACTCTTGCCTATTCCTTCACTCGTTTCGTCAATGCGCTTTATCCTCCTCTTCCCTCTGCACAATCATATCCCCACTCACTCTTTCACACTGTCTAGATCTCTGTGTAATTCCTGTCCTGCTTTCTCTCCTCCATCTCACAACCCTCTGTTCTCCCTCCTGCCTCTCCCTCCCGCTCTTGTTTCATCGCAGTGGTCGCATGTCTGTGGACTTCTCTTGTGCCATGTCCCCGTCGTCCGTGGACGATGGGGGGTACGATCATGACGGTGATGACCATCATGGGGGGACGATCATTATGGCGACGGTGATGACTGGCAGCGGGGTGGTGGTTCAGGTTCGGGTTCCAGTGGGGCTTTCCTCTCGCAGCTCATCTCTTGGCTCGGCTTGCTCTTTGGCTTCCGCAAGTAGAGGGTGTCAAACATGTGTATTTGTCATGTTTGTATAGACTGTATAGGATCGCCTCTAAGAGAGTACAACACTTAGGTATATCTGTGTGTACTCTCACTCTATCCATCATTCACTTCTCAATTTTGATATGGTATCACGCGTAGGTAGGATCCCCCCCCACCTACCGCTTCCGCTCACCCCTCTAGCCCCTAGCCCCGTCGCGACCCCCCTAGCCCCGTCGCGCCCCATCCTGGGCCCTGTAGCGCCCCTTCTGGGCCCCGTCGCACCCCTCACTGGGCCCCGTCGCGCCCCTCCCAGGCCACGTCGCGCCCCTCCTAGGCCCTGTAGCGCCCCTCCTGGGCCTCGTCGCGCCCCTCCTGGGCTCCGTAGCGCCCCTCCTGGGCCCCGTCGCGCCCCTCCTGGGCCCCGTAGCGCCCCTCCTGGGCCCCGTCGCGCCCTTCCTGGGCCCTGTAGCGCCCCTCCTGGGCCCCGTCGCGCCCCTCCCAGGCCCCGTCGCGCCCCTCCTGGGCTCCGTAGCGACCCTCCTGGGCCCCGTCGCGCCCCTCCTGGGCCCCGTAGCGCCCCTCCTGGGCCCCGTCGCGCCCTCCCTGGGCCCTGTAGCTCCCCTCCTGGGCCCCGTCACGCCCCTCCCAGGCCCCGTCGCGCCCCTCCTAGTCCCCGTAGCGCCCCTCCTGGGCCTTGTCGCGCCCCTCCTGGGCTTCGTAGCGCCCCTCCTGGGCCCCGTCGCGCCCCTCCTGGGCCCCTGTAGCGCCCCTCTTGGGCCCCCGTCGTGCCCCTCCTGGGCCCCGTAGCGCCCCTCCTGGGCCGCGTCGAGCCCCCCCCTCCTGGGCCCCGTCACGCCTTCAGGCCCCGTCGCGCTCGCCCGGCCCCGTCGCCCCAGCCCGGCCCCGTCGCACCAGCCCGGCCCCGTCGCACCAGCCCGGCCCCGTCACGCCCGCCCGGCCCCGTTGCACTCGCCCGGCCCAGTCGCCCCCTGCCCGGCCCCGTTGCAGCCGCCCGGCCCCGTCGCACCCGTCCGGCCCCGTCGCGCCCGCCCAGCCCCGGTGCGCCCCTCCTGGGCCACCGTCCTGCTCGCCCGGCCCCGTCGCACCGGCCCGGCACCGTCGCACCAGCCCGGCCCCGACGCACCCGCCCGGCCCCGTCGCACCAGCCCGGCCCCGTCGCGCCCGCCCGGCCCCGTCGCGCCCGCCCGGCCCCGTTGCACCGGCCCGGCCCCTGCGCTCGTCCCTGCCCCGGCCCCGGTCCTCCTCACTGGTACGGTTCCCCCCCCCCCCCCCCCCCCCCCCCGCCCTGCACTGCCCTGCACCGTACTGCCCCGCACTGCACCGCCCCGCACCACCCTGTACTGCCTGGCACCGCACTGCACCGCCCTACACCGCACTGCACCGCACTGCATCGCACTGTACCGCACGGCACCGCACTCCACCTTGCTGCACTGCCCTGCACCGCACTGCACTGTTCCTGATGGCGGCGGAGCTTCGCTTCGACGCTGAAGGCCAGCCTCTCGAGTTCGAGGCGTGGCTTGCCGACCTCCGTCGCCAACTCACTGGCAAGCGGCAGGATGGTGAACCGCTCTCCGCACACCTTGACGGTACGCTCCCCTGCCCAGGCCCCCTTGCTATTCTGCCCGCTGACTCCACACCCACTGAGCGCGAGTCCACTGCTGCCACTGCCCGTGCGCGCTCTGTCTGGCTTTCTCGCGATGCTGTCGCCCAGCTTGCCATCAGCAACGCCCTTCCCCCGTCCGAGCGCCCTCGCTTTAGGTCTCTCACCACTGCTCAGGCATACTTAGATGCTGTCATCCAGCGCTATTCCACCCCTCCGGCTGCCTCGGTGGGTCGCCTGATCCTCCCGATGCTCTTTCCTGACCTTGCATCTTTCCCCACTGTCTCTGACCTCGCTGCCCACCTGCGCTCGATAGATGAGACCGGGCGTGCAGCCTGCACTGATGCACAGCTTAGAGCCCACCAGCCGCCCATTACCTCTACCCTCTACCTGCTTGCCACCCGCCTCCCTGACCACCTTGCTGTCGCCCGCGACCGCTTCCTTAGCATTCACCCTGCAGACCTCATCCTCACTGACTTTGTAGACACCCTGACTGTGATAGAGACCCGTCACCGCTCCATCGCCCAGGCGAGCGGTGTCGTGCCGGTCCCTATCTTTCAGGGTTGTGCCCCCGCCCAGTGTACCTTCTCCGACGGCTCTGCCGCAGTGGCTGAGACTGATGCTGCAGCGCAGTTTCGTTCGGGGAAGGGCCGCCGCCCCAAGGTTGGGCGCGACGGCGGCGGCGGGGGTGCGGGAGGGGTAGTGGTGGGGTCGGGTCGTCTGGTGCTGGAGCGGACGAGGGGAACCTGCCCAGTCCAGCTGAGCCGCCGCCCCTGCAGTTGCAGCAGCCGCAGCAACCGCCGCAGTCGCAGCCTTCGCAGCAGCCGCAGCAGCCGTCGCAGACGCGGCAGACGAGTGTCCTCCCGCCCGGGTGGCCCGGCGCTGGCGGTGGCCGGGCGCGTGGTGGTGTGCCGAGTGGTGGCTCTGGTGGCGGGCGTTGTCAGTACCAGATCCAGACCGGTCCTCGCCGCGGTTTCATTTGCGGTAGGCTCGGTCACTCCACTCCCCGCTGTTTTCGTCGCCTCGACGATCTCTTTCGTCAGCGCTTCGGCCCGTCGCCAGACCTCCCGGACTGGCACAGTTTGCTTAGTCGTAAGATTCAGATTTTTGAAATGGACATGGATGCCATTGTTGCTGCTCTGCATGTGATGTATGCTGATGACTCTAGTGTGGTTCCCGCTTATTACTCACTGTTGCCTAGTGTAGGTGTGCCTAGCTTAGCCTCCCCTGCTGCGTCAGGCGTAGGATCCCCTGCTTTGTATAGTCTTGGTGCTTCCGCCGTCGTTCCGTTGCCAGACGCCTCTGCTTCGCTTTCCTTCACCTTGGACTCTGGCGCTTCTCGGTGTTTCTTCCGCGACTCTACCACCCTGACGCCGCTTCCTGTCCCAGCTGCCGTTTCTCTTGCTGACCCCTCCGGCGGTCCGGTCGTCGCCCGCAGTTCCACCACCCTTCCCTGTCCGGCGGTTCCTTCGGGCTCTCTCACAGGTCTGCATATCCCCTCGTTCTCCAGGAACCTAGTTGGTGTCGGCTGCCTCCAGGACCTTGGCGTCACCACTACGTTCCCTGGTCACGAGCGGTATGCTGTCTGTACCGAGGCCGCCACTGGTGCCCCCCTTTCTACGTTCCCCCGGGACCCGTTGTCCGGCCTGTTCACTCTGGACACCGTGACCCCCCCGGCTGGGGCGCCTCCTCAGGTGGCTGCGTCTACCCAGGTTGCTGCTGCCTGCTCCTGTCGGTCCCTCACTCACCCGACTCTCCTTTGGCACCACCGCCTAGGTCACCCTGCGCTCCCGCGTCTGCGTCACATGTCCCAGCACGGTCTTGTCCTTGGTCTCCCAGGTTCCCTCCCCGCGTTTCCCTCCTCCCCAGCCCCACCTTGCACGCCTTGTGTTGAGGGTCGGCTTCGCCGTGCCCCGCACTCCTCCTCGTTTCCCCCTACCGCCGCGCCGCTGCAGACCCTGCACCTGGACGTCTGGGGCCCCGCCCCCGTCCCTGGGCCGCGTCGAGAGCGCTACTTCCTTGTGCTTGTCGACAACTTCACTCGTTACACCACAGTCTTTCCCCTGGAGCGCAAGGCCGACGTGCCTGGCGCTCTCATTCCCTGGCTTGTCTCTGCGCGTGTCCACCGCGGTCTCCCTGTCTTGCGTCTTCACTCCGACCGTGGTGGCGAGTTTGCCTCAGGTGTCCTTGGTCGCTTTTGTCGTGCGGAGGGCATCACCCAGACGTTCACCCTACCGGACTCCCCACAGCAGAATGGGGTCGCTGAGCGACGCATCGGTTTGGTCATGGAGGTGGCTCGCACCTCCATGATCCATGCTGGTGCACCCCATTTTCTGTGGCCGTTCGCTGTGCACTACGCTTCTCACCAGCTTAACTTGTGGCCGCACCCTCAGCAGCCGCAGGTTTCGCCGACTCGTCTTTGGACTGGGTCTCCTGGTGACGCGTCTGCGTTCCACGTCTGGGGCTGCCTTGCTCACGTCCGTGCCTCCGGCACAGACAAGCTCACTGCCCGCACCCTTCCCTGCTCACTGCTCACTGCTCGCCTTGTGTTGAGGGTCGGCTTTGCCGTCGCCTCCTCCGTCCTCCCTTGTTGTTGCACCCCCCCCGCTGTCTGACTACCTTCGTGCCGCTCGTCCCCTTGTTCCTCGGGTCCTTGCCTCTCTCGTTACCGACCCGTCTGTTCCGACCTTGTGCCTTGACGCTCTTGTCGCTGCTGTCGCTGACTTCGCCTCTACCCGTCGCCTTGACTACGCCTCCGCTCTGGTCTCTGACCCTGCCTGTCCTCCGTCTGTCGGGGGTGCTCCTGCCCTTGGCAGTGGCGTCCTGGAGGACCGCCAGTTCGAGCTTGCTTTCCTCTCCGAGGCTGCTCCCCATCTCTGTTCCATGCTGCTAGTCCCTGAGGGTGACCCAGATGCTTTCGACATCCCGACCCCTCGCACTTACGCTGAGGCGACTTCGGGACCCTGGGCCTCGCAGTGGATAGCTGCCATGGAGCAGGAGATGGCATCTTGGAGATCCACCGGCACCTTCGTCGACGCAGTTCCCCCACCTGGGGTGAACGTAGTCGATGGCCGCTGGCTCTTCAAGGTGAAGCGCCCTCCTGGAGAGCCGCCTGTCTTCAAGGCGCGCTATGTGGCTAGAGGCTTCAGTCAGCGCGAGGGGGTGGACTTCTTCCAGACCTTCGCTCCGACCCCGAAGATGACTACTCTTCGGGTTCTGTTACACCTAGCTGCTCAGCGTGACTACGAGCTTCACTCCCTCGACTTCTCCACTGCCTTCCTTCAGGGCAGCCTACACGAGCAGGTCTACCTGCGGCGCCCTCAGGGCTTCACTGGCACCTTCCCTCCTGGGACCCAGTGGCTCCTGCGGCGCCCCGTCTACGGCCTGCGCCAGGCTCCCCGTGAGTGGCACGACACTCTCCGTGCTACGCTTGCTGACCTGCAGTTCTTTCCGTCTTCCGCAGACCCTTCACTCTTCGTTCGTGCTGGCCAGACTCCGTTCTACATCCTTGTTTACGTCGACGACCTGGTCTTTGCCACGGCAGACAGGGACGCACTGGCCTCCGTGAAGGCAGAGCTGCTGAAGAGACACACCTGCACTGACCTTGGAGAACTGCGCCGTTACCTTGGCTTGCAGATCTCCAGGGACAGAGCTGCGCGCACCATCACCCTGACTCAGTCACACTTGGTGCGCCAGGTCCTTCAGAGGTTCAGCCTTCAGTTCTCCTCTGCACAGCCCACCCCTCTGCCTGTAGACCACAGACTCTCCGCTCCAGTGTCTGAGGAGGTGGTAGAGCCCAGTAGCCCCTACGCAGAGCTGGTGGGTTGCCTCATGTACCTGATGACTTGCACTCGCCCAGATCTCGCATACCCTCTCAGCATCCTGGCGCGCTTTGTGGCCACAGGCAGACACCGACCGCAGCACTGGTCTGCCGCTAAGAGGGTTCTGCGTTATCTTGCTAGTACATCGGGCATGGGGTTTGTGCTTGGAGGACGCAGGCCAGTGGTCCTTACTGGACACACAGACGCTTCGTGGGCAGACGACGCTGAGACACTCAGGTCTACCCAGGGCTACTGCTTCAGCCTTGGCTCAGGTGCCGTCTCGTGGAGAGCTACCCGCTCCTCGTCTGTTGCGCAGTCCAGCTGTGAGGCTGAGATCTACGCTGGTGCCATGGCGGCACAGGAGCTCCGCTGGCTGACCTTCTTGCTCACTGACTTAGGTGAGCGGCCTAGCTCTGCCCCGGTCCTGTTCGCTGACAACAGGGCCATGATCCTCCTGTGTCAGGAGCCTCGACTCGAGGGCAGAGCAAAGCACATTCAGCTGCGGTACTTCCTCCTGCGTGAGCTACAGCAGCGACGTCAGGCTCGCGTAGTACTCTTGGCCTCAGGTGCCAACACGGCTGATATCTTTACGAAGGCGCTTGCGCCTAAAGATCATCAGCGGCACTGTGTACAGCTTGGTCTAGTTCCTGTAGCCTCTCACTTGCTAGGACCTTGACTTTGTACTGTCCTTTATACGTATACTCAGACTGGACTTGTGTCCTCTCCCAATGGCTGGACTAGTACTGCCGCCCTGCTCTTGTTCTTGCCTTGTTTGTACTCCTTCTGACTGGTCTCTCAGACCCTTGTCTCAGAGGTTGGACTATATGCGCCCTGACTGTTTGTTTAGGGCATTCCCCTATGCAGTCTAGGGGGTGTGTCAAACATGTGTATTTGTCATGTTTGTATAGACTGTATAGGTCGCCTCTTAGAGAGTACAACACTTAGGTATATCTGTGTGTACTCTCACTCTATCCATCACACTTCTCAATTTTGATAGAGGGTAGGCGTACGCTGCACACTGCACACCACACAATGCATGCTGAACATTGTGCAGGGTGGAGAGGTTGTGGCGGTGGTGGTGGCGGTGGTGGCGGTGGTGGTGGTGGTGGTGGTGGTGGTGGTGGTGGTGGTGGTGTGGTGGTGGTGTGGTGGTGGTGGTGGTGGTGTTGGTGGTGGTGGTGGTGTGTGGTGGTGGTGGTGGTGGTGGTGGTGGTGTGGTGGTGGTGTGGTGGTGGTGGTGGTGTGGTGGTGGTGGTGTGGTGGGGTGGTGGTGGTGGGTGGTGGTGGTGGTGGAGAGGTTGTGGTTGTGGTGGTGGTGGTGAGAGAGGGTTGGTGTTGATGGGAGTGATGTGAGGACATGTCGGCCAGACCACATGCATCGTTTGGAGTTGTGAAGGGCTGCACTGCACAGCCTAAAAGATGGTTGTGATGCAATTAGCTGCTTGTCATAAACTAATATATCAATTAGAATATATATATATATATATATATATTTGTTTGTTTTGGTATGTGTGCTATACCTAAATGTTAGAGCAGAGAGAACAAGGATAACGGGGGTTAGTAGAGCAGAATATGGGCTGTAATATAGCTATAGCTTATAACAAGCAAATAATGAGCTAATACATAATAACGATGCAATCATTTGTCCAATCATATCCTTTCCTTGCAAATAAGCTTAGCAGCTAATGACCTAATTTCCCCTTCTTTCTCGGAAGTACTCGTGGCGTCGTGGATCTAGGGTAGGTCGGCGCCGCTGGGAAGAGGGGATCGGGTTGGGGAGGCCGAGAGCGGCATCCGCCCACGAGCGGAAAATCGCCCCCGCTGGGCTCGGCGCGCTCGCCTGCGCTCCCTGCGGGACTCCTTGGCCGCGCGCTCGGCTGGGTCAAACCCGCGTCACTACCCTGGTTCACGTTGGCGCCGGGAATGTTCGCCACGTTATCGCCAGGTCGCATAAGGATGGTGGGTGCGGTGTTGCAGACGAAGTCAACCATGGCGAGACCCTGTGAACAACAAAGACACTCCGCCATTACGGTCAACATGGCGAACATTTGAAATGAGGTCGCAAACGAACGGGATCACTATGTCGCACCTGTTGTAATCGTGGTAGCCGAACGACTGGAGCATTCCGCGGGAGAAAGCCCAGATGACGTATGTCTCGCCGCTCAGGTTGATTGGAACAGTGCCACCATCGCCATTGCGCCGAGAGAACCTGGTGGAGCAAGAGAAACCAAGCACACGCGGAAGCGATGAGCAGTCGCGTTTACGCGAATTTTCGAGCGGGCGGTAGACACCGCCAGGTTATCGGGCAACGGATAGCTGCACTACCAATTACAAATGGTTGGAAGGACCTACTTCACGACGGTGGATCCAGTCGCCGAGGTGGTAACGGACGGGTTGGCCCCCAGCGAAAACGTATCGTTGACGAGCTCCGCGAATTTGTAACCATCGAGCCTG
Source organism: Closterium sp. NIES-67 (assembly GCA_027943415.1). Classification (NCBI taxonomy): domain Eukaryota; kingdom Viridiplantae; phylum Streptophyta; class Zygnematophyceae; order Desmidiales; family Closteriaceae; genus Closterium; species Closterium sp. NIES-67. Next base: position 18,733 of record BQMB01002418.1, read on the forward strand.
TACGCCTTGATACCGGGCATGTTACCAACGACGGCATCAGCGGGAGCCATGGCGCCGTTGTTCGACCAGCGACGGAGATCCAGCTGTTCTCCGCGCCGCTGAGGCGCTTCGCCTCGAGAGCCATCTGGAAGACGGGGCCGGGGAGGACCTTCCAGTGGAGCAGAATCCTGCCAAGGAACCAGATGAGAGAGCACATCAGATGGAAGTGAGACGGAAAGAAAGCAATTGCAATTGACGACACGAAACAACTCGCGAGCTGGTTTACGATGCTGAAAAGTATGGCAAGTGTGGCAATGGAAAGGACGGCGGAGGCACTTACTTTCCGTCGTAGAGGTCCGCCTGGTGGTCGTACTGGCCGAGCGTCGACACCGGGCACGACGACCCCACCGTCACCTGCGTCGTGCCCTGGGCCGGAACAGGCGTCGTGGGCTGCGTCGCAACGCCGCCACCGCCGCCGTTGCAGGAGAAGTCCACTTGGAAAGAGCCGCTGCATGAGAAATAACAAGGGTGAAGAGAAAACGGGATCAGTCTCGGAGGCCCGTGGCTCGTTGAGGAGCGTTAAGCGCAAAGGGGAAGGCGCGCGGATGAGATGGCGCAAACTACCGCCTGCGAGGGAAGGAGAGCGGAAGGGCGAGGGCGGGAAGGCGAGCGTACCGTCTCTTGTCGCCGTGGTACGCGAGGGGCTGGGTGTTATCGAGGGAGAAAGCCCAGATGACTGTGGTGGGCGCCGTAGTGGAGATGGGCGCCACGCCGTCCGTGATGGACCGATGGAACCTGAAAGCGTCAAGGAGACGGAAAACGTCAGTGAACAAGCCGGTCTCATCAGACACCCAGACGGTGGACGGTGGATCGAAGATGGCGGGAGCCAGCAATGCAGGGCTGACGTCACAAGCTGGAGTCATGGCATTGAAAACTTTGCAGGATGGAATGGACTTATCTCATAGTAAGCGGAGGCAACTTACATCATTATGAGGCTTCCATTGGTCTTCGACACCAGGCTAGCATCGCCGATCCACAGGTTCTTGTTCACAGTAATCGACGCCGCATCGTAGCCGCTCATCGAGTACGCCGCCACGGGGGAGTCGGCAGGTTACCGACGATGGCATCAGCTGGAGACATCTTGCCGTCCTGGAAAATCCAACGGACACCCATCCCGCCGCCGCGCCGCTGCCGTGCCGCGCTTCAAGCGCGATCTTCACGACCGTTGGGGAAACGATGGCCCAGTGCAGCACGTGGCCGAACTTGGTGATTTGGTACGAGGACGTGTAACCGTCCAGGTCGGACGGGTCGCAGGTGGACGAGTCCGCCACGCCGGACTCGTTGGTGGTGGGGTGGGTGTATCAGGGAAAGTCGGAGTCACCTGTTGGCCTGGTTGGGTACCGCAGTGCCGGTATACTCGCTAGAGACAGTCGCGCTTGTCTGCTGCATGCCAGTCTTGGAGTCGTCGCCCGCGAGGGGGTCCCGTCCTCCCAGAGGTCGTTGGGGTCGAACGACGGCCCGAACCTGCGAGTGACGGGGTCGAGCTGCCGTACGGATTGTCAGTGAACGCGTCCTGAGCGGACGACACCGGATTGGTGGCGGTGACCGGAGTGGGAGTCGAGATGGGGTTCGCGGGAGCCACAGGCTCGGGAGTCACAGGCTCGGCACAGGCTCAGCAACTGGCGTGGGTCCTTGGGCCGGGGGGTGATGACCGCGGCGGGAGTGACGGTGTCGTACTTGCCGAGAAACTCGGTGTTGGAGCCTGCGGAGCCCGCGAGGTCATCGCGGCCTTCATTTCCGCGGCATGCGCGAGAGGAGCGCGGAAGCGAGGAGGAGGAGAGAGAAAACGCCCATGGTGCGGCACGGGCGAGCCATGGCTGGAGGCAGGCTCTGGCGATGCAAAATGGAAGCTCGGGAGAGAGAGTTGCGATGGTCGCTCTAGCAGGCAAATGTTCACGCGTTTGATGGTCGGATGACTTGCTAATTTCATATGTTCTGAACTTCTAGCCTGGCCTATTTCATGAGCCGGCTCCAAGCCTTGAGAAGTCCTTGGGCGACCTGAGGCAGATCAAGAAGCCTCGCACGTGAGGAACGCGACACGTAACCGACAAAAAGGGTCCAAATGCATTCGGACACATCAATCAAAAGTTAGTGGTGAGGCGCCCACCTGGACTCTGAAGTCGGACATTATCCTACCACTAGCACGCGAGCGCCTGCACGAACCAATGGTCTGTCTTGCTAAGGCCCAACAAATCGCGCAATAGATATTCGTGCCAGGGCTCTCCAATCTGAGAAACCATCATGCACTGGGCCGACAGCTTTTCGTGGGGGCTAGATGGCATCGCGGCTCGAACCATGGCAACTCCGACATTGTGTGATTCATTGCATGTCGGAGCGCACGTAGCTCGCCAACCTGAGCTCAATGTCATGTCCGTGAAAATGACCAATCAACAGCGAGGCCGAGCCAGGCTGCGCAAAGGCCCCATTGACACGTCCGCAAGACCACCACATTCCACGGAGAGAGCCAGTACACTTCAAAAATTGCAGAACATCAGGAATAGACCAGCATCCATAAAATCTGTATATAGGTTGCCATACTCTAATTATAATCTCTTATTACCAACATCCATAAAATCTGTATGTATGTTGACACGTCCGCAAGCACACCACTCTTAGAACTGAATAATCGAGTAACTAGAGAACTTGGGTACAAGGATATATGTCTAAGGGTTGTACTCTCTAAGAGGTGACCCTATACAGTCTATACAAACATTAGAGATACAAATGTTTGACACACCCCCTAGACCGCATAGGGGCAGTTCCTGAACAAGCAGCTCAGGGCGGCACTACTAGTCCAGCCACTGAGACAACGGTCTAAAGACCAGTCAAAAGGAGTACAGGCAAGGCAAGAACAAGACCAAGCTGGCACTACTAGTCCAGCCACCGGGAGAGGACACAAGTCCAGTCTGAGTACATATATATATAAAGGACAGTACAAAGTCAAGGCCCTAGCAAGTGAGAGGCTACAGGAACTAGACCGAGCTGTACACAGTGCCGCTGATGATCTTTAGGCGCAAGCGCATTTGTAAAGATATCAGCTGTGTTGGCACCTGAGGCCAAGTGTACTACGCGAGCCTGGCGGCGCTGCTGTAGCTCGTGCAGGAGGAAGTACCGCAGCTGGATATGCTTCGCTCTGCCCTCGAGTCGAGGCTCCTGACACAGGAGGATCATGGCCCTGTTGTCAGCATACAGGACCGGGGCAGAGCTAGGCCGCTCACCTAAGTCAGTGAGCAAGAAGGTCAGCCAGCGGAGCTCCTGTGCCGCCATAGCACCAACGTAGATCTCGGCCTCACAGATGGACTGGGCAACAGACGAGGAGCGGGTAGCTCTCCACGAAATGACACCTGAACCAAGGCTGAAGCAGTAGCGCTGGGAAGACCTGAAGGTCTAGGCGTCGTCTGCCCAAGAAGCGTCTGAGTGTCCAGTAAGGACCACTGGCCTGCGTCCTCCTAACACTAACCCCATGCCCAATGTACTTGCGAGATAACGCAAAACCCTCTTAGCGGCAGACCAGTGCTGCGGTCGGTGTCTGCCTGTGGCCACAAAGCGAGCCAGAATGCTGAGAGGGTATGCGAGATCTGGGCGAGTGCAAGTCATCAGGTACAAGAGGCAACCCAACAGCACTGCATAAGGACCACTGGGCTCTACTGACTCCTCAGGAACTGGAGCGGAGAGTCTGTGGTCTACAGGCAGAGGGGTGGGCTGTGTAGAGGAGAACTAAAGGCCGAACCTCTGAAGGACCTGGCGCACCAAGTGTGACTGAGTCAAAGTGATGGTGCGCGCAGCTCTGTCCCTGGATATCTGCAAACCAAGGTAACGGCGCAGTTCTCCAAGGTCAGTGCAAGTGTGTCTCTTCAGCAGCTCTGCCTTCACCGAGGCCAGTGCGTCCCTGTCTGCTGTGGCAAAGACCAGATCATCCACGTAAACGAGGATGTAGAACGGAGTCTGGCCAGCACGAACGAAGGGCGAGGGGTCTGCAGAGGACGGAAAGAACTGCAGGTCAGCAAGGGTAGCACGCAGCGTGTCGTGCCACTCACGGGGAGCCTGCCGCAGGCCGTAGACTGGGCGCCGCAGGAGCCACTGGGTCCCAGGAGGAAAGGTGCCAGTGAAACCCTGAGGGCGACGCAAGTAGACGTGCTCGTGTAGGCTGCCCTGAAGAAACGCAGTGGAGAAGTCGAGGGAGTGAAGCTCGTAGTCACGCTGAGCAGCTACGTGTAGCAGCACTCGAAGAGTAGTCATCTTCGGGTCGGAGCGAAAGTCTGAAAGAAGTCCACCCCTTCATGCTGACTGAAACCTCTAGCCGCATAGCACGCCTTGAACACAGGCGGCTCTCCAGGAGGGCGCTTCACCTTGAAGAGCCAGCGGCCATCGACTACGTTCACCCCAGGTGGGGGAACTGCGTCGAGGTAGGTGCCGGTGGATCTCCAAGATGCCATCTCCTGCTCCATGGCAGCTATCCACTGAGAGGCCCAGGGTCCCGAGACCGCCTCAGCGTAAGTGCGAGGGGTCGGGATGTCGAAATCGTCGGGGTCACCCTCAGGGACTAGGAGCATAGAGCAGAGATGGGGAGCAGCCTCGGACAGGAAAGCAAGCTCCTACTGGCGGTCCTCTAGGACGTCATTGCCGAGGGCAGGAGCACCCCCGACAGACGGAGGACAGGCAGGGTCAGAGACCAGAGCGGTGGCGTAGTCAAGGCGGCGGGTAGAGGCGAAGTCAGCGACAAGAGCGTCAAGACACGAGACCGGAACGGACGGGTCGGTAACGAGAGAGGCGAGGACCTGAGGAACAAGAGGACAAGCGGCACGAAGGTAGTCTGACAGAGGAGGAGGCGCAACGGTAAGAGAGGACGGAGGAGGCGACGGTAGAAGGAAAGGACGAGACGCGTGGGAACGGAGCAACATAGGGTGAGAGCGCGGGACAGGGGAGACAGGACGAGCGCGGGAGGGACGGCGAGACCAGACGTGAGACGGAGGCGTCGGGTCAGGAGACAGGGGAGGGGACACAAGGGGGGAGCGAGGGGGAAGACGAGCCGGGGACGAGTCCGGCGAAGGGAACACAGGGCCGTAGACAGGAAGAGGAGGAGACGGCAGGAGAGGAATAGACGAAGGGTCAGGGGACGGAAGGCCGAGCAGGCGAAGAGCTGACACCGGCGGGGACTGCTACTGCGGCGGCACAACAGCGACACCGGGACCGCAAGCTGCTCCTCGGCTACCTCCGGGACGCTCCACTCCGGCACCCCCAGAAGGAACACCCCCAGAGCCTTAAACCCCTGGAGCACTGGCACCACCCCAAGGGCCATCGGGACAGGCCACGACAGGAACCCCAGAACTAGCACCCACCCCAACGCGAGCACCCCCAGAGTCGACGAACTGCTGCTGCGACGGCGGCGGCGGCGGCGGCGGGAACGACGGGTGCGGCGGCGGGGACGACGGCTGCGACAGCAGAGGCGGTGGAGGAGGAGACACCAAGGGAGGGGCAGACGGCGAGGACTGCGCCGCAGGACCACCAGAGTCATAAGACTCCTCGACCGGGACAACCGACGGGAGAGGGGTGACGTGGGACACACCAGAGGGGGCAGGACGGGGAGGGGAAGGGGGGGGCAGGGACCACCGGGGAAGGAGTGACCAGGAACAGGGGGGGAGTAACAAGGGAACGCAGTGGGGAAAGCGACGGTAAAAGGAGACGGACTCGTCAAAGGTGACGTCGCGAGAGTGAAAGAACCGGTGAGACGGCGGTGGTAGAAGTGCCAGTCGGACGCGTCAAGGGGGAAACCGAGGAAAACACAGGGAAGGGTGCGGGCAGTGAGCTTGTCCGTGCCAGAGGCACGAACGTGAGCAAGGCAGCCCCAAACGTGGAACGCAGACGCGTCACCAGGAGACCCGGTCCAAAGAAGGGTCGGCGAAACCTGCGGACGCTGGGGGTGCGGCCACAGGTTAAGCTGGTGAGCAGCGTAGCGCACGACGAACGGCCACAGAAAAAGGGGTGTGTGAGAGTACGACCCCGTTACACCAATTTCCCCTTTCCATATTTCCTTTCTATTTCATTCCTCTTTTTATCCTCATTCATTTGGTCTTTATCTCATCTCATTTGGTTTCCTATTCCTCATTTTCCATTATCCTTTGGTTTATCCTGTTATTATAATTATATCACCGACCAGGCTCGGGATGTACTGGCGCGCTATATCTAGCGTAATCCTGCCGTAATCCCTTAAAGCCAATAGCCTCGCTTGGCTATACGCATGGTGATTCTATTTCTAGAAGGGTCTATTCCCTTTGGATAGGATAAACCTGGTTACCTGATGTACTCTGGAAGTATAAAAGCACCTTGTACTGAATGATAGTGCAACATTGAGCAAACCTTTCCTCGGGACATTCGATCATGTGACACTTGGTAATCAGAGCCAAGGGTTCAGCTCAACGCTTAACCGCTGGGCCCCCAGGAGCACGCGGAGGATGGAGTCGAAACTTCGTTTCCTGTAAGTACAATGCACTTTCATTTAAGTTTCGACTAACCTCTCGCAGTTGCACCTGGGGTCCCCTTCGAAGGCGAGATGCCTCGCCAACCGTTCGATGGACTGTATCGACGGTGCCGATTTTTCGCGGGGGCAAACGGCCTCGACCTGGCGAGCGTGTCAGTTCCGGCGGAACACTCCCTGCGACATTCGGAGAAGTTCGCAGTTCGCGACAACACTTGGAGTTGCGCGGAACTCTGCGGAGGTTCGACCAACGACATCCGTCCGATGGAGATTCGACGCTTCAGATCGACCGAGGCGAAAACGAAATCCTTCTGAGCGAGTTTGCGTTTCGGCGCGAATGGGAACGGGACCTCGCAAGCCGCGAAATTCTTCGGAGCGTTGGATCGATCGACAGCCGACATCGACGACCGAGAATTGCTGCAGGAAACGAGTCAACCCGTGCACCGAAAGCTGCTGAACGCGAATCAGGAGTCTCCTCACATCGCTTGGAGTTTGGACCGTCTGATCGACTTCTACTTCAACGGACGAGATGGAGCGCGACTTCTGCACGAAGGGAGAATGACGCGCAGAACCAAAAATCAGACGTCTTCGACACCGTCGACAACATTTGGACAACCAAATTCGGACTCCTCTATTTGGTGACGAATATGGTGCGCAAATCATCAGCAGAGTCAGAAATCTGCCAAAGTATTACCTACTTGGTAATATCTGCATGCAGAAAACTGACAGGAGAACGTGGATCGTCGGATCGTTGCGGAATCAACGGCACGAATGCAGCAGAGACTACACTTATGGGAAATCATCATCATGGAGACAACATTCGTGACCAGCTACTGCACAATCGACGCATCTTCTAACTAGTATCGATAACGATCTATTTATTTTGACGAAGTCATCTTCGTTAAAAATGGATCGACATCAACACGACGGGATCTTCACCCAGGAAAAACAATGGAGCTGCGTGAAAACATGTTCTCCATCCACGAGACACTTCTTCATACAAATTGATCGACAACCTATGGGATTGCAGAGAAGTAGCCGTTTTCTCTTGCAATGCTCCCAAGTTCAAGTTGCTGCGAAGGAGCAGATTTCGCACGCAACGACGACGCAGTGAACGCGTCTCGTCAAGGCCAGCGAGACACTACTTCGTAACAGGAGCTGAACGATTCGTCTTCATCAAGAATCTCAGCCATCCGAGGTGATTGATTGGAGCAGTCTCAACATCGACCTCACGAGGCGACACACCAATCATGCGTCGCGATTCCAGGTGTTAATGACCTGCGTGGAAGAAAATTCCGTGCACGTCACGATGCTTGACAGATTGAGGAGTAATTAACCTTTAATCCGGCAAGTACTCGTTCACTAGCGACCCTACGGCACATGCATTGGAGGCGATTCTACCAGAAGCCGAAGCGTTACAAGCATCAGCGTAACTTCGACGATGCAGGAGAACGTCAAGCAACACGATGTGTCAACAAATGAGGGAGATGCGGACTACTACAACACGATCACGCGCTCTACCGACCGTACATCGGAGGCACGGATGAGCATACCAGGAATTGCTACCCGTGGATACATTGAGGGGAGAAGCAAATTTCCCTTCACACCCTCAAATGAAACAATCACCGGCAGCAATGGAGCAACACATGTGTGCCAATGTGCACGTGTTCCTGGTAGTTACGCCTGTTACACCCATCAGGAACACTCTACTGGGAAGAGGGAGTTGATGGATTCTCCTTCAACTGGTACGAGTTGAGAGAATTCTCTGCAGCAGCTGCCGCCGTCGCCGTCGTCGCAACCGCCGCCGCCGCCGCAGCAGAAGACTCGACACAACAGTCATATCCAAACCCTGATGGATGATTCTCCACTCAATTGAGATAATGCTGGATTATATTCCAGTGGATCGTTAAGACCTGGCCAAACACAGTCCTATGATTTCCAGCTAGTGGGAAGGAGATACCACTATGCGAGGGAACATCATGGCAATGCCATATACCCTCAAGAGCTGAAGATATTTGCTCTTATGAGGATGGGAGGACCGCGGTACTCTACCGGTATACAAGTCCTTATGGCCTATGGCTTTCTTTAAAGTCATAAAACCTGCGTCGCAACCAATCCATCACCAGCACCAACTCCACGGAAGCAGATAGGCGTGGAATGGAGCGCCGACACCACTACGGATAGTGGACTCCGCGTATCTCCAACAACACCCCTGTATGCCGAAATGGAGCAGACTTCAACACTGATGCTGGGTAGCTGAGACATCTTCTACATCATCGCTACTTCAAGGACAGCAACAGAATAAGACAACACATGATGGCACCAGAAGACCTATCCCAATATGTGCGCCCAGACACCGATGCCTACCGATGGCCTCCGTGCTAAACTGGAAATGCATAAGGTCATACTGGATTGGCTGTCAGCAATGCTCATCTGGAAATGGGAGAGGATTATTTGGGAATACCCCTAATATTCCCAAGTATCCTAACCCATCAGCGTGGGATATCTACGCAGCTGAGATTCCTTGCTTGAGCAACCACCGAGGGAAACTACTTGCCGCCGATTCTGGAAGTTACCAGCTCCGCGTTTGTGGTACCAACCCCTCGCATGGTTCTGAACACAAGGGATACATTGAGCAGCACTACGCATGCGCTGTTGTGCTCAAAGCAGTGTGACTAGCAGGCCGCGTGGTGCACAGGGTTACTACTAGTGATTCCGCTCTCCAATCCCGCAGCACTACGATGCCGAGAGGGTACAACTTGTGACAACAATACGGCATGGACCAGCATTCGACAGAAGCTGCATGTAACGGATACAACACTGCTACAGAAGCCGTACTATGACATGACTGCCATACCACCAACACTTGGTGATCTTCACACGTGGACTAGATGCGGGTAACAGCATGCACGGATCGGACAACATAGCCACTCATCTGCACGTTACAGCACACTGTTCCAACCATTCACATCTCCAACTCTGACTTGCATCTGCCCGTCCTGGAGTTAGCCTACAAGTATGCTCCTGACGCCGCTACTGGACAAACGCTGTTCTTCGTCTGTTACGGACGCCACCCGATCACACCACAACAGCTAACCATACCAGCCACAGTCCAACTGGCTTCCGATTTCATCGCCATCGTCTACCATCTTGTACATCGACCACACAAGCACCTCTTGGACATCCAACAGGAGCAGAAGCACTTGGCAACTCATCACTACCCTTCTCGAGACCATAATCTCGACATCTGCCATCTTCTATCCAAGCGTCAACCTTGCTTCTACGGGTCTATCATCGTTGAAGCAAGGGTCACTTCATTCACCTTCCGCTTCCGCCTACCAGCCACTTGGAAAATCCATAACGCCTTCCATACCAGCTTCTTAAACCCTATGAAGACCAAACACGCTCTACACCGAATGCCAACCACCGTCGCCGCCGTGTTCATCCACGCCATGGGACAATTACGTGCGCGAACACCGTCGTCATCAGAATGACACTCTGGAGCTTCTTCTTTGCTGGAAGGGTTATGATACTTCTGAGGCTGTGTCTCTGAATTCGACATGGGTAACGCCCGTCGTCCTCTTCGCGACTACCTTGTCAAGCAGGGTGTTACTTCTACCACCCAGCTTTGAGGGGGGAAGTGTGAGAGTACGACCCCGTTACACCAATTTCCCCTTTCCATATTTCCTTTCTATTTCATTCCTCTTTTTATCCTCATTCATTTGGTCTTTATCTCATCTCATTTGGTTTCCTATTCCTCATTTTCCATTATCCTTTGGTTTATCCTGTTATTATAATTATATCACCGACCAGGCTCGGGATGTACTGGCGCGCTATATCTAGCGTAATCCTGCCGTAATCCCTTAAAGCCAATAGCCTCGCGTGGCTATACGCATGGTGATTCTATTTCTACAAGGGTCTATTCCCTTTGGATAGGATAAACCTGGTTACCTGATGTACTCTGGAAGTATAAAAGCACCTTGTACTGAATGATAGTGCAACATTGAGCAAACCTTTCCTCGGGACATTCGATCCTGTGACAGGGTGCACCGGCATGGATCATGGAGGTGCGAGCCACCTCCATGACCAAACCGATGCGTCAATCAGTGACCCCATTCTGCTGTGGGGAGTCCGGCAGGGTGAACATCTGGGTGATGCCCTCCGCACAGCAGAAGCGACCAAGGACACCTGAGGCAAACTCGCCACCACGGTCTGAGTGAAGACGCAAGACAGGGAGACCGCGGTGGACACGCACAGAGACAAGCCAGGGGATGAGAGCGTCAGGCACGTCGGCCTTTCACTCCAGGGGAAAGTCTGTGGTGTAGCGAGTGGAGTCGTCGACAAGCACGAGGAAGTAGCGCTCTCGACGCGGCCCATGGACGCGGGCGGGGCCCCAGACGTCCAGGTGCAGGGTCTGCAGTGGCACGGCAGTAGGGGGAAACGAGGAGGAGTGAGGGGCACGGCGAAGCCGACCCTCGACACAAGGCGTGCACGGTGGGGCGGGGGAGGAGGGAAAAGCGGGAAACGAACCGGGGAGACCAAGGATGAGACTGTGCTGGGACATGTGATGCAGACGCGGGAGCGCAGGGTGACCTAGGCGGTGGTGCCACAGGAGAGTCGGGTGAGTGAGGGACCGACAGGAGCAGGCAGCAGCAACCTGGGAAGACGCAGCCACCTGAGGGGGCGCCCCAGCCGGGGGGGTCACAGTGTCTAGGGTGAACAGGCCGGACACCGGGTCCCGGGGGAACGTGGAAAGGGGAGCACCAGTGGCGGCCTCGGTACAGACAGCATACCGCTCGTGACCAGGGAACGTAGTGGTGACGCAAAGGTCCTGGAGGCAGCCGAAACCAACTAGGTTCCTGGAGAACGAGGGGATATGCAGACCTGTGAGAGAGCCCGAAGGAACCGCCGGACAGGGAAGGGTGGTGGAACTGCGGGCGACTACTGGACCGCCGGAGGGGTCAGCAAGAGAAACAGCAGTAGGAACAGGAAGCGGCGTCAGCGTAGTGGAGTCGCGGAAGAAACAACGGGAAGCGCCAGAGTCCAATTTGAAGGAGAGCGCAGCAATGGTGTCTGGAGACGTGGCGAAGGCGGAAGCACCAAGGCTAAACAAAGCAGGAGCTCCTACGCCTGGCGCAGCAGGGGAGGCTAAGCTAGGCACACCTACACTAGGTGACAAGGAGTAATAAGAGGGTAGCACACTAGAGTCATCAGCACACATCACATGCAGAGCAGCAACAATGGCATCCATGTCCATGTAAAAAATCTGAACTCTACGACTAAGCAAACTGTGCCAGTCCGGGAGGTCGGGCGACGGGCCGAAGCGCTGACGAAACAGGTCGTCCAGGCGACGAAAACAACGGGCAGTGGTGTGACCGATCTTACCGCAAACGAAGCCGCGGCGAGGACCGGTCTGGAGCTGGTACTGACAACGCACGCCTCCCGAACCGCCACCCGGTCCACCACCACGCGCACGACCACCACCAGCGCCAGGCCACCCGGGCGGGAGACCACTCGCCGGCCTCGTCTGCGGCGGCTGCTGCGGCTGGTGCGGGGGCTGCGGCTACTGCGGCTGCTGCGGCTGCGGTGGCTGCTGCTGCTGCTGCGGTTGCTGGGGCGGGTGCTTAGCTGGACCCGGCAAGGTCCCCTCGTCCGCTCCACCACCAGGCGACCCGACTCCACCACTACCTCCACCTGCACCCCCACCCCCGCCGCCGCGCCCAGACTTGGGGCGGCGACCCTTCCCCGGACGGAACTGCGCTGCAGCGGCGGTCTCAGCCACAGCTGCAGAACCATCGGAGAAGGTGCACTGAGCGGGGGCACAACTCTGAAAGATAGGGACCGGCACAGTACCGCTCGCCTGGACAATAGAGCGATGGCGGGTCTCGATAACAGTCAGGGTGTCTACAAAGTCTGTAAGGGTGAGGTCACCGTGGTGGATGCTAAGGAAGCGGTCACGAGCAGCGGCAAGGCGGTCAGGGAGGCGGGTGGCAAGCAGGTAGAGGGTAGAGGTAAGGGGCGGCTGATGGGCTCTAAGCTGTGCGTCAGTGCAGGCAGCACGCCAGGTCTCATCTATCGTGCGGAGGTGAGCAGCTAGGCCAGCCACCGTGGGGAACGACGCTAGGTCAGGGAAGAGGAGAGGGAGGATTAGGCGACCCACCGAGGCAGCAGGCGGGGTGGAATAGCGCTGGATAACAGCATCTAAGAAAGCCTGGGCGGTGGTGATAGACCGAAAGCGAGGGTGCTCAGACAGGGGGAGGGCATTGCTAATGGCAAGCTGTGCGACAGCGTCACGGGAAAGCCAGATAGAGCGAGCAAGAGCAGCGGCCGCAGCAGACTCACGCTCAGCAGGTGTGGGGTCAGCTGGCAGCACAGCAGGGGGGTCTGGGCAGAGAAGCGTACCGTCAAGGTGTACCGAAAGCGAGTGGCCATCCTGCCGCTGGCCAGTGAGGTGGCGGCGGAGGTCGGCTAGCCAGGCCTCGAACTCTAGAGGCTGGCCTTCAGCGTGGAAGCGAAGCTCCCCCGCCATCAGGAACAGTGTTGGGCGGCGCCAGGCGAGTCAGTGGAGTGCAAGACAGCGCAGTACGGTACAGTGCGGTACAGTGTGGTACAGTGCGGTGCAGAGGGATGCAGAACTGTACCAGGGAGGGTGCAGGGCAGTAGCGGGCATGAAGAGCGGGCCGCACACAAATCGGCGGCAGGCCGGCAGGAAGGTGAGCACGGGGCCGGAGGTCGACGGGCAGGGCGCGCGCAGGTGTTGGCAGGACGGGCGCGGGGGCCAGTAGGGCGGGCTCGGGGCCGGCTAGGACGGGTGCGGGGGCCAGGAAGGACGGGCGCGGGGTTGGCTAGGACAGGCCTAGGGCGAGCGCTGGGGCCGGTAGTACGGGCGCGGGGCCGGCTAGGACGGGCGCGGGGGCCGGTAGGACGGGCATAGGGGTCAACTAGGATGGGTGCGGGGGCCAGGAAGGACGGGCGCGGGGTCGGCTAGGACGGTCCTAGGGCGGGCGCTGGGGCCGGCTAGGACGGGTGCGGGGGCCGGTAGGACGGGCGCAAGGGCCAGCTAGGACGGGCGCAAGGGCCAGCTAGGACGGGCGCCGGGCAGGCTAGGACGGGCGCGGGGCAGGCTAGGACGGGCGCGAGGGCCGGTAGGACGGGCGCACGGGCCAGTAGGACGGGCGCGGGGGCCAGTTAGGACGGGCGCGGGGCTGGCTAGGACGGGTGCGGGGCCGATAGGACGGGCGCGGGGGCCGCTAGGAAGGGCCCGGGGCCGGCTAGGACGGGCGCGGGGGCCGGTAGGACGGGCTCAGGGGCCGGTAGGACGGGCGCGGGGCCGGCTAGGACGGGCGCGGGGGCCGTTAGGACGGGTGTGGGGGCCAGCGAGGACGGGCGCGCGGGCGCAGCTAGGACGGGCGCGCGGGCGCGGCTAGGACGGGCGGCTAGGATGGGCGGCTAGGGCGCGGCTAGGGCGATCACGGGGGGTCGACTAGGACGGGCGCATGGGCGGCTAGGTCCTAGAGCGAAAGCGTGGGCGGGCGGCGGGACCTACCTACTGCTGATACCATCTTAGAACTGAATAATTGAGTAACTAGAGAACCTGGGTACAAGGATATATAATCTATACTGTACTCTCTAAGGGTTGTAATCTCTAAGAGGTGACCCTATACAGTCGCTACAAACATTAGAGATACAAATGTTTGACAGTCATTTCGTTCCTGATATCTTTCGCTACTATTTTAAACTCTTTCCTTTTCTCCCCCCCTGTTTGTGCCATTTCTGTCGCATTGCGTTGCCTGTTTAATCCGTTTGCGCGTTAATGCAGAACACGGAAGTCCGGGTTTCTCATGTGATAAGTGTCCAAAGCTATGGTGTGTGCTCCAACAATAGCTCAGCAACAACACTTCAACCGCTGGTTGGTATGGACCCGACATTTCTTAAGATCTCCTAGTTCACTTTTCGGGTTGTAGATTTCATAACGACCAACCCTACAGATCATCCATTTCAGACTGCTTAGCAAAAAGTTCGAAGATACGCATTAGTTATCAGATGCATTTTACAATTAGTTCCGTGACATTAACTGTCGTTTTTGCTTGTGCAGAAACTGAATATCTTTTCCAAGACCAGAAACTCTAGTTGATACTAGTTATGCTTGTTGTGCTTATGTTGCACATAGTTTAGGTTAGGTTAGGAAAACCTCATTGCAAATAGGTTTACCTTGTTAACAATTATGTGGTATGCTAGTAACACAAGTATTGCAAGGTCCATTCATACTGACTGTTTCCAAACGCGGATTTTGTGGATATTGAAAATTTTGGACGGTCGTGATTGCATCTCATAGGTCGCGCCGCGTGAGCTCTTAGCCAATAAGGGTCGACCGACATTTTAGGTCGGTGGCTAATCGTGTGTGTCCTTCGCACATAAACGAACAGTTTGTCCACACGACCCAATTCCATTTAAATGGCCCACATGTTCATCACAGAGAGGCTCCTATTATTTTGGGCAAAGTGCTGCCACGTGGCGAAATAATACGTCACTTTATCGTCACATTACAGGGACGCAAAAGCAACGCTTTTGCATCTAAAATGTGACTTTTATGCGACTCACCATGTCACATCCCGAATGGGACTTTCAACCTTCGCTTGAAAGCTTACCTACTTCCGTATCTAGAAACCCACGCAAAATGTAAATTTCTAAAGTGTTCACACTTTCAAAATTGCGTATTATGAATGCGAAGCTGCTTGTAACGCAATCTCAGGCATCGTCAAAGCGTGCTTTTCGCCCTTCTCCAACCATATAATGGGGTTGGAGGTCATTCTTCCTCCACCCACGTTTTTCATTTTTCCCAGCTCAAGTTTAATTGAGTTCCCATCCCGCCTTTTTCGCCCCGCCACTCTGGCGAAGTTGAAAACTCTCCCTCGCGGGGAAGCACCCTCCCAGCTTCTCGCCGATATCCTTACGCATAACCAGGCAGCCATGGCCCCTCCTAGCACCCCGGCCAATCGTGCTGAAAATCTGCTCGTCGGCACTCCGAATATTTCGGAACCCGAGAAAAACGCCCGTGAAATGGCGGGTGATCACGGCAACAAGCGTCGGGCAGAGGGCGACCTCGCCCCTTCTGCCCTCGACGTGTTTCTGCGCAGTGGCGAGGTCAACCAAGTTGAGCTTGGTGAGCCACGCGCCAGCGAGCAGCAGGCGACGCAAGTAGCGGATGGCGCGTCACCTGCTGACGCCAGCGCGCAGAAGGCGCCGAACGGCAGGGCGGGCCCCTCGCGTCAGAACAAGCAAGGCCGCGGGGCGGCCTCGTCCAGCGCGCCAACACCCGCCGCCCTTGCTTTGACCAACAAGCAAGTGGCAGCTCTACTAGCGCTATTACAGCAAAACACACCCGCGGTTACAACCATTTCTTGTCAAACATATATATAGGTTATATTTGTAAAGACTGTATAGGTTCGTATCTTAGAGGGTACAACACGTAGGCTTATACCCTTATACATTTTTCTCTCGACATTCAATCCTACGTTAAGATGGTATCACGCTTGGTAGGTAGGTCCCGCCGCCCACGCTTCCGCCCTAGACCCTCGTCGCGCCGCCCCTAGCCCGTCGCGCCTGTTCCTAGCCGGCCCCTTGCGCCGTTCACGCCCGTCCTAGCCGGCCCCCTGAGCCGTCGCGCCTGTTCCTAGCCGGCCCCCTGCGCCATTCGCACCCTTCCTAGCCGGCCCCCTGAGCCGTCGCGCCCGTCCTAGCCGGCCCCCTGAGCTGCTCGCGCCCCTCCTAGCCGGCCCCCTGAGCCGTCGCGCCTGTTCCTAGCCGCCCCCCTGCGCCGTTCGCGCCCGTTCTAGCCGGCCCCCTGAGCCGTCGCGCCCATCCTAGCCGGCCCCCTGAGCCGTTCGCGCCCGTCCTAGCCGGCCCCCTGAGCCGTTCGCGCCCGTCCTAGCCGCCCCCCCCCCTGAGCCGTTCGCGCCTGTCCTAACCGGCCCTCTGAGCCATTCGCGCCCGTCCTAGCTGGCCCCCTGAGCCGTCGCGCCTGTTCCTAGCCGGCCCCCTGCGCCGTTCGCGCCCGTCCTAGCCGGCCCCCTGAGCCGTCGCGCCCGTCCTAGCCGGCCCCCTGAGCCGTCGTGCCCATCCTAGTCGGCACCCTGCGCCGTCATGCCCGTCCTAGCCACCCCCCCCCCCCTGAGCCGCCGCGGCCGTTCTAGCCGGCTCCCAGACCCGTCGCGCCCGTCCCTAGCCGGCCCCCTGCGCTGTTAGCGCCCGTCCTAGCTGGCCCCTTGAGCCGTCGCGCCCCTCCTAGTCGGCCCCCTGCGCTGTCGCGCCCGTCCTAGTCCCCCCCCTCCCCTGAGCCGCCGCGGCCATTCTAGCCGGCTCCCAGCGCCGTCTCGCCCGTCCCAGCCGTCGCGCCCGTCACTAGCCAGCCCCTCCCCTGAGGCGTCGCGCCCGTCCCTACGTGCGGGCGGTCTGAAGGTCTTCGACGAACTGCTGCGATTGAGGGACTTGACTTTCAGCGTTGGTGGAAATGGGTTTCATCGGATCCATCCCGTAATTTAGGGAAAATGGCAAATGATTGGTTATGGCGGAGGGTGCGTTGTTGTAGTAAAACTTGAGCATCGGTAGCGAATCTTCCCACTTGCGAGTATCCAGCCAGTTCGTGTGAATCAACTGTTCCATGGTCTGATCTGTCCGTTCTGTCTGACCATCGGTTTGCGGGTGATAGGTGGATGAGAATTGTAGGCTGGTGCCATATCGGTTCCACGTGTCTTGCTAATAGCACGAGGTGAATTTTGGGTCTCTGTCGCTGATGATCGCCACAGGGATACCATGCAGGCGAACGACAGCCGAGATGAATAGGCGCGCTGTTTCTTCGGCTGTGATCGTCGTGCGACATGGCGCAAAGTGAGCCATTTTCGTGAGGCGGTCGACGACAACAAGAACCGCGTCATTACCACTTGGTCCAGCTGGCAGGCCGGTGGCAAAATCTATTGTCACGCATTGTCAAGGTCGCTGGGGTGGCTCGAAGGGCTGCAACAATCCTACTGAGCACTTGCATGATGATTTCATTGTCTGGCAGATCGAACATGCGCCCACGTATTTTTGCACGTCCGAAATCATGTCAGGCTAGTAATAAAATCGTTGCTGTGCCTTTAGAGTCTTGTCGACCTTGAAATGTCCCGATAAGTTCGAATCGTGGACTTCTTAAAGCGAGAGACTATAATAGTGACCCCCCTTTCTAGTTGGGCCCAACTAGAAACGACCCAACAGTGAATATGTTTTTGGAGGGGCGGGCAGGAGCCCCAGTTTTTTACCAAGCCGAAGGCCACGAAATTGAACTTTGCTTGCGACATTTCGCACTGGCGACAAAATTTACGACCATAGAGTTGCGTGTTTAGCATTTCGACCAATCGGGGCCCAGCCCCAGTTTTGCTGGAGTAGTGAACACGGGTCCAACTTGAAATTCAAGTTGGGCCCACTTGGTGCAGCTTACAGGCAGTGGGGGCAGGGCGACAGTAGATGATAACTCGGAACTTAAATTCGTTATGTTCCTGCTTTTGTGTAATAGGCTCCTCGTGCAGTCGTGACCTGCCGTGGCCGTTGTTTACGAAAAAGGGATCGATCGAATTTCTGTGGGTAAATAGTCCACTCAACAACGGGTTCTTGTGGGCGATTAATTCAGCGGCGGTTTGGGCGGATGGTCTGGAGAGGGCACCCTTCTTTTACGTGATTCGGTACGTGAAGTTCGACTCCAGATAATCCAACCAGCGAATCTGCCGCGGGTTGAGATTCGGCTGCACTCGTAGGTACTATAGGGATTTGTGATCTGTTCGTATAGTCACATCGGCTTCCATCAGGTAGCATTGCCAGATCTTGAACGCGTGCACGACCGCAAGCATTTCTTTGTCATGTACTAGATAATTTCGCTCGGCTGATTATAACTTTCGCGACTTGTACGCGATTGGCTGAATGCCGTCGCCAAAATCCGGTAGCAGAACTGCTCTGATGGCGATGTCACTTGCGTCTGTCACGACCTCGAACGAGCGTTCTGGATCAACAATCCGAAGTACTGTTGACGAGAGTAAAACATTTCTTAATCTGTCAAATGCAGCTTGCTGTTTCACCCCCCACTGATAATCAACGCCCTTATGAAGTAGGTCAGTTAGGGCTCCTGTTAACCCCACCATGTTGGGGATAAGCCGGCACACATAATTGATGAACCCCAAAAACGATTGCAGCTCTCGGAGGTTGGTCGACGGCTTCCATTCTTGAATGGCCCGCATTTTGCGGGCCGTCGAAATACAGCGACGGAAAGTATTGCCCGGATATTTGCCTTAAAACATTTCTCGTACTGGTTTGGTGCTTTCTTTGTTTAGTTACAAATCAAATTTCGGGGTTGGATGTAAAGTAGTACTGTACTGTATGTGACGGATGCTGGTTTCAGTTTTATAGGGGTCGATTTTTTACCGAGGACGAGATTTCGTCCGCGTGGGTGCATCCGGACAGTTTAGGCCAAGCAGCGTAGTAGATCTATTTCCTAACCTCGCTATTTCTTCTTACTTGCCCTCGCGACTATCGAGTAGTCAGAAGATAGGCTAGGACGGCTGCGATGATTAGGCCGTCATGAAACCGTTAGATAAGGCGCTCTACGCATAGATCATTCCCTTGTTGCGGAGGGGGTAGAGCAATCGTTGAATCGCAAACAGCTAGCCATAGGGAAGAGTTCGGCCCATCAAGGCGATTGTAGAGTCTAGCCGCGATGACGTGCGTCCTACGATGCCCTCAGCCGGTCGCCCTCGCTTAGTGACAGAGAGAGTTCGCCACGGCATAGTTCGGTCGATTACCCTCGAGGAGGCAGAAATCTCCGCTCACGTGGCGAAAATCGTTGAGAAGCAGCACGGCATCACGTTGCATCCTAAGACATTGCGTAACGCTTTGAATGGGAGCCGACTTGTCGCAATCAAGCATCCCAAGAAACCGCGACACTCTCGGAAAAACATACGCGATAGGCTGGAATGGGTGCGTGCCCACGCAGACTGGACGGTTGACGACTAGAAGCGAGTTATCTGTGCGGATGAGACCAAGATCGGTCGTCTTGCATCCGACTGACTCTCATACGCCTGCGTTCACGAAGGGACACCCCTCCAAAGACACCAAATCAAGCAGACCGTCAAACACGGGGGCGGTTGCTTGATAATTTACAACTGCATGTCGTAAAAGGGAGCGGGTTTCATGAGCAAAACATATGGTAGGGTGGACGGACTGCTCTCGCTGAGTATACTGCAGGACGATCTCAACAGTACGATTGAGCTTTACTAGCTTACACCCTCAAAAACTATCTTCCAGCACGACAACGACCCGAAGCACAAGTCGCGTATCGTATAGGAGTGGCTTTGAGAGTAAGATTCAGGGGTGCTAGAGTGGCCGTCTTCCTCACCCGACCTCAACCCAATGGAGCATTTATGGGCTCATCTCAAGAGGCAGCTGGCCAAGCCTTATAAGCCTCCCACTGGTATGCTGGACCTCTGGGAGCGGGTGCAGGAGAAATGGGAGAAGATCCCGGCGGATGTGTGCACCCACCTGGTGGAAAGCATGCCCAGGAGGGTGAGGGCGGTGTCTAAGGCGAAAGGGCGGTGGATTAGGTACTAGTTTGGGGTTGATGTAACTTGCTGCTTGCGCCTGGCAATAATTGTCCACATGTACCAAGATTGTTATTTTCTAGTATTTGTTGTAAACATCATTATACTTGTGTGATGTAAGGCATGGGCGTCGAGCCTTACCCCAACCTACATACACTAGGCACACCAGAAGATTAAGTCTTAATGTCCATGACCCCCTAAAATGGCAAAATTCCTCTAAGTCACAAACATGTGGACAATACTTTCCGTCGCTGTAACGTGCCCCAAAAACTCCAGTTCGGGTTTTAAAAACTCGCAGGCCCTTGGTGATGACATGATTCTGCTGCAGGCACTGAAAAACCGCTTCCAGGTCCTTTAAGTGCTGCTCCCGTGTCGTGCTGTAAAACAGGATATCATCTTGATAAATGATCACTCATATGTTGAGTAGATCCTGGAATACCCCATTCATCGTCAGTTGGAACGTCAAGGGGGCATTCATTAAGCCGAACGGCATGACAGTGTATTCGTAACTTCCGTATCAAGTACGAAATGCGGTCTTGTGCCAGTCGTCAGCGGAAACTCGAATCTGATGGTAACCGCCACGAAGGTCGATTTTCGAGAAATAGCGACCTCCTCGCTCGTGGTCAATCAGTTCGTCCGCGGATGGGATTGGGTAGCGATATTTTATCGCAACCCGATTAAGGGAGCGATAATCAATGCACATTCGGAGGCCCCCATCCTTCTTGGGCGTGAACAGGATCAGGGCGGCGAATGGGGACGTGCTCAGTCGAACGAACCCTTTGGCCAGCAAATAGTCCACCTGGTCCCGTAATTCCTGGAGCTCAGGTTGCATCACCCGCCACTGTGTCCAAACAGCTGGCTGCGTGCCAGATTCCAGTTCAATCCGATGGTCCTGAGGGCGTTCCAGTGGTAGTCAAGGTGGCAAGTCGCTCGGGAAAATATCTGGGAACTGACGAACCAGTTTTGTCAGATCTTCGAGCACTGCTGCGTAGAGCTTATCGATGTCGGCCGGTTTATCGTCGTCCGTTGATTCCTTCAGATGGACGGCATACAGGTCCGCGCCTTTCTTGACCACGCATGTTAGTGTAATTGCGTTGACGCGTGTCGTTATCGGTTCTGCTCCTCGCCAGCTCGGAAGTTTCTGCCAGCCATTCGCACACTTCACTGTGCACTCGCCTATCGTCCAACCGATTTGCGGATTGTGTCGCCGACGCCAATCTCGTCCCAGCACATCGTAGCCATCGAGCGTCGTTGCCGACATCGGCGCGCTGAAACTGAAATTGTCACCACACTTCATGCGAACTGTTCGCACGCGATAGCGTATGGCCAACGAGATGCTGTCGACCAATCGGGCATCGATCTCGAGCAGACACCGCTCTAAGGGCAAGTTGCGAACGTCGGATTTGAGCCCAATGATGAACCGGCTCTTTTTCTCCGCTTCTGATAGGTCGGTGATTTGGTCACACGATGCCTGGAATGATGACGCGTAATCCTGGACAGAGGTCAACTGGCGCCAGGTGTCCAGCTTTGAGCGTGCGTTGTCTGGGGTGGATATGGGCTCGATACGTTTACGCAGAGCTGCACCCCACGCTATCCACGTGCGAATCTCGGCCGATCCAAAAATTGATACGTTGCGTCCCAGGCAGCAGATTCTGAACTCCCGAAAATCCCCTGAGTGTTCCCTGCCGAAGTCCTCGTCTCACTTAGCATTTATCACCACCAATCCAGTGCAGGTCCCCTCCGTAGTGAAACAACCAGCTTGATTCGTAAATCATCAAAAGTCATCCCAACAACATCAAAATAAAGCTCCATCGCAAAAAGCCAGCCCGTCATGGTCGTGTTTTTGTCCGTGGGGTTAAAAGGGGGCAAGATCGGCGACTTTATCTTAGCCATTGGTACAATTGGCGTGGCTGTGGCTGCTGCAAAAACTGTTGCTGCTACTTCGAAGCAGGCGGCGGCCATTGTCGCAGATGATGCAGCTGCCGTGGCACGTGCGGCGGCATTCGTTACTACCGCCGCTTCATCATCATGGCGCTCCTACGACATGTCGCGTGCGATCTCATCCAATACTGCTTCGACACGTCCAGTGCTGGCGGCGTCCGCGAGGGCGGTCTACTTCTGGCACGTAGACTCTTGCGTCTGGCAAAGCTCGGTAACTTCGGCGCTAAGCTTTCCGTTGTCATTTAGCACAGCTGTTAGGCGAGCCTTCGTGGCAGCGAATTTTGCCAACAACTCGTCAAACTGTGCCTGGTCCATGTGGCGCATACTACGCCGGGTGGACAGGGGAATATTCGTGATTACCCGTGCTCAAGTAAGAGCGCAAACGCTATCGTAGTCAGGCAAATTAATTCGTTTAATTCGCGGCTGACAGCTTTGCAGCTCAATGAGCGAATCACTCTGTCAACTTATACATTTATTTGTATGTAGAAGTTATAGGCTGGATAGGTGTGTATTCTTAGAGGGTACAACTCCAACCCTATGTCTCCCTTGTTTCTAGTTATTCTGCTATTCTAACATGGTATCATAGTACGTTAGGTCCGCCCACCCGCATCTGCCCCTCGCCCTAGACTTCCGCCCAGTTTTACCCTAGCCTTACCGCGCCCTAGCGCCCCGCAGGCCCCTAGCGCCCTATCGGCCCCTTGCGCCCCGCCGGCCCCTAGCGCACCTTGCTGGCCCTCAGCACCCTACCGGCCCCTCACGTGCCTGCCTGCCCCTCGCGTACCGCGCCTGTCCCTCGCGTACCTCGCCGACCCTTCGCGCTCGCCCGCCCCTCGCGTATCTCGCCGGCCCCTCACGTGCCCGCTGGCCCTTCGCGCACACGACCGGCCCCTCGCGCGCCTCGCCAGCCCTTCGCACTCGCCGGCCCCTCGCGTACCTCGCCGGCCCCTCCCGTGCTCGCCGGCCCTTAGCGCCTCGCCGACCCTTAGCGCCTAGCTGGCCCTTAGCGCCTCGCTGGCCCTTAGTGCCCCACCGGCCCTTGACGCCCTGCCAGCCCCTCGAGCGCCTACCTGGCCCTAGCGCTCCGCCGGCCCCTTTGCACCCTGCCGGCTCATAGCGCCTCGCCGGCCTGCTGCTCACCTCAGGCCCTGTGCGCCCTGCTCGGCCTTCTGCCCGGTCTTCCCACCGGAGAGTCATGCCGCCACGCCGCTGTGCCGTAGTGCACCGAGTACCTGTGCCGCTATGCCGCCGTGTCGCTGTGCCGCCGTGTTGCTGAGTTGTTGTGTCGTTGTGCCGCCATGGAGCTGTGACGCAGAGGTTCCATGTTGGCGGACGACGTACTCCGCCTGGACGCGGAGGGGCACGTGATCGACTTCGCCGCCTGGCTTGTCGATCTTCGCCATCACCTGACATGTCAGCACCACGATGGGCACTCCCTGGCTATGCATGTTGATGGCTTGCATCCCCTCCCTGCTGACCCCACCACTGCTGAGCGTGAGGCCTTTTCTGTTGCTGCCCTCCCTCGCGCTGTCTGGGATTCCCGCGATGCTATAGCGCAGCTCGCCATTAATCATGCTCTTCCCCTGTCTGAGCGTCCGCGCTTCACTGCTGTCTCGAACGCCAAGGATTTCCTAGATGTAGTAGTTGCGCGCTACTCCACACCCGCCTCTGCCTCCGCTAGCCGCTTGATCCTCCTTGTGCTATTCTTCAATCTTTCCGCTTTCTCCACTGTCGCTGACCTCGCCACTCACCTCCGTGCACTCGTGACTAGCTACCGCGCTGCTAGCACTACCGCCCAGCTCACTGCCTTCCCCCCACCAATCTGCACTACCCTGTACCTGATTGCCATGCGCCTACCTGACCGCTTAGCCACTACCCGCGACCACTTCCTTAGCCAGCACCTTGGTGACCTCACCCTGACCGCCTTTGTCGCTGCCATGTCTGAGATAGAGACTCGCCAGCGCACTATCGCTCAATCTAGCGGTGTTGCGGCAGTCCCTATCAATCAGGGCTGTGCTCCCTCCCAGTGCACGTATGCTGTCGTTTCCGCTGCGGTCGCTATGGCTGCCCCTGCCACTGAGACCGCAGCTGCGGCCTTCCCGCAGCAGCGACAACGTCGAGGCCATCGTAGCCCCAAGGGAGGGCGTGGTGGTGGCGCTGGTGGTGGTGGCAGGGACAGTGGTCCTAACGAGGGGGTTGGGGCTGGTGTCCAGGAGCAGCAGTAGCAGTCGCAGCCGCAGCAGCAGCAACAGCCGTGGGCCCGCCTCCCGCCAAGGTGGCCAGGAGCCTCTGGAGGTGGTGGCCACGGTGGTGGCCCTCGCAGCTTGGCGACTATAGGCGGCTCCGGTGCTGTGAGCTGCCGGTACCAGCTCTAGACTAGGCCCCTTCGTGGCACTGTTTGCCGCCACCTGCACCCGATCGCCCGCTGCTTCTGCCGCCTTGACGACTTCTTTCGTCGCCGCTTCGGCCCGGCCTCGGACCTCCCTCAAGGCCTAGGCTCGTGCGCCATGATGTGCCTGTTTTTGAGTTAGACATGGATCATATTAGTTCTGTCCTGCATTCTCTGTATGCTGACGCTTCTACTGTGTCTGGATCTTATTAACCTGTGTTCTCTAGCTTAGGCGTAGCACATGTGTGTAGTACAGACTCCCCCGCTACGTCAGGCGTATGACTATTTGCTTTGTCTTGCCTAGGCTCCACACTCGCTCCTCCTTCGTCTGCTGCTACTGCTTCGCTCTCCTTCACACTTGACTCCGGTGAATCTGCCTGCTTCTTCCACGACAACGCCACACTCACGCCGTTTGCCGCGCCTGCCGCTGTTGCACTTGCCGACCCCTCTTCTGACCCTAACGTTGCTCGCAGCTACACTACCCTTCTCTGTCCAGTGGTCCCCTCGGGTTCCCTTACATGCCTGCACATCCCTTCTGTCACAAGATCGAATGACTCGAGGAAAGGTTGCACTATCGATCAGTACAAGGTGCTTTTATACTTCCAGGGTACATCAGGTAACCAGGTTTATCTTATCCTAAGGAAATAGACCCTTCTAGAAGATAGAATCACCCTGCGTATAGCCACGCGAGGCTATTGGCTTTAAGGGATTACGGCAGGATTACGCTAGATATAGCGCACCAGTACATCCCAAGCCTGGTCGGTGATATAATTATAATAGCAGGATAAGCCAAAGGATAATGGAAAATAGAGAATAGGAAATCAAATGAGATGGGAGAACAAGAGAAATGAAATAGAAAGGAAATAAGGAAAGGGACAAGTGGTGTAACAGGGTCGTACTCTCACACTTCCCCCCCTCAAGGCTGGGTGGTAGAAGTAACACCCTGCTTAACAAGGTAGTCATGCAGAGGACGACGGGCGTTACCCATGTCGGACTCAGGTACCCAGCTGTCCTCAGAAGGATCATAACCCTTCCAATGGATGAGAAGCTCCACGGTGCCAGTCCGACGACGGCGGTGTGCAAGCACGGACTCGACCTCGTACTCAGGTTCATTGTGGACGAGGACGGGCGGCGGCGGCGGTGGTTGGCGTCCGACGAAGATCGTGTTCGGATCCCGATAGGGCTTCAGAAGTTGGACATGGAAGGCATTGTGAATCTTCCAGGTAGCTGGCAGGCGTAAGCGGAAGGTAACAGGAGTGACCTGTGCTTCAACGAGGAAAGGCCCGCAGAAGCGAGGTCGCAGTTTAGATGGGAGATGGCTGATGTCAAGGTTGCGGGTGTCAAGGAGCACCTGGTCTCCCACGGTGATGGTGTGGTCGTAGAATGTGGTTCATTTCGGCTTGGAATGTTGCCGGTGCGTTGGTGAGTCCGAATGGCATTACCAAATACTCGTACGATCCATACTGAGTTCGGAAAGCAGTTTTGTGGATAGAGTTGTCCGCCATCCATATCTGCCAGTATCCAGACCGCAGATCCAATTTGGAAAATCCCGTAGCTCCTCGAAGTTGGTCAAGCAAGTCATCGATTCGTGGTATCGGATATTTATTCTTGATGGTCTGCTTGTTGAGAGCTCGGTAATCAATGCACATGCGCAGGCTTCCATCCGGTTTCGGTGTGAAGAGCACTGGGGCACCGCATGGCGAAGTGGATGGTCGGATGAGTCCTTTGGCGAGGAGATACTCGATCTATTTCTTCATGTCGGCTAGTTTGGTGGGGCTGAGCCGATATGGTGCTCGGAAGGTCGGTTTCGAACCTGGTTCCTCCACGATTCCGTGTTGGTGCGTTCGGTATGGCGGTAGCTCGTTCGGAAGATCTTCAGGGAGAATGTCTTGGAACTCCTTCAGCAATTCCTTGATATTTTCCGGAGGTTCCGAGGTCTTCTCTCCATCGTTCTCCACCTTTGTTGCTATCGCCAGGAACCCGGTGTCGGTTCGCTTCACGTCCTTCTCGAATCGTGCGAGTGTCTCTACTGAATATCTCCTGTATCGTCCCAGTTGGGTAGCTGTGCTCTCTGTCCATTATTGTAGATGCTTGCGGTGTGATTCGCCCTGTTGATCTCGGGGTTGAATCTTTTTAAGAAGTCTCGCCCGAAGATCAAATCAAGCCCTTTGATGTTGGTGATGGGGAGTGCAGGTCTCCAGCGCAGTGGTCCAATTTGTAGGTGTAGCACTGCTTCGCCGTGTATTGGTAACTTGCTGCCGTCCACCATCATTGCAGAGAATCCCGAAGGCTTGTACTCTTCCCGAAGTCGGTCGATTACTACCTTGTCGCAGACGGTGTGTGATGCTCCGCTGTCCACGAGTGCTTAGAGGCGTCGTCCTTTGCAGATGACCTCGAGCACCTGCGGCAGGCGTTGCTCAGAGTACCCAAAGATAGTTTCATTGATAGGATCATAGGGTACATCCCAATATTCGTTGCTTTCTACTCCTGAGCTGGCAGCTGGCCAAGGCTGTTTGGAGAACGGCTCTTCTCCAGGGCCCAGAGTTTCCTTGACGACTGTGCGCGTCGTTGATGCCGAAGTTGCTGAACTGGATGCATCCGGAGACGAAGGATTTCGGGGTTTTTGCAGCTTCTTGTAGACCCCCAGCTTCCTCTTGAGCTGCTTCAGCTCCACCGATGTCTTCCCTTGGGAACGGGTGGTCGTTGTGGGCTGGTGTCGGGAGAGGACGTTGACTCTGTGGAAAGGTCGGCTTCTTTCCACACTCCTTAATTTTTCCCCCAAGTTGTCCGGTACCGGTATAACCTCCACAGCTTTCTGCTTCTTTTGGAGTCCTTCCCGAATTTTCTCCAAGGCTCTAGCCCCTCGAGAATCATAAGTTTTCATTAAAGCATCTTTATAGGATACCTTTAACGAATCCTTATAACTTCTTGGGTCTTCAAGGAGTTTCCCCGTCTCGGCAGAGTCTTTTTTCGCGGAGTCGTATTTTTTCTCGGCGATTTTCCCTAGCGAAGACTGGTCGTGGGGTGGAGATTTTCCCCCATCATTTCCTCCTTCTCGCGTCGAATCGGCTTCGTCGAAGTTGAGTTTTCCTGAATCCCGCGGCCGCTTCCGGATCTTTTTATTTTCGCCAGCTAGATCCGCAATCACTGGCGACTCCCGTTTTTTGTCTTCAGATTGGCCGAAGGATTTCCGCCACTGTTGCGTGCCCGATACTCTGCGCGTGCAGCTTTCATTTTGTTGCAGTCGAAGATTCGATGTCCCGGCACCCCGCAAAAATCACACTTGTAGTTGGTGTTTTTCGGACGTGGCCGTCCCTCGAATTTGTCGACTTCCATTGGGTCGGCGAACGTGGTGTGAGCCGAGCGGTCGCCCTGTCGCGTACTGCCGACGTGCGTCCGTCGTGTCCCGGCGTTGACCATGTCGAAGCGCTCCGCTGCCAAAACGACGTCACTGTAGCTCGCGTAGTTTGACGCTGCTACCTGTCGTTTGACTTCGGTCTTCAGCCCGGCGAGGTACGACTGTACTTTTTCCCCTTCGGTCAGGTTGGGGACTCGGTTATAAAATTCCTCAATCTGCTGCGTGTACTGCGCTACACTCCCGAACTGTCGATGGCGATGAATTTTTTCCCGGGCAAGGAAACTGGAATTTATCGGCTCGAATCGTCTCAGCAGGTCGGCGCGGAACTGCTGCCACGTGGCTTCACCGTAGATGAAGGTACTGTTGCCGCCAATCCACTCGAGTGCCGGCCCTCGCATCATTGTCGCCGCGAGTCGTACGCGTTGACCGTCTCAGACTGGCGAGCTCCATCCGACGGCTGCAAAGTAGATCTCCATCCCGGCGATCCATCTGCGGGCGTCGGAGTTTCGATCGCTCGGATCGAACAGCTCAGGTGGGTGCGGTTTCGGAGCCTCGAGAAACTGCTGCGACTGCTGCGTCGTCGCCGTGGTTGAGTCGTGCTGCGCTCCGGCAAGTCGAGTTACTCGCTCGAACTCGTTTCGCCATGCTTCGCGATCCGCTCGCATCTCCTCCTGAAGGGTTACGATGCGCGCGAAGAGCTGCTGGGTAACCTCGGCGTTGTCGAAGGTTGCCATCATGTTCAAAACACGCGCGGGGGGGTTATTCATAAAACGCGGAGCTGGTGCTTACCAGAATTGGCGCCGAATTCGTCGCCCCCGGCGGTTTTTCGAGGCAGGTTTTCCTGCTGCTGCTGCTTTCTTGAGCGCGGCCGAGTGAGAAAAGCTCTGATACCAAGTGTCAAAGGATCGAATGACTCGAGGAAAGGTTGCACTATCGATCAGTACAAGGTGCTTTTATACTTCCAGAGTACATCAGGTAACCAGGTTTATCTTATCCTAAGGAAATATACCCTTCTAGAAGATAGAATCACCCTGCGTATAGCCACGCGAGGCTATTGGCTTTAAGGGATTATGGCAGGATTACGCTAGATATAGCGGCACAGTTCTCGCCACCTACCTCTCTCCCGGTGTTTCCTCCTCCGCCGTCGCAGTCGCTGCCGCAGCAGCCGCCACCGCCGCCGTCGTCGCAGCCGCCGCAGCAGCAGTAGCCGTGCATGGACTCTGGGGGTGCTGGCGTTGAGGAGGGTGCTAGTCCTGGGGTTCCTGTTGTGGCTTGTCCCGGTGGGCCTGGGGGTGGCACCGGTGGTGGAGAGAGTTCTTGCTCTGGGGGTGCTCGCTCTAGGGGTGCTGGAGTGGAGTGTTCCGGTGGTAGCAGTGCTGCAGCTGGCGGTCCAGGCGTCAGCGTCGAGCAGCAGCAGCAGCAGTCGCCGCCAGTGTCCGCCCTTCGCCTGCTCGGCCTTCCTTGCCCTGACTGCTCACCTGCGCCTTCCCCGGCCCCTCCTCCTCTTCCTGTCTATGGCCATGTGTTCCCTCCGCCGGACTCGTCTCCGGCTCGTCTCCCCCCTCGTTCCCCTCTCCTGTCTCCTCCTCTGTCTCCTGACCGGACGCCTCCGTCTCACGTCTGGTCTCGTCGTCCCTCTCGAGCTCGTCCTGTCTCTCCTATTCAGCGCTCTCACCCTATGTTGCTTCGTTCCCACGCGTCTCGTCCTCCTCTCCTGCCTTCGCCTCCTCCGTCATCGCTTGTTGTCACGCCTCCCCCTCTGTCTAACTACCTTCGTGCCGCTCGTCCTCTTGTTTCTCGAGTCCTTGCCCCCCTCCTTACCGGCCCGTCTGTTCCTGTCTCGAGTCTTGACGCTCTTTTCGCTGCTATCGCTGACTTCGCCTCTATCCACCACCTTGACTACGCCACCGCTCTGGTCTCTGACCCTGTCTGTCCTCCGTCCGTCGGGGGTACTCTTGCCCTTGGCACTAACGTCCTAGAGGACAGGCAGTATGAGCTTGCTTTCCTGTCTGAGGTTGCTCCCCATCTCTATTCCATGCTGCTAGTCCCTGAGGGTGACCCAGATGCCTTTGACATCCCGACCCCTCGCACTTACGCTGAGGCGACCTTGGGACCCTGGGCCTCTCAGTGGATAGCTGCCATGGAGAAGGTCATGGCATCTTGGAGATCCACCGGTACCTTCGTCGACGCAGTCCCCCCACCTGGGGTGAACGTAGTCGATGGCCGATGGCTCTTCAAGGTGATGTGCTCCCCTAGAGAGCCGCCTGTGTTCAAGGCGTGCTACGTGGCTAGAGGCTTCAGACAGCGCGAGGGGGTGGACTTCTTTCAGACCTTCGCCCCGACCCCGAAGGTGACTAGTTTTCGAGCGTTGCTATACGTAGCAGCACAGCGTGACTACAAGCTCCACTCCCTCGACTTCTCCACTGCTTTTCTTCAGGGCAGCCTACACGAGCAGCTCTACATGTGCCGCCCACAGGGCTTCATCGGTGTCACAGGATCGAATGTCCCGAGGAAAGGTTTGCTCAATGTTGCACTATCATTCAGTACAAGGTGCTTTTATACTTCCAGATTACATCAGGTAACCAGGTTTATCCTATCCAAAGGGAATAGACCCTTCTAGAAATAGAATCACCCTGCGTATAGCCACGTGAGGCTATTGGCTTTAAGGGATTACGGCAGGATTACGCTAGATATAGCGCGCCAGTACATCCCGAGCCTGGTCGGTGATACAATTATAATAACAGGATAAACCAAAGGATGATGGAAAAAGAGGAATAGGAAACCAAATGAGATGAGATAAAGACCAAATGAATCAGGAGTGAAAGAGGAATGAAATAGAAAGGAAATATGGAAAGGGGAAATTGGTGTAACGGGGTCGTACTCTCACACTTCCCCCCCTCAAAGCTGGGTGGTAGACGTAACACCCTGCTTGACAAGGTAGTCGCGAAGAGGACGACGGGCGTTACCCATGTCGGATTGAGAGACGCAGCCATAGAAGTATCATAACCCTTCCAGCAAAGAAGAAGCTCCAGAGTGCCAGTCTGACGATGACGGTGTCCAAGTACGTAGTTGTCCCATGGTGTGGATGAACACGGGCGACGACAGTGGTTGGCATTCGGTATAGAGCGTGTTTGGTCTTGATAGGGTTTTAGAAGCTGGTATGGAAGGTGTTATGGATCTTCCAAGTGGCTGGTAGGCGGAAGCGGAAGTTGAATGAAGTGACCTTTACTTCAAAGAGGATAGTCCCGCAGAAGCAAGGTTGAAGCTTGGATGGAAGTTGGCTGATGTCGAGATTATGGTCTTGAGAAGGGTAGTGATGAGTTGCCAAGTGCTTGTGCTGATGTTGGATGTCCAAGAGGGCGCTTGTGTGGTCGATGTACAAGATGGTGGACGATGGCGATGAAATCGGAAGCCAGTTGGACTGTGGCTGGTATGGTTAGCTGTTGTGGTGTGATCGAGTGGCGTCCGTAACAGACGAAGTACAGCGTCTGTCTAGTAGCGGCGTCAGGAGCATACTTATAGGCAAACTCCAGGATGGGCAGATGAGTGGCTATGTTGTCCGAGCTGTGCATGCTGTAACGTGCAGATGAATGGCTTCGTTGTCTGTTCTGTGCATGCCTGAAGATCACTCGTCCACGCCTGAAGATCACCAAGTGGTGGTGTTATGGCAGTCGTGTCGTAGTACGGCTTCTGTAGCAGTGTTGTATCTGTTACATGCAGCTTCTGTCAAATGCTGGTCCATGCCGTATTGTTGTCGCGAGTCGTACCCACTCGGCATCGTAGTGCTGCAGAATGGAGAGCAGAATCACTAGTAGTAACCCTGTCCACCACGCGATCTGCTACTCACATTGCCTTGAGTACAACAGCGCATGCGAAGTGCTGCTCAGCATATCCCTTGTGTTCAGAACCATGCGAGGGGTTGGTACCACAAACGCGGAGCTGATAACTTCCAGAATCGGCGCCAAAGTAGTTTCCCTCGGTGGTTGCTCAAGCAAGGAATCTCAGCTGTGCAGATATCTCACGTTGATGGGTTAGGATACTTGGGAATGTTAGGGGTATTCCCAAATAATCCTCTCCCATTTCGAAATGAGCATTGCTGACAGCCAATCCAGTATGACCTTATGCACTTCCAGTTTAGCACGGAGGCCATCGGTAGGCATCGGTGTCTGGGCGCACATATTGGGATAGGTCTTCTGGTGCCATCATGTGTTGTCTCATTCTGTCACTGTCCTTGAAGTAGCGATGATGTCGAAGACGTCTCAGCTACTCAGCATCAATGTTGAAGTTTGCTCCATTTCGGCAAACAGGGGTGTTGTTGGAGATACGCGGAGTCCACTATCCGGAGTGGCGTCGGCGCTCCATTCCACGCCTATCTGCTTCCGTGGAGTTGGTGCTGATGATGGATTGGTTGCGACGCAGGTTTTATGACTTTAAGAAAAGCCTTAGGCCATGAGGACTGTATATCGGTAGAGTACCGTGGTCCTCCCATCCCCATAAGAGCAAATATCTGATGCTCTTGAGGGTATATGGCATTGCCATGTTGTTTCCTCGCATAGTGGTATCTCCTTCCCACTAGCTGGAAATCAATGTAGTGCCTGGCCGGGTCTTAACGATCCACTGGAATATAATCCAACATTATCTCCATTGAGTGGAGAATCATCCATCAGGATTTGGTTGTGACTGTTGTGTCGAGTCTTCTGCTGCTTCGGCGGCGGCGGTTGCGACGACGGCGACGGCGGCAGCTGCTGCAGAGAATTCTCTCAACTCGTATCGGTTGAAGGAGAATCCATCAACTCCCTCTTCCCAGTAGAGTGTTCCTGATGGGTGTAACAGGCGTAACTACCAGGAACACGTGCACATTGGTACACATGTGTTGCTCCATTGCTGCCGGTGATTGTTTCATTTGAGGGTGTGAAGAGAAATTTGCTTCTCCCCTCGATGTATCCACGGGTAGCAATTCCTGGTATGCTCATCCGTGCCTCCGATGTACGGTCGGTAGAGCGCGTGATCGTGTTGTAGTAGTCCGCATCTCCCTCATTTGTTGACACCTCGTGTTGCTTGACGTTCTCCTGCATCGTCGAAGTTACGTTGGTTCTTGTAACGCTTCGGCTTCTGGTAGAATCGCCTCCAATGCATGTGCCGTAGGGTCGCTAGTGAACGAGTACTTGCCGGATTAGAGGTTAATTACTCCTCAATCTGTCAAGCATCGTGACATGCACGGAAACATTTCCACGCAGGTCATTAATACCTGGAATCGCGACGCATGATTGGTGTGTCGCCTCGTGAGGTTGATGTTGAGACTGCTCCAATCAATCACTTCGGATGGCTGAGATTCTTGATGAAGACGAATCGTTCAGCTCCTGTTACGAAGTAGTGTCTCGCTGGCCTTGACGAGACGGGTTCACTGCGTCGTCGTTGCATGCGAAATCTGCTCCTTCGCAGCAACTTGAACTTGGGAGCATTGCAAGAGAAAACGGCTACTTCTCTGCAATCCCATAGGTTGTCGATCAATTTGTATGAAGAAGTGACGCATGGATGGAGAACATGTCTTCACGCAGCTCCATTGTTTTTCCTGGGTGAAGATCCGCTGTGTTGATGCCGATCAATTTTTAACGAAAATAACTTCGTCAAAATAACTCAATCGTTATCGACACCAGTCAGAAGATGCGTCGATTGTGCAGTCGGTGGTCACGAATGTTGTCTCCATGATGATGATTTCCCATAGTGTAGTCTCTGCTGTATTCGTGCCGTTGATTCCGCACCAATCCGACGATCCACGTTCTCCTGTCATTTTTCTGCTTGCAGCTATTACCAAGTAGGAAATTCCTTGGCAGATTTCTGAATCCGCAGATGATTTGCGCGCCAAATTCGTCACCAAATGAAGGAATTCGAATTTGGTTGTCCAGATGTTGTCAACGATGTTGAAGGCGGCTGATTTCTGGTTCTGCGCGTCATTCTCCCTTCGTGCAGAAATCGTGCTCCATCTCGTCCGTTGAAGTAGAAGTCGATCCGACGGTCCAAACTCCAAGCGATCTGAGGAACCTCCTGAGTCGCGTTCAGCAGCTTTCGGTGCACGGGTTGACTCGTTTCCTGCAGCAGTTCTCGGTCGTCGATGTCGGCTGTCGAACGATCGGACGCTCCGAAAAACTTCGCGGCTTGCAAGGTCCCGTTCCCATTCGCGCCGTTTTTGCCTCGGTCGATCTGAAGCGTCGAATCTCCATCGGACGGATGTCGTCGGTCGAACCTCCGCAGAGTTCCGCGCAACTCCAAGTGTTGTCGCGAACTGCAAACTTCTCCGAATGTCGCAGGGAGTGTTCCGCCGGAACTGACACGCTCGCCAGGTCGAGGCCGTTTGCCCCCGCGAAAAATCGGCACCGTCGATGCAGTCCATCGAACGGTTGGCGAGGCGTCTCGCCATGGATGGGGACCCCAGGTGACCTGCGCGAGGATTGTCGAAACTTAAATGAAAGTGCATTGTACTTACAGGAAACGAAGTTTCGACTCCATCCTCCGCGTGCTCCTGGGGGCCCAGCGGTTAAGCGTTGAGCTGAAACCTTGGCTCTGATACCAAGTGTCACAGGATCGAATGTCCCGAGGAAAGGTTTGCTCAATGTTGCACTATCATTCAGTACAAGGTGCTTTTATACTTCCAGATTACATCAGGTAACCAGGTTTATCCTATCCAAAGGGAATAGACCCTTCTAGAAATAGAATCACCCTGCGTATAGCCACGTGAGGCTATTGGCTTTAAGGGATTACGGCAGGATTACGCTAGATATAGCGCGCCAGTACATCCCGAGCCTGGTCGGTGATACAATTATAATAACAGGATAAACCAAAGGATAATGGAAAATGAGGAATAGGAAACCAAATGAGATGAGATAAAGACCAAATGAATGAGGATAAAAAGAGGAATGAAATAGAAAGGAAATATGGAAAGGGGAAATTGGTGTAACGGGGTCGTACTCTCACAATCGGTACCTTCCCTCCTGGGACCCAGTGGCTCCTCCGGCGCCCGGTCAATGGCCTGCAACAGGTGCCCCGTGAGTGGCACGACACGCTGCGTGCTACGCTAACTGACCTGCAGTTCTTTCCGTCCTCTGCAGACCCCTCGCTCTTCGTTCATGTTGGCCAGAATCCGTTCTACATCCTTGTCTACGTAGACGACCTGGTCTTCGCTACTGGAAACAGAGTCACACTGGCCTCCGTGAAGGCCGAGCTGCTGAGAAGACACACCTACACTGACATAGGAGAGCTGCGTCGCTACCTTGGCCTGCAAATCTCCAAGGACAGAGCAGTGTGCACCATCACTCTCACAAAGTCCCACTTGATGCACCAGGTCCCTCAGAGGTTCGGTCTTCAGTTCCCCTCCGCACAGCCCACACCTCTGCCAGTAGACCACAGGCTCTCAACTCCAGTTCCTGAGGAGTCAGTAGAACCCAGTGGTCCTTACGCAGAGCTGGTGGGTTGCCTCATGTACCTGATGACTTGCACTCGTCCAGATCTCGTATACCCTCTCAGCATCCTGGCTCACTTTGTGGCCACAGGCAGACACCGACCGCAGCATTGGTCGACCGCTAAGAGGTTTTTGCATTATCTAGCAAGTACATCGGGCATGGGGCTAGTGCTGGGAGGACGCAGGCCAGTGGTCCTTACTAGGCACATAGACGCTTCTTGGGCAGACGACGCTGAGACCCTCAGGTCCTCCTAGGGCTACTGCTTTAGCCTTGGCTCGGGTGCCATCTCGTGGTGGTCCATTCGCTCCTTGTGTTTTGCCCAGTCTAGTTGTGAGGCTGAGATCTACGCCACTGCCATGGCGGCACAGGAGCTCCGCTGGTTGACCTTCTTGCTCACCGACTTAGGTGAGCGGCCTAGCTCTGCCCCGGTTCTGTACGCTGACAACAGGGCCATGATCCTCCTGTGTCAGGAGCCTCGACTTGAGGGCAGAGCAAAGCACATCCAGCTGCGGTACTTCGTCTTGCGCGAGCTACAGCTGCGTCGCCAGTCCCGCGTAGTACACTTGGCCTTTGGTGCCAACACAGCTGATATCTTTACTAAGGCGCTTGCGCCTAAAGATCATCATCGGCACTGTTTGCAGCTTGGTCTAGTTCCTGTAGCTACTCACTTGATAGGACCTTCATTGTGTACTCCTCTTTATATATACCTTTCAGACTGGCCTTGTGGCTTCGCCTCCATTTGTCGGACTACGGTAGTAGTGCCGCCCTGGTTTGCTCTTTTCTTGTTTGTACTCTTGGTGACTGGTCTTCGGACCCTTGCCTCAGAGGTTGGACTAGTAGTGCCACCCTGAGCTGTATGTTTCTTGCTCAGCACTGACCCTTATCTAGCCTAGTGGGTGTGTCAGGTTATACGTATATTTGTATGTAGAAGTTACAGTGACGGAAACAATTGTCCGGATGTTTTGCATTAATTAGGGTTTTTGGGCTTTCTGACCACTGTACATAAAGTCTTAATGTTTAATGGTGGTACGCTTTGAGAGGGGCACATAGTGGATGTGTTCACTGCACTAAAATCCATGATAGCACACAGGATCTAACTTAGTGCCAAAAGATATGCAAAGAGTACATCCAGACAATTGTTTCCCAGGACAAAGTGCAAACTCCCGAGTAGCGTTTCTAGTACCTAGTCAACCGACACTTGGCCTTGATCACCACCCGCACCCTCCTATGAATGTTATCTACGAGGTTAGTGCAAACCTTTACAACGATCTTCTCGCACTCTTCCTGGACCCACGCTTTTGCATAAGGGGGTGAGCACTAGGAAAATCGCCAAGGATTTGAGCGTATGCAAGAGTATGGTGCATGATTTCAGATTGAATGTTATCTCTAAGACTAGCCACGCTGAGGTGTGGCCAAAGATGCCATAAGTCGATTGGTCTCGTCTTATCATGGATCGTCTTCATCGTACCGTTGTAGGCAAAAATTACGAGCAGAGTGGCGAAAACTAGCGTATCTGCCACGAAACTTAGGGTAACATAGCACGGTCGACAGTGCATCCTTGCACTAGTCAAATCGTGCTAGGATCCGTAGGTCTCGTTACGGTGTAGCAGTTGAAGAAGTCGCGACTGTCCAGAAAGAATATCCGGGTTGAGATCTGGTGAGAAAAAGGGTTACTCCAGCGTAACATACTCGTGTTCTCCAAGCCATTCTAAGCCATGTGTCCCGCCTAGGCTTGGAATGGCTTGGAGAGCATGAGTTTGTAGCACTGGAGTGACCCTCTTTCCTCACCAGACCTGAACCCGGATATTTTTCCCCACCAGTGGGGGCTTCTTCGACTGCTGCACCGTGACAAGACCCGTAGATTTAAACGCGATTCTATTAGTGAATGGGTGCACAGTCGACCATGCTATGTTACCCTAAGTTTCGCGGCGGACACGCTAGTTTTTGCCACTCTGCTCGTAATTTTACCCTACAACGGTACGACAAAGAAAATTCATGATAAGATGGGACTAATCGACTTATGACATCTTTGGCCACACCTCAGCATGGCTAGTCTCATAGGTTACATTCAACATGAAATCGTGCACAGTACTCTTGCATACGTTCAAACACTTCGCGATTTTCCTTGTGCTCACCCCCTTGTGCGGCGTTTCCCTGTAACGCTGCTCGGAATTTTGCTCTTTGTCCTGGGAAATAATTGTCCGGATGTACTCTTTGTACATCTTTTGGTACTAAGTTGGATCCAGTGTACTATTATGGAATTTAGCGCTGTGAACACATCCACTATGTGCGCCTCCCAAAGCGTACCACCATTAAATATTAAGAGTTTATGTACACTGGTCGGAAAGCTCAAAAACCCTACTTAATGCAAAACATCCGGACAATTGTTTCCGTCAGTGTATAGGCTATATACGTGTGTGTTCTTAGAGGGTACAACTTTAACCCTATATCTTCCTTGTTCTATCTTGTTTCTAGTCATTCTGCTATTCTAACAAACCCCCCCCCCCCAAAAAAAAAAAGTTTTCCGCCTTCGGAATCGGGTAGGTCAAGAAAGAAGCTCTGAATATTAGGTGTTATGTGTGTTCAACCAGATTAGCGCGAAATCGAATAAGGAGGTTCAGAATAACAGAATGTGGTACAATGGAATGACGAAGCAAGATATAGGAACACCAGAGCAATCCTAGCTGCGTGATTTGAATAGGTTCAGAGAAGGCATCTGAGGACGCGAATCGCTTCGGAGTGATGCGGAATGGTTCTGTGCGACGTGTTCGGGCCGAAGCTAGGGCGGATGTCAGTGCCGTATAGGGTCGGTGTACGCGGTAACGGTGTAGCTCGCTAAGGAATAGGAAATGTAAGGATTTTGACGAATCCTTACTGAGGCTCGCCACAGCGAGTACCCCCCGAACAGTTCATGTCCGTAGCCTCGGCCCTCAAGTCTCTCGTCAAACCACCCCCGCCGACCAATTCAGCCCCGAACGTGTTACCAAGGCGCCTCGAACCCAATTTGACCCCGTCGCCCTCGGGACTATCGAGCCCTTGACTGGTCCAACTCTCGAGGTTCAACCTGGTCAACTAGCACTATATAAGCCCTATGCCTCATTTATATTGAACATTCTTTAGTCACGCTCCTCTATAGAATTATGCGCTATATACTTTGGATTAGTTCATAACAAAAAAATCTTTACACCAACTCTTGCACGGCATAATGCCACGCATTTTCGATCCAAGTTGATTCTGAATCTGGATCCCCAATACGCCCTTATAATTCAGAAGTGGGCTTCTCTGTGCAACTCACAGCATGTGCACGATGTTGGTACCGTAATCCCCCGTGTATAAGACCCGCCGAAATAGTCAGCCCATGGGTGGCATATGCGGGGTATAGCTTATGATATGGCGCATTTTTTAGAGTACCCGCTTTTCTGGGTTTGCATTTTACATAACACCCTGCTCGTTTTTCTTGCCTTCAAACAGTATTTCGTCCTTCATTTCCAACGTCCGCTCAGCTGCAAAAAGCGAGCTGGATGAAAATCGCGTCAGGTGCCATTCGCAGCGCAAAGACGGGCAGACGAATCAATACAAGTGGCAAAACGAAATCGAAATACAGCAAGTGTCGAGAGGATCTTGACTTTCATCTTGCAGTTGAACCTCCTCGATCACGTCAGGAGCAATGGTCGAGAATATCTCGACAGCTTTCCGAAGCACAGAACTTACTCTTCTTTTTTTTGTGGGGGCTTTGAGGAGATCCCAGGAGGAAACCAGGCCCCCTTTCCCACGCTGATGGGGGCCGAAGCACGGAAGTGGCTCTGTTCACATAAGTACTCAGAGCGTGTTCCTATGGCCTCTTCCCAGGCCAACCTCTTCCCAGACTCTCCCTCTCGCCTAAATCTCGGCAATGCCGAGCCCGATTTCGCGTCGATTTCGCGTCACATTGCGCGGAACAGCACTGCACCATTTCATGTCAATTTCGCGCCAAATTAAGTCGCACTGTACTGAGCGAGCTTGGGAATGGGTTGGCCTGGGAAGAGGCCGTAGGTGTTCTAATTATTTAAGCTATATCTAATTGATAGGCTTTGTAGTTATTACTGAACCTTACTGTAGAGGGTACAATCCCCTCCTTGTACCCCTCTCTCTTCCTAATCGACAATCTTCTCTCTCGACACTTTTCTTCTTCCCTAGCTAAACCCCGGCCGCCATTTCATGGCGGCCTTCTTCATTACTTGTTAGCTCGCATTGGAACATGGTAACAGAGCAGGCCGCCCGTCCCGGACCTGCTCATTACGCTTCCGCTGCATACTTTCACCATTCGCGGCCCTTCAGTTCCCTGCCGCTGTGGTGGCCACTTGTTATCCTGCCGCCGTGGTGGCCACTTGTTATCCTGCTGCCATGGCGGCCTTCTGCTGTCGCGCCACCGTGACGGCTTCTCGTCTTCGTGCCGCTATGACGTCCGTTACGAGATGCCGCCACGGGCTTATGGTGCAGCCGTCGCCCGTCCGCCTCGCCGCTGCGGCATTGACGTTGCGCTGTGGCGTCGTCTAGGGCAGCCGACGGCATCGTCGGGCTGCAGCCGGCCAAGCGACGTCTGTGGCGCCGCCGGACCGGCCGCCCGCTCGCCAGCTACGGGCGCCACTCAGGACGCCGTCCTCCCGCCAGTAAGCGCCGCGCCATTTATGGCGCATCGCTGAAGACTCGCCCCGTCCCCCCCCCCCCATTCTCCCTTCCCCCTGCGTCTTCCCTTCCTCCTGTCGCAGCTGCTGTCTTCTGCCCGGACGTTGCCACACCACCGAGAGCCCTCAGCCGCGGCAGTCGCCACCTGCCATCAGCGACACAGCCGCCTTGAGCAAGAGCTCCGCCGCTGCTTGTCGCTGAGCCGCCCAGACGCCGTAGGCTGCCTCTCGCCCGGGGGTGTCAACGCTTAGCACGAGGGTCAGATACTTGGCTAAGCACGAGCTTGAGGGTGTGTGGGGTTAGGGGATGTGTTGGGTGGGTGTGTGACTACCAAGCCTAGGGGGTGTGTTCAAATTATTTAAGTTATATATAATTGATAGGCTTGGTAGTTATTACTGAACCTTATTGTAGAGGGTACAATCCCCTCCTTGTTCCCATCTCTCTTCCTAATCAACAATCTTCTCTCTCGACACTTTTCTTCCCTAGCTAAACCCCGGCCGCCATTTCATGCCGGCCTTCTTCAGTACTTGTTAGCTCGCATTCGAACAGTAGGAACACGCTCTGAGACGAGATTGGTCAACGACTCCTGGCACTGTTGCTGGATCTATTCCCACGATTTTCATAGGCCCTGTCAAAGTGTGCGATCTATGGCCATGATCGGTAAGCCGTTATTCCAGAATACAGAATACGGAATAAGGAATCCGCTGCGAGCTTTCCGTATTCCGTGCGTTGACTCGCCAGGTGAGGTAGTGCGAGAAGTTGGGCTGGTTTATGTGCGAAATTGCGTGATGTAACTGACACGTCTGAGCTGGCAAATCTCCAAACTTGCCCGTCACGATCTGGGTCATGAAAAACAAAAGGGATTCTTGCAAAAAAATTTGTCTAGAGCCCTGCATCTGGCTGTCAACTCATACCTGTTATGCATGTAGAAGTTATAGGCTAGTATCGGTGTGTGCTCCTAGTGAGTACAACCCAACTGCTATATGTGTCATGTTTTCCCTTCTAGTAATTTATTCACGTATTCTAACATGGTATCGAGTAGGTTAGGTTCACACGCCCGCTTCCGCCTGCGCCTTAGTCTCTCGCCCGCCCCTAGCCGGCCCCCTGGCCATCGCGTCCGCCCCTAGCCGGCCCCCTAGCCGTCGCGTCTGCCCCTAGCTGCCCCTCTGGCCGTCGCGTCCGCCCCTAGCTGGCCCCCCTGGCCATCGCGTTCGCCCCTAGTTGACCCCCTTGGCCGCCGCGTCCGCCCCTAGTCGGCCCCCTGGCCGTCGCGTCCGCCCCTAGCCGGCCCCCTGGCCGTCGCGTCTGCCCCTAGCTGGCCCCCTGGCCGTCGCGTCCGCCCCTAGTCGGCCCCCTGGCCGTCGCGTCCGACCTCAGCTGGCCCCCTGGCCGTCGCGTCCGCCCCTAGTCGCCCCCCTGGCCGTCGCGTCCACCCCTAGCTGGCCCCCCTGGCCGTCGCGACCGCCCCTAGCCGGCCCCCTGGCCGTCGCGTCCGCCCCTAGCTGGCCCCTTGGCCGTCGCGCCCGCCCCTAGTCGGCCCCCTGGCTGTCGCGTCCGCCCTCAGCTGGCCCCCTGGCCGTTGCGTCCGCCCCTAGTCGGCCCCCTGGCCGTCGCGTCCGCCCCTAGCTGGCCCCTTGGCCGTCGCGTCCGCCCCTAGCTGGCCCCCTCGCCGTCGCGTCCGCCCCTAGTCGGCCCCCTGGCCGTCGCGTCCACCCCTAGCTGGCCCCCCTGGCCATCGCGATCGCCCCTAGCCGGCCCCCCTGGCCGTCGCGTCCGCCCCTAGCTGGCCCCTTGGCCGTCGCGTCTGCCCCTAGCCGGCCCCCTGGCCGTCACGTCCACCCCCAGCCGGCCCCATGGCCGTTTGCGCCCGCTCCTAGCCGGCCCCCTGGCCGTTCGCTCCCGCCCCTAGCTGGCCCCACTGGTCGTCGCGCCCGCTCCTAACTGGCCCCCCCTGGCCCCACGCGCCCGCTCCTGGCCGGCCCACTGACCGTCGAGCCCGCTCCTAGCGGCCCCAGTGCGACCGCCCGGCCCCTCCTCATGCCCGCCCGGCCCCTCCTCGTGCCTGCTCGGCCTGCTGTGCCACCTCGGGCCACGTGTCCTCTGCTAGCCTGCGCCGGGGCGCCCCTGCATCCGCCCTACTAGAGAGTGCTGCCGCCGTGTCCCCGTGCCGCTGTGCTCCTGCCGAGCTGTGGAGCTGTGCCGCTGTGTCGCTGACGAGCTGTGTCGTTAACCCTGCACGATGGCTGACTTCGTGCTCTGCCTGGATGCTGGGGGCCACGCGGTTGACTTCGCCGCCTGGCTCTCCGATCTCCGCCGTCAGCTTACAGGTCAGCGCCAGGATGGACACTCGCTGGTTGTCCATGCTGATGGCTTGCTCCCCCGCCCCCCTGCACCTGCTCCCCTCCCTGCAGACCCCACCTCCACTGAGAGTGAGGCTTCCTCTACTGCTGCGCTTACCTGTGCGATCTAGGACTCACGCGATGCAGTAGCTCAGGTTGCTATCAGTCACGCCCTCTCTGTGTCTGAGCGCTCGCGTTTCGCTACGGTTGATACGACCAAAGCTTATTTAGACGCTGTTATTGCTCGCTATTCCACACCTGCATCCACTTCTGCCGGCCGCCTGCTCTTACCGATGC
The DNA here is from genome assembly GCA_027943415.1 of Closterium sp. NIES-67. Taxonomy (NCBI): domain Eukaryota; kingdom Viridiplantae; phylum Streptophyta; class Zygnematophyceae; order Desmidiales; family Closteriaceae; genus Closterium; species Closterium sp. NIES-67. Next base: position 61,312 of record BQMB01002418.1, read on the forward strand.
TGTTCCCAGACCTTGCTGCCTTCCCTACTGTCGCAGACTTTGCCACTCACTTGCGTGCCCTAGAGACTCGCTATCGCACTGCCAGCACTGCTGCCCAACTCACTACGCTCCCCCCCCCCATTCTGCATGACCCTCTATTTTATCGCCATGCACCTGCCAGACTGCCTAGCTAGTGCCCGCGACCGCTTCCCTAGCCAGCACCCGGGTGACCTCACACTGACCGCCTTTGTCGACACCCTCACCGAGATCGAGACGCGCCAGCGCACTATCGCTCAGTCGAGCGGTGCGCCGGCAGTCTCTATCTTTCACGGCTGTGCCCCCTCCCAGTGCACGTGTACTGACGTTTTGGCTGCGATCGCCACTGCGACCCCTCTTACCGAGATGGCTGCTGCGGTCCACCCGTAGCAGCGTCCGCGCCGCGGTGGCCGTGGCCACCAGGGAGGTCGTGGTGGTGGCACTGGTGGTGGTGGTAGTGGTGGTGGTGACGGTAGTCCACCTAAGGGGACTACCACTGGTGGGCAGGAGCAGACGCAGTCGCCTTCGCAACCGGAGCAGCCCCAGCAGCAGCCGCCGCCGTCCCAGCAGCAGCCGACGCAGCCGTGGGCTCGTCTCCCACCTGGTTGGCCCGGCACCTCCGGCGGTGGTGGCCGAGGTGGTGGCCCGCGCAGCTTGACGTCTACCGGCAGCTCCAGTGTTGTGACCTGCCAGTACCAGCTTCAGACCGGGCCTCTCCGCGGCACTCTGTGCCGCCGCCCGCACCCGACCGTCCGCTGTTTCCGCCGCCTCGACGATCTCTTTCGTCGTCGCTTTGGCCCGGCCCTGGACCTCCCCGACTGGCACAGCCTGCTTCGCCAGGGCGTGCCGATCTTTGAGTTAGATATGGGTCAGATAGGTGCTGCTTTGCATGCTTTGTATGCTGACGCTTCTAGTGTTGCTGGATCTTATTACCCTGTCTACTCTAGTTTAGGTGTCTCACCCTTGTGTAGCTTAGCCTCCCCTGCTGCGTTAGGCGTAGTTTGCCTAGCCTAGGTTCTGCACCGGCTCCGTTCCCAGCCTCCGCCACTGCCTCGCTGTCCTTCACTCTCGACTCCGGTGCTACTGCATGTTCCTTCCGCGACCGCTCCACGCTCGCACCGCTTGCTGCGCCTGCTGTTGTCGCACTCGCCGACCCCTCTGCTGGTCCTGTCGTCGCTCGCAGCTCCACTTCCCTTCCCTGTCCCGCCGTTCCCTCCGGCTCCCTTACAGGCCTCCACGTTCCCTCGTTCTCCAGGAACCTGGTTGGTGTCGGCTGTCTTCAGGACCTCGGCGTCACCACCCCGTTCCCTGGGCACGAGCGGTTTGCTGTCTGTACCGAGGCTGCCACAGGTTCCCCCCTTGCGACGTTCCCCCGGGACCCGGTGTCCGGTCTGTTTACCCTCGACACCACTCCCCCTCCGTTTGGTGCGTCCTCCCAGGTCGCTGCAGCTTGCTCGTTTCAGTCTCTCACTCACCCGTCCCTTTTGTGGCACCACCGCCTAGGTCACCCTGCACTCCCGCGTCTGCGTCACATGTCCCAGCATGGTCTTGTCTTAGGCCTCCCCGCGTTGCTCCCCGCCCTTCCCCTCTCGCCTGCTCTACCGTGCACGCCCTGCGTCGAGGGCCGGCTCCGCCGTGCCCCTCACTCCTCCTCGCTTTGCCCTTCTACTGCTCCCCTTCAGACCCTGCACCTGGACGTTTGGGGCCCAGCCCCCATCCCCGGACCGCGTGGCGAGCGCTACTTTCTTGTGCTCGTCGATGACTACACGCGCTACACCACGGTGTTTCCCCTGGAGCGGAAGGCCGACGTGCCCGACGTTCTTCTCCCGTGGGTTGTGGCTGTGCGTCTTCACCGCGGTCTCCCCGTGTTGTGTCTCCACTCTGACCGTGGCGGCGAGTTCGCCTCTGGTTGGCTTGGACAGTTCTGTCGTGCGGAGAGCATCACCCAGTCGTACACCTTGGCGGACTCGCCACAGCAGAATGGGGTTGCTGAGCGCTGCATCGACTTGGTCATGGAGGTGGCTCGTACCTCCATGATCCATGCCGGTGCACCCCATTTTCTGTGGCCGTTCGTCGTTCGCTACACCGCTCACCAGCTTAACTTGTGGCCACGCTCCCAGCGGCCGCAGGTTTCGCCAACCCTCCATTGGACCGGGTCCCCCGGTGACGCGTCTGCGTTCCACGTCTGGGGCTGCCTTGCTCACGTTCGTGCCTCTGCCACGGACAAGCTCACTGCCTGCACTGTCCCCTGTGTCTTCCTTGGTTTCCCCCTGGACTCGTCTGACTAGCTCTTCTACCACCCGCAGTCTCACCGCTTCCTCCACTCTCGTGACGTCACCTTTGACGAGTCCGTCTCCTTCTACCGTCGCTTCCCTCACCGAGGTCTCCCGGTTTCCCCCCCCCCTGTTCCTTGCCCCCTCTCCCCTGGTAGCCCCTCCTCCCCTCCTGCCTCCTCCTGCCCCGTCTGGGGTCTCCTATGCCACTCCCCTCCCGTCAGTTGTCCCTGTTGAGGAGTCTGCTGACTCTGGTGGTCCCCCCGCCCCGCCTTTGCCGCGTCCCCCTTCCCTGGTGTCTCCACCCCCGCTGTCACAGTCGCCGTCGTCGTCGCCGCCGCCGCCGCCGCTTCCGCTCTTGGCCTCTGGGGGTGCTGGCGCTGAGGAGGGTGTTTGTCCTGCGGCTCCTGGCATGGTCTGTCCCGGCGGGCCTGGGGGTGCCGCTGGGGCTGGAGAGGGTTCTCGCTCTGGGGGTGTTGGTTCTGGGGGTGCTGCTGTTGAGTGTTCTCCCGGAGGTCGTCGTGCCCCTGCCAGTTCGAGGGTCGAGCACCAGCCGCCGCAGCAGCCGCCGCAGTCGTCGCCGCTGGTCTCCGCTCTTCGCCTGCTCGGCCTTCCCTCCCCTGACCGCTCGCCGGTGTCTCCCCCACCTCCTCCTCACCTTCCTGTCTATGGCCCTGTGTTCCCGCCCCCAGACTCTTCTCCGGCCCGTCTTCCTCCTCGTTCCCCCCTTGTGTCCCCTCCGCTGTCTCCTGACCCTACACCTCTGTCCCATGTTTGGTCTCGCCGTCCCTCCCGTGCTCGTCCCGTCTCCCCTGTCCCGCGTTCCCATCCTATGTTACTCCGTTCTCACTCGTCTCGTCCTCCCCTCCTCCCCTCGCCTCCTCCCTCATCGCTCGTTGTTGCACCTCCCCCGCTGTCTGACTACTTCCGTGCCGCTAGTCCCCTTGTCCCTCGGGTCCTTGCCTCTCTTGTTACAGACCCGTCTGTTCCTGTCGCCTGCCTTGACGCGCTTGTTGCTGATGTCGCTGACTTCGCCTCTACCCGCCGCCTTGACTACGCTACCGCTCTGGTCTCTGACCCTGCCCGTCCTGCGTCCGTCGGGGGTGCACCTGCCCTTGGCAGTGACGTACTAGAGGACAGGCAGTACGAGATTGCTTTCCTTTCCGAGGCCGCTCCCCATCTCTGCTCCATGCTGTTAGTCCCTGAGGGTGACCCAAACGCCTTCGACATCCCGACCCCTCGCACCTACGCTGAGGCCACCTCGGGACCCTGGGCCTCTCAGTGGATAGCTGCCATGGAGCAGGAGATGGCATTTTGGAGGTCCACCGGCACTTACGTCGACGCAGTTCCCCCAGCTGGGGTGAAAGTAGTCTATGGTCGGTGGCTCTTCAAGGTGAAGCGCCCCCCTGGAGAGCCGCCTGTCTTCAAGGCGCGCTATGTGGCCAGAGGCTTCAGCCAGCGCGAGGGGGTTGACTTCTTCCAGACCTTCGCCCCAACCCTGAAGATGACCACTCTTCGCGACAACGAGATTCACTCTCTCGACTTCTCTACTACCTTTCTTCAGGGCAGCCTACACGAGCAGGTCTACCTGCGTCGACCTCAGGGCTTCACTGGTACCTTCCCCCTTGGGAACCAGTGGCTTCTCCGGCGCCCGGTCTACGGCCTGCGTCAGGCTCCTCGCGAGTGGCACGACATGCTGTGTGCCACGTTAGCAGACCTGCAGTTCTTTCCGTCCTCTGCTGACCCCTCGCTGTTTGTGCGTTCCGGCCAGACTCTGTTCTACATCCTTGTCTACGTAGACGACCTGGTCTTTGCTACTGCTGACAGGGACGCACTGTCGTCTGTGAAGGCCGAGCTGCTGAAGAGACACACCTGCACTGACCTTGGAGAGCTGCGTCGCTATCTTGGCCTGCAGATCTCCAGGGACAGAGAAGCACGCACCATCACTCTGACACATTCACACTTGGTGCGTCAGGTCCTTCAGAGGTTCGGTCTTCAGTTCTCCTCCGCACAGCCCACACCTCTACCTGTAGACCATGGGCTCTCCGCTCCCGTTCCAGAGGAGCCAGTAGAGCCCAGTGGACCCTACGCAGAGCTGGTGGGTTGCCTCATGTACCTGATGACTTGCACTCGCCCAGATCTTGCACACTCTTTCAGTATCATGGCTCGCTTTGTGGCCACTGGTAGACACCGGCCACAGCACTAGTCGGCGGCTAAGAGGGTTTTGCGATATCTAGCAAGTACATCGGGCATGGGGTCAGTGCTAGGAGGACGCAGGCCGGTGGTCCTCACTGGGCACACAGACGCTTCTTGGGCAGACGACTCTGAGACTCTCAGGTCGTCTCAGGGCTACTGTTTTAGTCTTGGTTCGGGTGCTATCTCTTGGAGATCCACTCGCTCGTCGTCTGTTGCTCAGTCCAGCTTTGAGGCTGAGATCTACGCTGGTGCCATGGCGGCACAGGAGCTCCGCTGGCTGACCTTCTTGCTCACTGACTTAGGTGAGCAGCCTAGCTCTGCCCCGGTCCTGTACGCTGACAACAGGGCCATGATCCTCCTGTGTCAGGAGCCTCGGCTTGAGGGCAGAGCGAAGCATATCCAGCTGCGGTACTTCCTCCTGCGCGAGCTAAAGCAGCGTCGCCAGGCCTGTGTAGTTCACTTGGCCTCCGGTGCCAACACAGCTGATATCTTTACTAAGGCGCTTGCGCCTAAAGATCATCAGCGGCACTGCGTACAGCTTGGTCTTGTTCCTATAGCTACTTAGTTGTTAGGACCTGATTGTGTATTCTCTACTATATATACATGTCTGACTGGCCTTGTGGCCTTCCTTCCAGTGGCTGGACTAGTAGTGCCGCCCTGGCTTGCTTTTGTCTTATCTCTACTCTTGCTGACTGGTCTTTGGACCCTTGCCTTAGTGGTTGGACTAGTAGTGCCACCCTGAGCTGTGTGCTTCTTGCTTTCACCACCCCTTCTCTAGCCTAGGGGGTGTGTCAACTCATACATGTTATACATGTAGAAGTTATAGGCTAGTATCGGTGTATGCTCCTAGTGAGTACAACCCAACTGCTATATGTGTCATGTTTTCCCTTCTAGTAATTCATTCACGTACTCTAACACTGGCTTGGTATCGAAATGCGACCCTGAATTTGTTTTCTTGGCGGTCAGACACAGCCTGGTAGTGGGTATTCGACGTTTCCCGTTTCCGAAATAAGGGTGTTGGGCTGAGAAAAAGCCCTTAGGATCTTTTGCAGAGACTAAGTCCCAGCTTGTAGAGACTTGAGACTTGGAGTAGTGCAGCGGAAGTTGAGGCAGTTGAACCCTTGTACTAGTATGTGAGAACAAGTGATTGATTAAAGAAACAAGCATACAGCAATATATAGAAGATAAGAAAGCAGTTGTAGAATACAGTTACAGGAACGGTTTATCGAGTCGCACAGCGACTCGATTGCCGCTTCGGTTACCATCCGTGATGTTGTAACGGTCAGTCGCAACCTCCAGTTGCGACCTTTCGAGTCCTTTCGCATTCTTTGTCCGCCCCCTCGTGTAACCTCCGTTGACTCGCGTGCTCCCCTGTAATCTTCCTCGAGTACAGTGTTACACTTCAGAAACGCTTAAGTCCTTGAGATATTTCCAACACTCCCCTTCGTTTCTGGAGTGCTGGAGTGTTCAGATCCGGTGACGTTTGTTTGCCCGGTTAGGAGCATGCAGTAGTCGAATTTTGCTTTCGCCAATTTCTTCGTCAGATAATCTGCGGCCATTTCTGTCGTCGGGCAGTAACTGAGTTGAAGTCTCCCCTTCGCGATTTCATCCTTGACGAAGAAGTACCGCAGGGCGATGTGCTTGGTTCGGTTGGCGAAGCCGTCCTTGTTCGCGATTTTGATCGCAGATTGGTTGTCGCAGAGGAGTGAGAAGGCGGGCAGGGTCGCGATCTTCGCTTCTTCGAGTAACTCTCGTAGGTAGAGTCCTTCCTTGGTCGCAGTACAAAGGGCGATATACTCTGCTTCAGCCGAGGATAGTGCGATTAACTCCTGCTTGCTCGACTGCCAGGAGATAGTTCCGATAGGTTCTAGTCGGTAGATGTAGCCCGTCCTAGACCGTCGATTTTCGCTGTCTCCCGCGTGGTCGGCGTCGACGTATCCGAGTAGTTGTACGGACGGTGTTGTTGTCTTGCTGTAGGTGAGCCCGATCGTCGGCGTGGAGACGAAGTAGAGTAGCGCTCGATTGAGTTCTTCGAGATCTTCCTGTTGCGGCTGCTTCAGATGTGTCGCCAGCTGACTCGCACTATAGGATAGGTCGGGTCGGCAGGTTACTGCTGCGAATAGTAGGCAGCCGAGCTTCTGTTGATACTCCTGGATTTGTTTCGCGGGGAGTTTTGTGGAGGCGCTACTGTTGTTCCCGTAGCGGTAGGGAGTTGGGACCGCAGTCGGTGCTAGACCGAATTTCTTCGCGACGGTGCTTGAGTACTTTCCAGCGTGTAGGTAGAACGCCGTGTCGTCTTCGACGATGTTCAGTCCTAGGTACTGAGTAACTTCGTCGGACACCGTGAGAGTTAAATCTTCTTTCAGCTCCCCTTCGAACCAGGTGGCGATGTCGATAGTGGAGCCGATGTAGAGCAGGTCGTCGACGTAGACGATGAGCAGAACATAATCTCTTCCCTTCTGCAGTCGGTACATCCCTTGGTCATGCGGTAATTGTAGGAAGCCGATCTTTGCGAGACGGCCGTGGAGATGCTGTTGCCAGAGCCGCGGGGCTTGCTTGATCCCGTATAGGGATTTTGTCAGTCGGCATATTTTCGTGGGATCGTTGATGAATCCGTGGGGTTGTTCGACGAAGATCTCAGCGTCCACAGGTGCGTATAGGAATGCATTTGCGACATCGATTTGGCGTAGTGGCAGTTTTTTCTGTTAGGATTAAGGACGGAGTCTAGGTGAACTTAGGAGCTAGAATTACTCAAAATATAAATCCGAAATTCTGGACAGAAAAGTCGTCTTCACAAGAAACGACGTCGACGAAAAACTAGCCGTTGGAATGTCGCGAAACTCGGATATGTTGTAGCTCTTAATCTCAGCTACCGTTCCCAATTTGAATCACGTTAATTAATGAAGTATTCGCAACGCTATAGCTTTCGACGCATTAGGGGGTAAGCTGTAGGAGGAGAACTTAACTCAATCTCAAAAGTTCAATCAAAGTTCAAGAATCTCACAAGGAATTAGAAGGAGCAAGAGAAAGGTTGGGATAGATGGAGAGGGACGAGAGGGAAGGTCCCAAGAGAGTCCCCAACCAAGGAAACCCCATAAGCACAAAGATTCCCTCCCTATAGGAACCTCAACTTTGACCTTTGTCCCTTCCCAACCAATCCATCCAAGTTGGCCACCCTTGCCAACCTAGCTTGGTTGTTCCCAACCAATTTGCAGCTGTTACAGTAGAGTGACAAATTTCCCCAACCCCAAAGGTCCCAACTCCATATAAAGTCACCCCACAACTTCACTTTGTAACCGCCGCAATTGTAACGCAAGCTCATGAACTTTGAATCTTCATAGCTTTCGCGTTCTTGCTCCGATTGAAGCGATTCTTGTTGCGTCGGAAAGATCTTCTCAAGATCTATCATCACAAATACCTGCTCAGACAGAATAACACAAAACACATTCCCAAACTCCAGAACACACCACACACAAATTCTTTCACACACAGTCAAACCATACATACGAATTGAAACAAGAGATGAGAGGCAGACAGAATGTGATAGCATATGATGACATCACACAACAATCTCCCCCTCTGGCTGCCAACCATCATCCACCATACCACATCTCAAGCATGCATACTCAATGCACACTCATCCCAGCAAGCTTCATGCCCTTCCAATGATCCGCCTCCGCCAGACGCTTAGTGAAAATATCTGCTGCCTGCTGATGGGTCTTCACTATCTCCAGCCGCACCTCCTTATCAAGGATTCTCCTCACCCAATGCCACTTAGGCCTTATGTGTTTTGTCAGCCCATGCAGACAAGCATTCTTGGCCAGCTTCACTGCAGACTCATTGTCACAGAACACAACTGTCGGCTCCTCCTGACCAACTCCCAACTCCTCCAACAAACGCCTCAGCCATACCACTTCCTTGGCCCCATGGTGTAAGGCCATGTACTCAGTCTCACATGAAGACAATCCCACCTCATTTTGCTTCTTGCTGCGCCAGCTCACAGCACCACCTCCTAGCAAGCACACATAACCCCCAATGCTGGTGCCATCCGCTTTCACTGAGTTGAAGCTAGCGTCAGTATAGCAACTCAAGAGCATTTCGCCACTCTTCACATCTGCGGCACCTCTCTGCAACCGCTGCCTCACTCCACTGTACTCCAATCCCACTGATGCCGTAGCACTCACATAGCGGACCAACCTCTTGGCCGCTTCCAGCTGCTCATGACTAGGACGTGAAACCACGCTAGCCAGTCGTGATGTAGCAAATGCAATGTCAGGCCGTGTATGATTTGCAGCATAATTCAGCGACCCAACCATCGAATGAAACAGCTTCCTGTCACTATCACCCACTACCTCCTCATCAGCACATGGCTCAACAGTGAACCCCGAAGGTAGTGGTGTTGCTGGCTTTCCCCCATCTTGCAGCCCATACTTTTCAGCCAGCCCCTCACAGTACTTCCTCTGGTGCAACCTCAGCACACCTTTCTCCACATCTCTCTCCACATGCATCCCCAAGTAGTACTTCACCTCACCCATCTTGGAACACTTGAACTGCATCTCTAGCATCTGCTCTGCGCTGTCCAGCAAAGCAGTTGATGCAGAAAAGAGAAGGATATCATCCACGTACACCAAGAGCATGAGGATTTCATCCTTCTCCTGCAGCAGGAACAGGCTGGGGTCACACTCACTCTTCTTGAAACCCCCAGCCAACAGCGCCTCCTCCAACTTGTGATACCATGCACGAGGCGCCTGCTTAAGGCCATAGATGGCCTTCTTCAGCCTGCAGACCCTGCCGCTCCCATCATCCAGCCCCTCTGGCTGCTTCATGTACACCTCCTCCAGAATGATCCCATTCAGAAAGGCAGTCACAATGTCCATCTGCCGTATCTTCCATCCCAGGAGTGCAGCTATCGCCAACAGCACCCTCAGTGTTGTTCCTTTCCCCACAGGAGCAAACACCTCATCATAGTCCTTCCCCTTTGTCTGCTGAAACCCCCGTGCCACAAGCCTAGACTTGTAGCGGGTCAGCTCCCCTTCAGGTCCATACTTGTGCCTGTAGATCATCTTGGAAGTGATTGCCTTCTTCCCAGGAGGCAAGTCACACAGGTCCCATGTCTCGTTTTCAATCAGGGACCCGAACTCCTCATCCTCACTCGCCTTCCACTTCTCCCCATTTGGTCCATTCAAGGCCTCCTCTCGAGTCTTGGGCTCAGGGATTGGTGCCCAGTAGCAGTGAGCGATCTCATCTTCCTCAATCTGCTCAACCACGCTCCCAGCCTGCACCACATTTGGCTTGCCTCTTCCCCCATAGGTCAGCCTCACCGGAGGGCGCACATCCCTCCTAGGTCGCTCAGGCGGGTGTGGAACTCGAGGTGGAGACTCATGCTGCTGCTGCTGCTCCTGCTGCTGCTGCTGCTCCACTTCAGCTGCTCCCCCTTCCTCAGTCACCCCAGACATCTCCTCCTCTGACACTGCAACCTCCACCTGTCTTGAAGGCTGCTGCACCTCATCTGCCTCCACAATGAGCGGTGTAGATGGAAGCTTCTGTTGCTGCTGCTTCCATTCCTTGTAGTACAGGGACTCAAGAAACTTCACATCCCTTGACACTGTCAACTTCTGGGTGGTCAAGTCCCATAGCAGCCACCCCTTGTGATCCTTTGCAATCCCCAAGTGCACACCCCATCTTCCAGAAGCCTCCAACTTCCCCCTTTTCTCCTTGGGCACATGAAACACCACCATGCACCCAAATGCCCTCAGCATGTTCACAGCTGGAGCACTCCCATACCACTTGACATATGGGATCCACTCCTTATCTCCAACTGTAGCCAGCACCCTGTTCTTCACAAGGGCGACCTGCCTCAGTGCAGACACCCAAAACGGATCAGGCAGCCCTGCACGCCCAAGGAGAGTGCGTGCCCCCTCCTGCAGGGTCCTGTTGAACCTCTCAGCCACGCCATTCTGCTGTGGGTTGTAGGGCACTGTCAGTTGATGCTGGATCCCCTTCCTCTTCAACTCCCCCTCAAAATCAGCTCCAATGAACTCCCCACCATTGTCACTACGGATCACCTTCACCTTGTGTCCGCATTCCCTCTGAGCTCTAGGCATCCACTCCTTAAGGACAGCCGCTGCCACCTCCCCCTTGCTCTTCAAAGGGTAAACCCACACTGCCCGAGTGTGGTCATCTACAATTGTCAAGAAATAGCGGCTGCCTGAGAGGGAAGGGGCTCTTGTGGGCCCCACCACATCCATGTGCACAAGTGCAAGTGGGGTCTTGGCTGGTCCTGTAGTGCTGTTGAAGGGGAACTTGGAGAACTTGGTCTCCAAGCATGTAGGACAGCTCCCAATCTCCTTCACTTCCCCTTTCACCTCCAAGCCCTTCAGGCTCCCATTCTTCACCAACTTCTGCAGCATAGGGAAGTTCACATGACACAACCTCTCATGCCATGTCTCCCAATCGGCCTCTCCACTCCTTGATGAAGCCTTAGCCCATGCCGCACTCGCATCCACACCAGCAAGCACCTCACCATGTGTCTGCTGCTTCTGCACTTTCTTGACTGCTTCCAGGACCCCATCATTTGGTGCAGTTGCATCTCCTCCTGCTGTTGCCTTTGCCGCTGCTGCCGTTGCTGCTGTTGGAGTCTTCCCATTCCATGGGATGATGGGCAGCTGCCACAGGTCCTTGATGCAGCTGGTCTCCTCTTCCAGACTCCACAGCACCTTCTTCCCAAGCTTAGCACGGCAGCTGGTTGGTCCAAAGGTCACTTCGGCCTTGCTCTTCTGCAGTCGCCGCACAGAGAGAAGGTTAGCAGACAAACCTTCAACTAGCAGAACATTCCCAAGCCCCACAAGCTCCCCATTAGCTCCCTTAACCTTGGCATTCCCAACGCCAATCACAGGGAGCAAAGCACCTGACGCTGCTGCCACATACTTGATCTTCCCAGGGGGTTTTACCTCATCAAGCAAATCTGCCCGTGGGGTCATGTGACTGATGCAACCCGAATCAATCACCCAGTGCATGAGAGGGTGCATCACAACCTTTCCCACAGATCCCACATCACCCTCATGCCCATGCACATCCTCAACCATAAGAAACAAACCAGGATAGGCATTACCTTGTGCACCTTCACCTTGTGCACCTGAGCCTTGCACAGCGCCACCTTGTGCGCGTTCACCACTGGGCGGCTTCATGCCTGGAGGTGCCCATCCCTCCGGCCTGCTGAAGCACTTGAACCAAGGATGCCCGACCTTCTTGCAGTACCAGCAGGTGCCCTCCATTCTGGTACTCCCCCTGCCACTGGAGCTTCCATGCCCCTCATTATAGTCACCTCGGCCTCTACCTCTGCCAAAGCTCCTCCCACGGCCTCGGCCTCTCCAACCCCCTCTTCCTTTGCCGCGCCCTGCAGCTCCATACCCCTCAGCAGTCTTAGTGGCAGCACCGCCTCCCATATGGCGTCTGCGGAAGTCCTCCTGCAGAATCTGCTGCCTTAGCCACTCAGGTGTCCATTGATCTTGCTGAGAGTTGAGGGTGGGGATGAGGTTGTCCCAAGAGTTGTCCAACACCGAGATGATCTTGGTGCACTGCTGCAGCTGAGATACACTACTGCCCGCTGCTGCCATCCTTGCATAGGTGTCCTTGATCTTGTCAAGGACCGGCTTCACATCGTCCCCTGGTCGCATGGAGATGGCAGCAAGTTCCTTCTCGAGCACGATCACCATTGGGAGAGTGTTGGGCTGAATCACATCACGTAGTAGTTTCCACGCCCTTGGACCCGAATCATCCGCTTCCACAAGATCCTTGATGTGCTCGAACATCTCCTTGTTGACCGATTGAAGGATGAGGTCGAAAAGCACCGCGCTTTTCTCAATCCACCGTTCGCGTGCTTCGCCTTCTTCCGGCATCTTCTCTTCCCCAACAGCAATCTTCAGTAGCTTGTAGCGTTTGAAGGCACTCCTCATCCGTCCGCTCCATTCCTCATAGTTGGAGCCATCCAAAGCTTCAACTTTTGATGGCGGCGGCTCACTTGTCTTCTCAGCTACAGCTCCTCTTCCATTAGCATCTCCTCCTCTCTCATTCATCTTCTCCTTGAGAAATGACGAATTTCAGCTCCCCTTTGCTGTCCACACTCAGCTCCCTCGATATTTTCACAAGTATCGGCGTCCACGAAATTTCGGCAGAGTTTCCCCTTAGCGGAAGACACATCCAACCTTTAGAACACCACTTAGGCACACCCACAGGCCATGGTGGGTCTAGAAGGGTCTTCACACTTCTGTAGACTCCTCTCAATGTCCTTAATATGGCTCTGATACCACTTGTTAGGATTAAGGACGGAGTCTAGGTGAACTTAGGAGCTAGAATTACTCAAAATATAAATCCGAAATTCTGGACAGAAAAGTCGTCTTCACAAGAAACGACGTCGACGAAAAACTAGCCGTTGGAATGTCGCGAAACTCGGATATGTTGTAGCTCTTAATCTCAGCTACCGTTCCCAATTTGAATCACGTTAATTAATGAAGTATTCGCAACGCTATAGCTTTCGACGCATTAGGGGGTAAGCTGTAGGAGGAGAACTTAACTCAATCTCAAAAGTTCAATCAAAGTTCAAGAATCTCACAAGGAATTAGAAGGAGCAAGAGAAAGGTTGGGATAGATGGAGAGGGACGAGAGGGAAGGTCCCAAGAGAGTCCCCAACCAAGGAAACCCCATAAGCACAAAGATTCCCTCCCTATAGGAACCTCAACTTTGACCTTTGTCCCTTCCCAACCAATCCATCCAAGTTGGCCACCCTTGCCAACCTAGCTTGGTTGTTCCCAACCAATTTGCAGCTGTTACAGTAGAGTGACAAATTTCCCCAACCCCAAAGGTCCCAACTCCATATAAAGTCACCCCACAACTTCACTTTGTAACCGCCGCAATTGTAACGCAAGCTCATGAACTTTGAATCTTCATAGCTTTCGCGTTCTTGCTCCGATTGAAGCGATTCTTGTTGCGTCGGAAAGATCTTCTCAAGATCTATCATCACAAATACCTGCTCAGACAGAATAACACAAAACACATTCCCAAACTCCAGAACACACCACACACAAATTCTTTCACACACAGTCAAACCATACATACGAATTGAAACAAGAGATGAGAGGCAGACAGAATGTGATAGCATATGATGACATCACACAACATTTTCGTGGCCGCGACGGCGAGTAGGATGCGTAATGAGGTGTGACGGGAGACTGGAGCGAAGGTTTCTGTGTAGTCGGCTCCGTATCGTTGGTCGAAGCCTCGTACGACCCATCGAGCTTTGAATCGTTCGATGGAACCGTCTGAGTTGGTCTTGATGCGGTACACCCATTTCCCCGAGAGAACGTTTTTTCCGTTGATGCTCGTTGCAGGTACCAGTTTCCATGTTTCTCGGTCTTGCAGAGCTTTTAACTCCTTTTCCATTGCTTCCTTCCATCTTGCCTTATGTTCCCCCCCCAGAGCCTGCGACAACGTTGAAGGCTCTCGCGGAGAAGGCGGCGGCGGATTCTGGACGGAGACCCAGAGGCCTAGAATCTGGAGTCCCGTGGGCGTGTGTCGAGGGGAATTTTCATTCCCGGAATAAGCTGCTTCGTCACCGTCTTCGGGGTCAGGTAAGAAATTGGGGCCGATGCGTTCCGAAATATTCGTGTCGACGGGGTGAGGTGTAGCGTAACCTTGGTCGGCGAAGTGGTAAAAGGTGTCGAGGTTGTTGCTATCGAGGGGATTTTCTTCATCGAGTGGAACAGGTGCGGAACAGAATGGGAGTGGTCCGGCAGCTTCCGAGGCTCCAGGTACGTCTTCTTCTGCTGCGTCAGCCTCGGCAGTATGGTCAGCGAAGGAGCGAAGGCCCGCGAAGCCGTCGGTGGGGTCTTGTGTGTTGGCAAGGTTGTCCAGGTAATGCTGCAGCGTCAGTCGTTCGTAGAAGATAACATCGCGTGATGCCACCGTGTTTTTGTCTTGTATGTCGAGAATTTTCCACGCGTGAAAATGTTTTGCGATGCCGAGGTGTAGTCCCCATCGAGCTCTTTGTGAGAAGCGTCCTGCTCGGGCTGTGTGGGGTCTGTACTGTACCATGCAGCCGAAAACGCGGAGTAATTTTGTGCTGCCCCTTTTTCTTGTCCACAACAGGTGCGGTGATGCGTTGTTGGGAAGTGATGACGAAGACAGCAGGTTGTGCAGGTGAACAGCATGTGTCATCGCGTCTGGCCACAGTGCGTTGGGCAGCCTCATCCCCAGAAGCAGTTTTCGCATCGTCGTCTGCAAGGTCCGGTTCATGCGTTCTGCTACCCCCTGCTGCTGGTGAGCATAGGGCAGAGACACCAGGCGTCGGATTCCCCTTTCCGCGAGATAGGTCCTGAAGCGTTGTGACTGGTATTCCAGTGCACCGTCTGACTGGAAACTCTTGAGTTTGGTTCCTGACTCTCGTTCGGCGATTGGAAGCCATGTGGTGAAGGCCTCGAAGGCTTGATCGCGCGTTTTGAGATTGAAGTGCCAGACGTATCTGGTTGCGGCGTCGATGAACGTGATGACGTAGTTGAAGTCGGCTTCGGTGTCGTCTCGAGGCATGTTTAGAATATCGCTGTAGACTTTTTCCATCGGAGCGTAAGTGGGTGCGCTTGGATTGTGATGGGCTTGGAAAGGTTGATGAGGAAGATCTGCTTCGGGGCATGTGAAACACCGTGCGCGTGGTCGTCGGAGTTCCTGGCCGTTCGTCGTCAGAAGGGCGTTGCGTTCTAACACCTCTGCTTGGATTGTTTGAAGTATCGTGCTGTTTGCAGGATGTCCGAGACGTTGGTGCCAGATGTCGTCGGGAGCGCGGTGGCCGGGCGAGCGGTGGTAGATGTCGGCGTTGGAGAAGAACGCGACGACTGAGGCGGGACTTCGACAAGCTTCTCGTGTGGCGGGCATAAGTTGGTCTGCTTCCGTTGGCGGTCCTCGTGTTGATGGTGGTGGTACTCGGCTGGGTCCTGCTGCTGATACTGCAGGTGATGGTTTTGTTGGGACACTTGCGGGTACTTGTCTTTCTTGTCTGATAACTGCTAATGCTCGTGTTCTCTCTGCTGCAGGTATGGTGTTGGAGTGCCAGAAGCCGTCACTGTCGAAGTCGGGGTCAAGATCCGGCGGGTGAGTCCAGGCGGCGAACGATACGATGCCATCGCTGTCGGCAGTTCCGCGGTCGGGGACGAAGTCCAACACGAAGACACCGGACTTCAGGAGGGCACGACCGATGAAGAGGCCGCCCTTCCCGTGGTAAAGCCGGAACTCGTTGGAGTAAGAGTCGCACTCCAGGTGAATCCCCTTGGCCATTAGTTGGCTTACGCTTAGTAGGTTGTATCCCAGATTGTCGACAATGAGCACCTTGTTGAGTTGAAGTATGACATTCGTCTCCATTGATTGTAACTGAACCACGCCCTGTCTGTTTGTCTTCAGGTTTTCGTTGTTGGCGACGGTGATGACGACGTCGCGGTTGAGTCGTTTCTCCTGTTGTACGAAGCGTCCTGAGGAGCACATGTGTTGTCCGCAGCAACTGTCCAAGAACCAGGTGTTTCGCCCGGTGGGTTCGGCGTTGGCGACCGCAGCGTATGTCGGGTTGACCTGAAGTCCTTGTGAGCGCGGCGGCGGGAATTCCTCTTCGTCTGGTGCGTAAGTGGGTGGTGATCTGGGTGCGCAGTTGTCGATGTGTACCATGCAGTTGATGATATTTGGTGTCCCTTGTGCAGATGTTGAAGAGCGCCTTGGGGAACTTGCTTGAGTGGAAGCAACTTGTGGGTCTGCTGCTCGGTAAACGCGAGGGCGGTTGCAGTTGACTTTGGAGTGTCCGGAAGTCTGGCAGTTGTGGCAGAACGGCGGCACGATGGTGAGTCCTCGGTTGTCGCGTTGATCTTGCTTGCTGCGTCGGTTGTAGTTTATGTCATTTCTTCTTTGAGTGTAGAAGACTAACTGCTGTTGCTTCCTTGGTTGTCTTTCCTCGAACAGATCCATCTCCTGTTGTTCAGCGTGAAGCTCGGCGCAGAGGTGCATCTCCGAGATCCTTCCGTGGGCGCGAAGAAGCGATCGTGTGGTTCTCCATTCTGGTCCGAGCCCGGCGAGGACAAGTGTGACGAAGCTTTCTTCAGTGATCGTTCCTCCGCACCGAAGCAGGCGGTCGCGCAGGGTCTGGCAGCGACTCATATACTGCATCGCCTTTTCCCCGGTCTTCATCTGTATTGTTGTCAGCTGTTGCATGAGTCTGCTTTGTGTCACGCTGTCGTTTGCTTGGTAGAGGCATTTGAGATGATGCCATGCGAGTTCCGCGGAGTTTCCATAACTCCGATACGTTCTGATGCTCTGCTGCTCTTGTGGTGACAGGTTCCGCAGGAGGACTGTATACGCCAGTAGCGACTGATACGTGAAGATCTCTTGTTCCTTTCCAGTGCCGTTGCTTGGGAATGGCAGGGACCCGTTGAAGTATCCCAGAAGATGCGCGGCCTCCATCAGCAGCTCGAACTCGAAGCTCCAGGTAAAGAAGTCGTGTCCGTTGAACGGTGAGGATGTTTGTAACTTGATGACGTGTGAGAATTGAGCTTGAAGACTGAGAATCTCGTTTGGTGTTTGTTGTGATGCAGCTGCTGTTGGTTGGGCGCGGGGCGGCATGAACTCGAACGTCCCCGGTGAAGAATGATAAGGCGCAAAGGTAGGTGCTTGGTTGTGTCGCCCGAAGGATGAGTTGTCGAGGCTCATCGGCGCTAATCCCATGTTTCCTCCATTGCTCTGTGTTGAATGCGCAGGTGTCCTTGTCTGCTGTTGCTGGTCGAAGTGTGACATGAAGCTGAAGAATCTCTCCATGAGATTCGGGTCCACACTTGAAGAGGGAGACGGAGTCACCATCTCTGGTACTCTTCCTGTTGTTTCTTGAGCAGTCCCGGTCTCTGTCTGCAATCCTGAGGTGTGCAGACCAGAGTTGCCGTGTTGAGTTTCTTGGCCGCTGGGTGAGCCCGTAGAGGCTTTCTTGCCCTTGCTGTCCATGTCTTGTAATCAATGAAGTCGTTGAATTGAGTTGAGTTGCAGTTTGTTGATGGAGCGTAGTTGCTGGGAGTTTGATCTCTGACCAGCTCTCATACCATGTTGGGCTGAGAAAAAGCCCTTAGGATCTTTTGCAGAGACTAAGTCCCAGCTTGTAGAGACTTGAGACTTGGAGTAGTGCAGCGGAAGTTGAGGCAGTTGAACCCTTGTACTAGTATGTGAGAACAAGTGATTGATTAAAGAAACAAGCATACAGCAATATATAGAAGATAAGAAAGCAGTTGTAGAATACAGTTACAGGAACGGTTTATCGAGTCGCACAGCGACTCGATTGCCGCTTCGGTTACCATCCGTGATGTTGTAACGGTCAGTCGCAACCTCCAGTTGCGACCTTTCGAGTCCTTTCGCATTCTTTGTCCGCCCCCTCGTGTAACCTCCGTTGACTCGCGTGCTCCCCTGTAATCTTCCTCGAGTACAGTGTTACACTTCAGAAACGCTTAAGTCCTTGAGATATTTCCAACAAAGGGCATTCGTTATTGCGTCTGGATTGCCCCACTCTTCACTATTCCCAGCGATTCCTGCAAAAAAATTGGAAGACACATCGACCGGCTGTTGGCACGATTTCGCCCGAGTCAGCAGCTAGGTGCCCTTTCCTCATGCCGTATTCCAGCCTTCCTTATTCTGGTGATCGGTACGCACCTCTATTCCAGGAGGTTTGGTGTGATTAAAAATATTGGTTGGCTTTAAGCCTACACCATCCTTATTCCAGAATACGGCCAACCGATCAGGGCCTCTGTAGCAAATTCCTCATTAGCAGTTGCTTGGTGAAGTTCTGGCCTCAAAAGTGTCTGTTACAACCCAAATTCATTTTGCATTTTACATAAGACATTGGCTTTATATTTTTCCGGCCTACTGTTAACACCCATACGTTTTTTTAATGAAATTTTGACAGTACCCTAGGGTGTTATATACGGGGGAATACGGGTACTAGCGAGGCAGAAAATTCAAGTGCAACCTTTTGCTTTCCCGTGGAAGGTTGCCACAAATTTAGGTACAAAGGATTTTGCTTTCCTAAACCCCAAAACCCTACCATCAAATGTATATAATCTAGCTAGAGGCTGTTGACCTCCTCATCCATAGCCTAACTTATTTCCCCCTCCTCCCTACCACTGCCATCCAAGTTATTCCACCCATGGTGCTACATTCTTGGTTAGACTACGAGCTTTTGAGGCCCTCCTGCGTAGGCAGAGAACTGCCTCAAGAAAGATGTGTAACTTGGCAAGTACTTGAGCTACCACCACGAGGGAAGGGGAGTGGAGGGGCTACCACTCCAACCCTCCACCCTGCCCCACCAAAAGAATTAGCAGGTTTACTATTGCTTCAATTATGGTCGTCGTCAATGCTGTCGTTGATCTTGTTACTTCCGGGTGACATGATGGACTTGGGCTTTTGGTTGCACGAGAAGTCGATCTGGTTAAGCCCACGGTTGATCCCGTGGTACCCCACTGTCTGGAACATGTCTTGAGCGTATGCCCAGATGATATAGGCTGGTGCCTTGAGGTCCATAATTGGCGCTAGACCCCCGTCTGCCACCTTGCGGGTGAACCTAGGGGGAGCAAGAGAGGGGGAGGGGGTAGGGGGAAAGAGATGGGTGAAAGGAACGCAGGGAAGGGAAGGGGGAGGGGAAGGGGAGGGGAAGGGGAGGGAATGCAGGAGAAGGGGAGCGGAATGCAGGAGAAGGGGAGCGGGATGCAGGAGAAGGGGAGCGGGATGCAGGAGAAGGGGAGCGGGATGCAGGAGAAGGGGAGCGGGATGCAGGAGAAGGGGAGCGGGATGCAGGAGAAGGGGAGCGGGATGCAGGAGAAGGGGAGCGGGATGCAGGAGAAGGGGAGCGGGATGCAGGAGAAGGGGAGCGGGATGCAGGAGAAGGGGAGCGGGATGCAGGAGAAGGGGAGCGGGATGCAGGAGAAGGGGAGCGGGATGCAGGAGAAGGGGAGCGGGATGCAGGAGAAGGGGAGGGGAGGTCATAGCTGCACGCCCGTTTTAGTGTATCCGCCCAGCATGTACGGCTTCACAGCCCCCCCGAGCACAGCACAGCATCGGCGGGCGAGGGGGAGGGGGGAGGAAACTCACCAGAACATGGTATTCCCAGTCCCTGTCGTTGATGTCCCTCGGTCGTTGCTCAGCGTGAGCCGATTCGATAGCTGCACGCCCGTTTTAGTGTATCCGCCCAGCATGTACGCCTTCACAGCCCCCCCTGCGAGGTTGCCCAGCACAGCATCGGCGGGCGACATGGCGCCGTTCCTCGACCAGCCAACGCCGAACCACCCGTTGTCGATGTTGGTGCCCGACTTGGCTTCCACGGCCACCTTGAGAGTGTCGGATCCGATGACCTTCCAGTGGAGGGTGAGCCTGGGGGGGGGGGGGGGGTTGGGAGGGGGGGGGGGAGTCAGCAGGGTGGATAAGGGAGAATAACGTTGACTTGAGCTGACCACCTTGGCTTCCACGGCCACCTTGAGAGTGTCGGATCCAATGATCTTCCAGTGAAGGGTCAGCCTGGGGGGGAGAGGGGTTGGGGGGGGGGGGAGTCAGCAGGGTGGATAAGGGAGAAGAACGTTGACTTGAGTTGACCACCTTGGCTTCAACGGCGACCTCGAGAGTGTTGCTTCCGATGATCTTCCAGTGGGGAGTGAGCCTGGGGGGGGGGTGGGCAGGAGAAGGTCTAAGGGGATCGTTGGGGGGAAAGGGGAGGGGGGAATGGGGAGCGAAGCTGCAGAGAGAGGGGGGAACGGGGAGGGGGGAATGGGGAGGGGGGAATGGAGAGGGGAACGGGGAGGGGGGAACGGGGAGAGAGCGACCATCGAGGAGGGAAAAATGCTAATCATGCGTCTCTGAGGGGCCACGCGCATTTTCAGCTCACTTCAAAGGGACCACATTCAATGAGCTCGCTTCAAAGGGACCACATTCAATGAGCTCGCTTCAAAGGGACCACATTCAATGAGCTCGCTTCAAAGGGACCACATTCAATGAGCTCACTTCAAAGGGACCACATTCAATGAGCTCACTTCAAAGGGACCACATTCAATGAGCTCACTTCAAAGGGACCACATTCAATGAGCTCACTTCAAAGGGACCACATTCAATGAGCTCGCTTCAAAGGGACCACATTCAATGAGCTCACTTCAAAGGGACCACATTCAATGAGCTCACTTCAAAGGGACCACATTCAATGAGCTCACTTCAAAGGGACCACATTCAATGAGCTCACTTCAAAGGGACCACATTCAATGAGCTCGCTTCAAAGGGACCACATTCAAT
Organism: Closterium sp. NIES-67; assembly: GCA_027943415.1. Classification (NCBI taxonomy): domain Eukaryota; kingdom Viridiplantae; phylum Streptophyta; class Zygnematophyceae; order Desmidiales; family Closteriaceae; genus Closterium; species Closterium sp. NIES-67. The sequence continues at coordinate 82,131 of BQMB01002418.1, forward strand.
GAGCTCACTTCAAAGGGACCACATTCAATGAGCTCACTTGTCCACCAGCAGCGGTGCGGAGAAGGAGAATCCCAACAGATTCGACGCGGCGCACGAGCTCCCCGTTTTGAATCCCCCGCTTCCGCCGCTTCCGCCGCTGCTGCTCGAGTTGGTCTTCGCGGGCGGCGTCGTCGGCGCAGGCTTCGGCGGAGACTTGGCCGGAGACTTGGCCGGCGATTTCGCGGGGCTGGTCGGAGATTTCGCGGGGCTGGCGGGAGATTTTGCGGGGATGGTCGGAAATTTCGAGGGGCTGGTCGGAGATTTCGGGGGGCTGGTTTTCGAGGGCGCGGGGGGGGACTTCTTGGCGGAAGGCGTGAGGGGGCTCTTGGGCTTGCTCTGGGTCGTCACGGGCTGGGCTCCCGCGGCGCAGGTGAAATCAACAACGAGCTCCCCGCGGCGGCTCTTTCGGAGCGCGACGGCCTCAGTGTTTTCGATCGACCACGCCCAGATGAGGCGGTTCGGGCCCACGACCACCCGCACTGTTCCGTCGTCCGTGGACCGGGTGAATCTGACGTGGCGTGACGTGGCGGGAAACGGAAGAAACGGAAGGGCAAAATGGAACGAAAGGAAAAGAATGGGGTTTAATGGTGATGTGAATATCACGAATACAATCAAGAGAGAAAGGCAAAATAAATATACTTCTATTGAAGTAGGATGGTACGTGTTTAGCATAGTAGCCGAAACAGCCAAAACAGGTTAGTTTGTGATGGGCACTGGTTAGCGAATCAAATCTTCAACTTCGACATTGCGAAGTTACCACATTGCGCATTCTCACCTTGCGATAAAGCCGCCAGCAGCGGGCTTCTCGACGCTCGTGTCGCTGAGATGAACCGTGGTCGACTTGAGAGTCGACCCCGCGCCGTAGCCGTAAATGTCATAAGCACCAACCGTAGAACCCGGCAGGTTACCAACGATCAAATCCGACGGGAATTTTCTCTTTCGCGAAGACCACCCCACAGCGATCCATCCGCGCTTCGCCTTGCTCGTCGGTTTCGCCTCCAGGGCAAAATTGATCGACGATTGGCTCGTGATCTTCCAGTGCAGGCTCACGCCGCCGAGCCGCGTCAGATTGACGGAATTCGTGAAGCCCGAAAGCGTGGATTGGAGACACGGCGCCGGGCCGGTTACCACGTCATTACCGTCAGACTGCCTCGCTTTGACCTTCCCAGTCGTCCCCGTTTGAGTCTTCCCCACTTGGTTCACAGGGCTTTTCCCCGCCGACCCGCCAAAAGTCGCCTTCCCCGCAGTCCCCGCGTTTTGCGAGATGACCGACGACGGCGCTGACGTGGGCTTGTTGACCGGGGCCGCAGGAACCGGGGAAGGCTTGGGCGGACTGGGCGCTGGATTGCTGGGCGGGGGGGATTTTTTCGGCGGGCTTGGCGCAGGAGTGGCGGAGGGTGTGGGCGGAGGTTCGGTAACCGGATCGCTCTCGCCGCTTAGCGGGTCGTCCGAGTTAATGGGAGTCGCCGGAGGCGTCTCGCCGACAAAAGGGTCGGGGGTGAACGCGCTGGAGCCGCTGCCCGAGCCGCTGCTCGAGGCACCGCCATTGGTCGGAGTGGATGGCGGCAGGCTGGGCGGATTTGTGTTTCCAGGCGTTGGGTTCGTGCCGAAACGCGGTTTCATGTCAGCGGCATGAGCTGGGAGCGAAGAGAAGAGGAGGAGAGCGAGTACGCAGCCTGTGATCCTGATGAGCGGTCTTGATCTTTGAGGAAGCCTGTGAACTGCAGCCGAAACGGCCGCCATAGTGCGGATTGGAACGGATGGGGCGCCTTTGGGAGGTGAATGCAGGCTAGTAGTAGCAGTGACTGCGCGCAGTTGCGATCAAGCGAGCACGGTCAGAACTTCTGGGATGGTATGACGTGAAATGGAGGCAATATGTCTTCCGAATATTCCGATTGTGAAGGGCCTATGTGGACTAAGTCGAGAAATCAATGAGCGAGGGCTAGTTCCGAGGGATCCGCAAAACTTGGGATGGGAGAGAAATGAAGCCGATGGGATTTATTTGCAGGGCGCGGGAAGAATAAAAGGTGACGAATGACCAGGGGGGAAACGAAGCAAGGCACTTGCCCCGGAGCAATTTCCCAAATGTGCGGCTTGGGCATGTTTCACAAAACGATCAATTCGGAGATGTGCGGGAAATTGGATTTGCACGCTGCGCGCGCGGACCGCGCCTGATCAAAATGCCGAACGGATTTGTCCGAAAAAGGGGCTGGGTGATGTGGAAATTGCTGCTGTTACCCCGAACTTGTCGCACGGTGCTCGCGAGAAAGAGAGTAGCCAGTAGTGAAATGTATCTGGCTGTGTTTGCACTCGTGTCGGCTTGTGGTTGGAGCTGGGATGGAGGAGCGACAATCAAGGGCGACAGATTGAAAAGCGCAGTCGCTGATCCGTGCCTGGTACCCATCACCTGTTGCACCCGGTATACACTGAGCAGTCCTTTCATACAGAAGCATATTTCCAACCAAAGACATATAGCAAAAGGCGTAGGAATTAACATGCTACCTTCACAGAGCCAAGCTTCCCTATTTGAAAAGGGAATTAAATTAAATTTATTATTCAATCATTTTGAATCAGATGTGAATATAAAATTCACGGTTCACCTGTTAGTTTGGTTTTCACCAACTTTGTGGGGTAGTAGAATGGCATTGCCTAGTTAGGATATAGCTGATTGTCCGGTTCTTGTTACTGAATTGCTTCAACGAATTCTCGCGACGTTAGTAACTATCTCGCGAATTATCAAGCCTCAACAAATGACATAGCGGCGAAGGCGCTAGCTCCGCCCTGCTGCTCAGCTTCGTTCGTGGCGTTTTGCCCCACCATTGTCCAATCAGCCTCATGCAATCAGCCTCGCACTCGCCTGACGTGACAACGTGGAGTCATGGCGGTGCGACTCAAATTCGCGACGCGATCTCCCAATGTGTTTGAATTTGCTGTCGCAAACTGCACGTCCTAATGGGTGCCCGGCAATTTGCGGCGCCCCCTGCTTTTCCATTCCAACCTCACTTCCCCCGCTCCAGCTGTGTTGCGTTGCGTTGCCAACACACACACCCCCCGCACTAGCTAGCAAAGCAGCAAGAACGCGCCCCCTCCTCCCCTACACCCCCCCCAACCACCTCCATCCATCCGACTGTCGCCAACATAGCGACCAGCAATGCACTAGTGCAAGCGCTGGCTGGCGACGTGTCTTGTCGCACTACAGGAGGAGCCAAACGACCTTGATTGCTCAGTGCAACGGCCAACGGGCAAGGAGAATCAGCCTATGCGCGGGTAGAGCTTGCTCAAGCCGCCATTCTACCTCCAACGGAGAAACAAAACGAAGCTCACTCGTGCCGCTCAGTTCCCCTAGAAGCCTCGTCTCCCATCGTTTCTTCTCTTCTTCGCTCATTCGTGATTCGTCTTAATCGCCTAATATCACTGCTAGTACTTAGCCCTGGGCCATAGCCCTGACCACCGCGCCCTCGCGCACAAGACAGGGCCGGGCGTGCGTGAAGCCGAGATGGCCTTTGTAACCATGGTGCGCAAGAGACCGAGCTCCGCCATCTCGGCCTCTCTGGTAACCCTGTTACTGCACGCGCTCGCAGTAACCCCCGGGTTGGCCGACCCCATTCCGGCAGCGCGAGCCGCGTCGTCCATCGAGCTCGCGTTCCCCTTCGTCCCCTCCTCCTCCGCGCCGCAGTTCACGCCAGACACCCTCCCCGACATTCCCTCCTCCCCGCAACCCACCATTCCGACGGTTCCCGATCCCCCCGCCGTTCCTTCCGCTCCCGCTGCGCCGTCTGATCCCACCGGCCCCTCTCTTCCAGGTCCCTCCTCCCCAAATTCGCCAATTCCCAAACCCGCCAATCCATCCGCCCCCGCAGGCCCCGGCACGGCGGAACCTGCGGTCCCCGCGGCTCCGGTTCCGCGTCCGAATGCTCCCGCCCTTCCGTCCCCCAGTGGGCCCGCCCCTGGTCCAGTGACGCCGGGTACCGCCTGCCCCGCGTCCGACCTGGATGGATACTCGTTCTCCGCCCCGCTCATTCCCGATCAGTAAGTGCCTCCCCCATCGTCACTCAAAGCGCGTCGAAGCAGCCAGGTCGACAACGGTCGGATGGGCGTCGGCTGGTCGCCCCTCAGCTCCACACACCCCTCTCTTTTCCTGCTTTCTTCCCCTTTCCCTTCAATGTTTCCAGGTTTCTGCTCCACTGGCGGCTGGGTGCTTCCTCATTGGACATCGCAGTCGAGGCTCGGCTAAGCAGCCAGGTCGACAACGGTTGGATGGGCGTCGGCTGGTCGCCCAACGGCGCAATGTCGCCGTCCGATGCAGTCATCGGCAATCTCGAGGGCGGCGCGATCCGTGCGTTCTCTCTCGGCGGGTACACCGCGGATTCGGTAAACGCGACGGATCATATTAGACTCGGGGATAAGGGATCGACCTCCACGGCTTCCGGATCTACAGTGTTCTGGTGTGTAACTCTGGATATGCATTGTCTAATTTACGATGCATTTGTGGTGCATGCAAAATCTAACTCAGTTTCCTTCTTGTACTGACCCGTGCTTCGAGGACTAACGAGTCTCGCATTGTCCCCGTTACAAGCCACCCTCGTAGCATTATTGATCGAATGGCGGCAGACAGGGGAGGACGCGTGCATACGATCAAGAATGCAGGCTTCGCACTGTCTAACACGCAACGAACCAGCACTCGAACCCGAGCTGTGAACGTGGGGAGAGAGAAGGGTGGGGTGGGGTGGGGGAGATAGAGGGGGTAAGGGGGGGGGGAGGAAGTGGGGGGAAGGAGCGTACGGAAGTTGCGAAAAAGGAACCTGCCCTCCCAGCAAGGAGGTTTGCATTCGGAGTTCAGTCATCTAAGCTCCCGCGATCATACCATCATACCCACACGCACATACTCCTGCTGCCAATCTGTGCGCATACATATGACTAACACCCATACTCGTGTATCATTACCACGCATGCAATCCTTAGTGCATATATGCACGTCGACACTGCATGAGAATGCTTCTGCATGCTTGCGTGTATTCGTGTACGTGCGTCCAACCAAACCAGGTTCTCCCGGTCGCAAGGGGATGGAGGCTTGGTGCCGATCCAACAGTCCGGACCTAACTTCATCATCTGGGCGTACTCTCGCGACATGTTCCAGACGCTTGGTTACCACAGCACGCATAGGTAACCCTCATTGCCCCATTGCTGACGTACTCGCAGCATGTACTCAAACCTTTCCCATATCCCTTCTCTTTTCGTTGCCATCTCCCCACTCCTCCTGTCCCCCGCCTGCCCACTGCCACCCTTCCTCTCGCCTCTTGACTTCCCCCTCCCCCAACTCTTCTCCCCCCAACTCTCCCCCTCCCCCCAACTCTTCTCCTCCCAACTCTTCCCCTCCCCCCCAACTGTTCTCCCCCAACTCTTCCCCGTCCCCCCAACTCTTCCCCGTCCTCCCAACTCTTCCCCGTCCCCCCAACTCTTCCCCGTCCCCCCAACTCTTCCCCGTCCCCCCAACTCTTCCCCGTCCCCCCAACTCTTCCCCGTCCCCCCAACTCTTCCCCGTCCCCCCAACTCTTCCCCGTCCCCCCAACTATTCCCCGTCCCCCTAACTCTTCCCCGTCCCCCCAACTCTTTCCCGTCCCCCCAACACTTCTTCTCCCCCCCCCCAGCGCAGAGGAACAGCACCAGCAGATTTCTCTCTTCTCACCTCTGTTCATCCTCCTCCCCTGCCCCCTTCCCTGCCTTCCCCCATTGCACTCTCCCCCACCTCGTCTCCCCCCGGCTACACAGAGGAGTAGCAAGAGTGGACTTCTCCTGCAACACTGCACCCGAGGTTCTCATGGGTGAGGGTAGCCCAGGCGACGACGAAGAAGGGGCATTTACCCCGGATAATCCGTCAGGCTTGTCCCCGTATGATCCTCTGGGGGGCGCTGGTAACAGTAACAGCACAGGGGGATGCAATAGCTCTGGAGGTCAAACCGGTGCTGGTGATGGGAGCAGTAAGAGGGGTAACCAGCCAGGTGGGGCGTTACGAAAGATGTGGAATGCATTGTTTCCGTCTTTCGGGTAGGCCGTGGGAGGGACTAGCTGGTGTGCAAGTCTTGACTGTCCTAGCTTATTCTGTTTGATATAGTGTAGTAAGCCAAGATGGTGTTGGTAGTGTAGGGGGCACTAAAAGCTTAACACTAGTTGTGGGACAATGTGTGGGTTTCATCTTATGGTTGAAAAGCACGTGATGAGTGGTGCTTTTCGTCTAGGGGTGCCAAACTTATGTATGCCTTGCTAGTAATGAAGTTCCTTTGACTAGGAATTTAGCATTGAGGATGAAAGTGCATGACGGAGCATTTCTCGAGTTGTGTAGGTTCAAGCTAAAAAGTTGGAACGAATAGAAAATATAGAATTTCATATAATGGGTGGAATTTTGCAGGAAACTTTGGGGTCAATATGGAGGTGGTATTGAGGTCATGTAAAGGTAAAATAATAGCCATGGATGCTATGTTGGTGAAAGGGAAGAACCGTTTTTGTAGCCATGGAAGCACATGTAGGTGGTACAGCTGTAGGCATGTTTCCATATCGATCCCGGGTGTATGAAAATTCCTGGCCGTCATTTGAAGACTGGGCTCCACGTGGCACTTAGCCACTAGTCAAGTCTGGCTACACTGGTCTCATTGGGACGTGGTGTGCACTTCGGTTACACAGCCACACCCCAACGTGAGGAACGGACCGCGCTTCGAGCCCACCATTCCCCTAACCGAACCGCGACATTTCAAACCACCCATCCGACAATCCACCCAATTTCCAGCCCCTTGCTGTGTGTTGGAAGTGGACGAAATTGGGGGGCCCAAATCAAATGCAAACGACATGGATTTCTGACGAGATCAGTGACGGCTGCACGATACCTTTCTCGCTTGAGCTGCCGTCACCTGGGTTATGCTGCGACGGCGCTCGTGGTCGGTGCCAACAAACTAACCACCCTTGATCCGTCTGCTTGGCAGCGAGCATACCTTATGCCGTAGGCACAGATCGGAAGCGCATGTGCATCGATGACGGCCTTGTTCGAGCAAGGGAAGTTCGCGACGTTTACCCTTCCGGGCGCACAGTGTGTGTGCAGAGCTCGGCTTTGTTCCCTTCAGGTTGGCAGCGAAGCATCGCTCAGCTTAGTTCAGGAACAGGCGACTCAGAAACCCTTCAGCACGCTTCCCGCCGAGTTATTGAGTGTGGGACTCTAATGTTAGGTAGTTGTTGGCGGCTACTTTGTGCCCTTGTTGTCCTTGCTAGCATGCAGCGTACAAGGTAAGGAAGGGCGTACGGACCCAGCAATATATCTGGTGCGTACGCACCAGTTACCAATGGCGCAGGGCCAAGAATCGATAATGGCCCTTCCATGGAGAACTTTCCAAAGAAGGCACCATCTTATAGTTCTTTCACTAGTCGCACTTTTAGCATCTCTCCCCATCGCTACGCTAGCCAGTCACATAAGTCCCGCCGGTACGGCCTACGCTCAAAGCGCCACGTCGGAAGATGTTCCCCTCGATATTGTCGACCCCGCCATAGACAAATACAGGTCCTCAGACAAACAGCTCGACTCGCCGAACGGGGGTGACAATAGCAAGCTCTCGACTACAATGGAGGGAGGTAGCGGCGGCGGTGGAGGAAGCACGACGGAGGAGGGAGGAAGGAGCAGTAGTGGCGGTAGGAGTAAAGACGACGGCATGTGGGACTGGAGCTTCACCGACCCCGGCACTTCCTCCGATGGTGCCGTTGACGGCGGTGCAAATGGCGGCGACGGTAGCGCGTCTGATGGGCAAGCAGGCTCTGGAAGCGACAGTGGCAATGGCGGCAATAACAACAAGATTTCCGTGCAGGACGAGCCCTTTGTGGACCACTCGCCCGCTGACGGCGGCGGCTCAAACGGCACTTCGCCCGACTCCGGCGCGACAGATAACGCCCCGCCTGCTACAGACGACGGCTCCTCTGCTACGGGCGACGGCTCCTCTGCTACAGACCACGGCTCCTCTACTACGGGCGACGGCTCCTCTGCTACAAACGACGGTTCCGGAGCCGGGAGCACCCAGAAGAAGCAAGCCGCGCAGCAAAAACCGATGGGCGGAACGGAGACGCCGGAAGCGCCCGCGGATGCGCCCCCTTCCTCGCCTCCCCCGCGTCCCTTACCACAAGACGCAAGCCCCGCAGAGCCCTCCGCGCCGGCGGACACCAGCGGCGCGCAGGAGGATTATCCGCAGGGGGAAGATCCGCAGGGGGGAGATCCGCAAGCGGGAGACGCTGGGGGGAAAGATGCGAACGGGGAGGCCAGTGGGCGCAAGTCGAGCGCCTCTGTGCCAAATGATCATCCGCCCCCGCCTCCTGAGCCGACGCCCCCAGAGGAGTGCGACGAGTGCGCGGTGGCGATGGGAAACGCCTGTCCGCCGTCGACTCTCCCGGGCTACAACTACTCGGCGCAGCTCTACGACTCCAAGTACGTCATCTCTCTCTAGGGCGCCATGTGCGCCATGTCTGTGCATTTCGATATTTTTGAGGCGCTCAAAACCCCTCGACGCTCCCGGGGTATATCTACTCGGCGCAGCTCTACGACTCCAAGTACGCCGCCTCTCTGGCCCCTTGATTCCTCAGCTGGAAACGCCATTCCATACCTGAGACGGAAGTTTTGAGGCGCCTCAAAACCATACCTGAGGGGGAATCAGATGGAATCAGATCTTGGAATCAGATGATGGAATCAGATCTTGGAATCAGATGATGGAATCAGATCTTGGAATCAGATGATGGAATCAGCCTGCTTCTGGTCCGCCACGCTCTCAGAATCCTCCACAACCGGTTTATGACCTCCCATCCGCTTCTTTTTTTCAGGCGCCTCAAAAATAGACTCCCATCCGCTTCTCCCTCGTTTTTGTTGCCAAGATTATTCTGCATTGGAGTGTAGAGGGCCGCCCTGTTGTACATATGGCGCTCGAAGCCACTCAAAGCGCACTGTGTTCCCCTCCGCTCCGCCCAACCCTTCCCCCGCCCCGCCCCGCCCCGCTCCCGCTCCCGTTCCCCCCAATACTTATAATGCCAGGATTATACTGCATTGGAGTGTAGAGGGGTGCACTGTACATATGGCGCTCGAAGCCACGCAGGAGAGCTACGCGGGCAATGGCTGGCTCGGTATAGGCTGGTCCGATAACGGCCAGATGGCCCCTGCAGACGCTGTGATTGGTAACACGCCGGGTGTAGCTCCGTATGAAATGACTGGTTACCGGCGAACTGAGGTGTTCCCGACGCGGAATTTCTCGCTGGGGTTTGATGTGGCCGTTGAAGCATCGCCGGATTGCTCTACTATCATCAAGTAAGGGAGAGAGAGATTGTCCTTCCCTACTTACTACCCCACTCGCTCCTTCTCGTTTCGTCCTCCAGTTTCGTTGACTCCCTCTACCTCATGCACCACACACACACACGCACATCCCAGCCTCACACAGCCCACGCGAACACACAGCCCACCCTCACACACAGCCCACCCTCACGCACAGCCCACCCTCACACACAGCCCACCCTCACACACAGCCCACCCTCACGCACAGCCCAACCTCACACACAGCCCACCCTCACACACAGCCCACCCTCACACACAGCCCACCCTCACACACAGCCCACCCTCACACACAGCCCACCCTCACACACAGCCCACCCTCACACACAGCCCACCCTCACGCACAGCCCAACCTCACACACAGCCCACCCTCACACACAGCCCACCCTCACACACAGCCCACCCTCACACACAACCCACCCTCACACACAGCCCACCCTCACACACAGCCCACCCTCACACACAGCCCACCCTCACACACAGCCCACCCTCACACACAGCCCACCCTCACACACAGCCCACCCTCACACACAGACCACCCTCACACACAGCCCACCCTCACACACAGCCCACCCTCACACACACCCGAACAACTCGTCATAGTCTCACACAAGTAAGTGTCTCACACAAGTAAGTGTCTCACACAAGTGTCTCACACAGTGTCTCACACAAGTGTCTCACACAAGTGTCTCACACAAGTTACACAAGTGTCTCACACAAGTGTCTCACACAAGTGTCTCACACAAGTGTCTCACACAAGTGTCTCACACAAGTGTCTCACACAAGTGTCTCACACAAGTGTCTCACACAAGTGTCTCACACAAGTGTCTCACACAAGTGTCTCACACAAGTGTCTCACACAAGTGTCTCACACAAGTGTCTCACACAAGTGTCTCACACAAGTGTCTCACACAAGTGTCTCACACAAGTGTCTCACACAAGTGTCTCACACAAGTGTCTCACACAAGTGTCTCACACAAGTGTCTCACACAAGTGTCACAAGTGTCTCACACAAGTGTCTCACACAAGTGTCTCACACAAGTGTCTCACACAAGTGTCTCACACAAGTGTCTCACACAAGTGTCTCACACAAGTGTCTCACACAAGTGTCTCACACAAGTGTCTCACACAAGTGTCTCACACAAGTGTCTCACACAAGTGTCTCACACAAGTGTCTCACACAAGTGTCTCACACAAGTGTCTCACACAAGTGTCTCACACAAGTGTCTCACACAAGTGTCTCACACAAGTGTCTCACACAAGTGTCTCACACAAGTGTCTCACAACACAAGTGTCTCACACAAGTGTCTCACCACACAAGTGTCTCACACAAGTGTCTCACACAAGTGTCTCACACAAGTGTCTCACACAAGTGTCTCACACAAGTGTCTCACACAAGTGTCTCACACAAGTGTCTCACACAAGTGTCTCACACAAGTGTCTCACACAAGTGTCTCACACAAGTGTCTCACACAAGTGTCTCACACAAGTGTCCACACAAGTGTCTCACACAAGTGTCTCACAAACGCCTTGTTCATCGGGCTTGAGGCGCCCCAGAACTAAGCAGCACCCTCCCTTGACCGCCCTCCTCCTCCCCTGTGCTGGCAGGTTTTCTTGGGAGAACGGCACGGGCTCGCAGTCGCCGTTCCACGTCGAGGGCAAGAGCTGGGTGGTGTGGAGCACTCGGCTAGAGGCACCCCCGAACAAATCAACACCCTCCCCTTATCGGCCTCTCCCCCCACTGTTGGCAGGTTTTCTCGGGAGAACGGCACGGGCTCGCAGTCCACGTGACATCGAAGGCAAAAACGCATTTCATATATCAGATGGTGCTGTGGAGCACTGGGCGTGAGTAGCCTCAGAACTGAGCAACATTCTCCCCCTTCCCCCACGCCATGGCCTCCTCCCCTGTGCTGGCAGGTTTTCTCGGGAGAATGGCACGGGGTCGCAGTCGCCGTTCCACATAGAGGGCAAGAGCTGGGTGGTGTGGGCGCACTCGAGAAACCTCATGACCACCCTCTCCTACCACGGCGCCGCCATGTACGATCACATCCAACATGGCTGTCATGCATGCCCCCATGCACCATGCCTATGCCACGCATGCACCCATGTAGCCCCTAGCTTTGCCTTACCCTTATTTCATGCTCCTCTGGTGGTTGACAATACCCTCCCTGACCCGACGACGCCTTTCCCGCCTCTCCTTGCTCCGAGGTCAGGGGGTATTTCACTAAACAACCCCTCTCCTCCCCCCCCTTTCCCTCCCCACCCCCTCTTCCCCCCCTAAATCGCTGCACCATGCCAACAGGGGTATTGCCATTGTGGACTACTCGTGCAACTACGCCCCGCAGATCATCCGAGCGCCTCAGAGCAGGAAGCCCAGGCCTGGCTGCGGCGTCGACTGCAAGGATGGTGATGATGACCATGACGATGACGACTGCCAGACGATTGAGTGCGAACAGTGGAAGGCGGCGAGGAGGGCGCGGCGGTGGGCACTCTGGCGGGCATGGTGGCAGTTCTATTGGGGGATTCCCAAGGGCCCGATTGTTACTCCTGACCCCGTTCCCTTCCGGCCGTAAAAGGCGGTCGTGATACTAGAGGAAGCATCTACACTAGGGCATGTGACTAATTGCCAATTTGACATGTGGCACGGGGGAAGTGTGGGGAAGAGCCATAGCATAGCCTCTATTGTTCGAGGTTGTTTGGGTACAGTTTGAGGGGCTTGTGTGTTGGCTTTCAAAAGATATACCTGATTATCTTCGCACAACAGCGATTTGTGTGCAACCCTTCATGAATACCTTTTTCAATTTAGAGCTAACTTTTGATTCAGGTGGACATAGTTCCAAAAGAGGCATATAAGTTTAAACTTACATAAGGGATTTATGAAATATATGTTTAATCCAGGCGGTCGTATAAGTGTGCACTACACTCCCGTGAAATGCGGGCTAAATGGGGGCTTGGTTTGTGCGACTCGAGCTGGATGCTGTTTCGTGCAGCAGGGCTGGTGTACATTACGCTCTTGATAGGCGTCTTTCGTGCTTTCACGAACTCCAAGGGGGTTTCGTAATAAGTCGCCAATGCTCGCATCTGTGGTTGTTTACTTCAGGTTTGGCGCAGACCTCCTGTTCGAGCCGCTGAACTCCACTGGCGAACCAGCTGACGCGCGTCGCACTCGTGTGGTCCAGTGCCATACCCGAGCCGCTCCCATGTCCTGCAATCCACAGAGATTGGTCTGTGTCGTGCGAGCTTTCCCTTTACCCAAGCACCTCCTTTCCCCCTGTCATTCTCCAATGCAGGCTGCCCCACTCCCTAGCGCCCCAGGAAACACCACCCACACCCAACCAGGGGGAAACAAACAGCTGACGCTACTCAAACTGAGACCATTGCCGTTCTCCTCCCCCCTAAAACCCCTTTCCGCTTATCAGGTGTAGCACCGCAACCAGCGACGCATTTGAGAGATGGCACGACGCGCCACTTACTAGCGACGAAAGGAAAGAACTGGTGAGGGCGCCGACCACGACCTACTATATGAGTCGCTTCTAAGAGCCTCTGAAAGCAACCGGGTTTCCTGAGCCTCCTCGGACGGCCCTGGTAGACAAGTGACATTAGAACGATAAAGGTCAAAGACCAGCTCCTTTCAGGAGCACCATTAACCAGTAATCGTCCCCGCTGTCGCTCTAGAGCGACTGAATTGCACGAGAAAGACGCATCGCCATTCTCGTTGTAGTGGCGCTCGTTGAGATGGCACTCGAAATGGCCAGCCGCTGGCAGCGGCGCCGCGCGTCCGCTATCCTCCGTCACGGCGCGGTCCACCTATGCTCGGCCTCGCGACGCCTCGCCTCTCTCTCCACCCGCGCCTCCCTCCTCGTCCTCGTCCTCGTCAGTCTCGGTCTCGCGACGCCGTTTCTCCGCGCAGTCGATGCGGGGAACTCGGTTAGCGAAAGCATGGGTTTCGCCGAGGTTCCCGTCTGCGAGCCGTCGGGTCTCAGCCATTACCACTTCCAGACGACGCTGAAAAACGAAGGGTGAGCGAAACTGACACACGACACGGTAACCATGAAACGATAATGCCCCAAGTTTTGGTGCGAACTTGTTCCCCCGGCAGATCATGGCGTTTATGTGGCTCGCGATCTGATGACCCTGAGGTTTTGCCCCTGTCTGCCCATACGTTTCCCCACGTTTCCGCACGTTTCCCCTTCTCCCCGCGCCTCCGCGTTCCGCCAGGTTCCTATTCCACTGGCGCGAGCCGGGGGTCGCGGGAGTCGCGGAGATGGCGGTCGAGGCGCGCGGCGGCTACGGGATCGCCAAGGGGTGGTTCTCCGTGGGATGGTCGCGCGACGGGGAGATGTTCCCCGCGGACGCGATCGCGGGTAATCTCGGTACAGATGGATCCGGAACGGTGAAAATGTTTAGCATGCGCGGGGAGGACGCGGCGCTCGTGGTGCCGAACGCGACGATCGCGCTCGGACCGAACGTGCGGATGGTTCAGCGCAAGAGCGGCACCAAGATCATGAAGTGAGCTGCCCGCTGCGCTCATGGCCCGCTTTCCTTTCTTTTCTTTTCTTTTCCTTTCTTTTCTTTTCTTTTCTTTTCCTTTCTTTTCCTTTCTTTTCTTCTCCTTTGTACATGGAATCGAGCCCACAGAGCTCGAAATGGGGGGGGGCACGCCTGCCGCTTTTTTTTGTCTATTTCTTCCTCCCCTCTACCCCCCCCTCCCCCTCCTCTTCATTCACACCCCCCATCTTCCGCATTCCCCACCTCCGCTTTTTCGCCGCCCCGGTATCCGCAGGTTCGCGCGGGGGCCGGGGGACGGGCTGGTTCCGGTGAACATGAAGGGGCGGAACACGCTGATATGGGCGTACGCGGAGAACGGGGGGAACGCGCTGGGCTTTCACGGGGGAAACGTGTAAGGCTCACTGTGACAATGTTACACAATGCATTTATAACAATGTGTTGAGGATGTGCAATTCTTTTCTTGCTCACGCTGATATGTTTCCCTCTTTTTGTTTTTTTGTTTTGTTTTGTTTTGTTTCGTTTCCTGTTTTTTTTGGGGGGGGGCTTTCAATGATCCCAGGAGGACTGATAGGTTTCCTGCCGTCTGTCATTTCCGTACTCCGCCCTTTCCCCTCCGACTTCCGCCCTCTTATTCTCCCGACGCTTCTCCCCGCGCATAACTCCTCCCGCTCTCCTGCTTCTTTCCCTTACCCGCTTCCCCTTCCCCCTTCCCCCTTCCCCTTCCCCTTCCCCTTCCGCCCCAATCAGCGGAAGGGCAACAGCAGACATGTCCTGCAAGCGCGCGGCGGAAGACACGGCGGGCGGAGCTGCGCCATCGCTGCCTGCGCCAACCCCCGAGACCCCTCCAGTCGCCTCCCTGGACCCTGGCGCGGGCATAGGCGGAAAGGATAAGAGAGATTCTCCCGCGGGCGGCGGTCCCAATGGCGGTATCCTCAAGGGCGGCAGTCCCAAGGGCGGGAGCGCCAACGGCGGAGTGGTGGTAAAGGGAAGCTGCGAGGCATCAGCGAAGGAGGGATACGCGTTCTCCGTTGAGCTGGGGAGCAACGAGTGAGTGGGGGGAGGGGGGTGGGGGAGGGAATGGGGGGGGAGGGAGTGAGGGGGGGAGGGAGTGAGGGGGGGAGGGAGTGAGGGGGGAGGGAGTGAGGGGGGGAGGGAGTGAGGGGGGGAGGGAGTGAGGGGGGGAGGGAGTGAGGGGGGGAGGGAGTGAGGGGGGGAGGGAGTGAGGGGGGGAGGGTGTGAGGGGGGGAGGGAGTGAGGGGGGGAAACCGGTATCGCGGTATTCCCATGGGCGGAGTGGTGGTAAGGGGAAGCTGCGACACCGAGCATGGACGGCTGCGCATTCTCCGCTGAGCTGGGGAGCAAAGAGTGAGTGAGGGGGGAGGCGGAGGTAGGAAGCATGGGGTAAAGGTATGGGCGATCCCCAAAGGCCGGTAATTTGTAGCATTAGCCTCTCTTTCCCCCCAAATTCTCTCCCCCCCTTCCCCCTCTCCCCCCTCCTCCCTGCACTGCTCTCGCTTCTCTCATCTCCTATTTCCCCGCCCTTTCCCCCAGCCTCCTCCTGCACTGGAACCCCCCCACGGCAGACGGAAAGGTGCAGATGGGTGTGGAGGCAAAACCCGGCCCAGCGAGCAAGGGGTGGTTCGCGGTGGGGTGGTCCAAGAGCGGCAAGATGGCGCCGGTGGCGGACGCGGTGGTGGGCAACCTGATGGGCGGCAAGATGCGCGGCTACTCCATCACCGGGTACACCCCCGACGCCGTGGTGGGGAATCCCAAGCTGAAGCTCGGGAAGAACCGCGCGCTCTCAGAAGGCTTCCTGGGCGGCAAGTTCATGGAGTGAGTATTTCTAGGTTTTTTTTTTTTTTTTTTTTTTTTTTTTTTTTTTTTTTTTCCTTCTAGTTTAGTTCCTTTTGTCGTTTTTTTTTGTTTTTCTTCTGGTGGACCCGAAACCCCCAACCCTGAACCTGAACGGTATGAACAATATTGTGTTATGCTTTTGAGAATGCTAAAAAACATAACACGTGCCTCTGAACCTCAACGGCACGAACAGGACCATCTGGGCCTACTCCCTGGACGGGGCTCACCCCTCTCCCCCCCTCTCCCTCTTTTACTCCCCTCTTTCCTCTCTCTTCCCCTCCCCCTCTCTTCCCCTCTCCCTCCTCCCTTCCCCTCTCCCTCCTCTCTTCCCCTCTCCCTCCTCTCTTCCCCTCCCCCTCCTCTCTTCCCCTCCCCCTCCTCTCTTCCCCTCCCCCTCCTCTCTTCCCCTCCCCCTCCTCTCTTCCCCTCCCCTCCTCTCTTCCCCTCCCCCTCCCCTCAGAGTCACCCGGAAAGCAACAGACGGCTTGGCGCCGCTGAACGTGAGCGGAACGAGCAAGGTCATCTGGGCGCCTCCTTCCTTTGCCACCTCCGTTTCTTCTCGGCCCCGGAGCGCCGGTCAGAGAGCACCCGCCTGAACTCCCTGAGCGCCTGAAGGCCTCTCAGCCCTCCTTGGCCACCTCCCTCTCTTCTCATCCCCTCCTTCCCCTCCCCCTCTCCCCCCCCCCCCACCCCAGGTTCACCCGTAAAGCAACAGACGGCTTAGTGCCGCTGAACGTGAACGGCGTGAACAAAGTGATCTGGGCCTACTCCCTGGACGCGTCTCAGCCGCTCAAGTACCACGGGCCCAACCAGGGCACGGCTCTCATGGACCTCTCGTGCTCCCTCGCTGACGGTATGTGAGTGGTACTTGCATGTCTCTGAGTGGTCTGGTAGTGGTGTGTGACTCAGTGGTCGTGGTGGTAGTGGTCGTGGTGGTAGTGGTCGTGGTGAGTGCTCTCAGCCGCTCAAAGTACCACGGGCCCAACCAGGGCACGGCTCGTATGGACCTGTCGTGCTCCCTCACCCATGCTGCTGTGGATGGTATGTGTATGGATAAAAGTACGGGTACGTGTATGCATGTTTATGTGTATGGGTACGTGTATGCATGAGTGCCCACATGCGCATGTGTCTGTGTGGAGGTCTGAGTACGTGTATCCGGTGATGGTTTGACTCCATGGTCATCTGGCTGGTACTACGTGGGAGGCTCTCACCCTCTCAGCAGCACGTCCTTGTTGTGGGCCTCGCTTCTCTTGTCTCATATCCTCGTTCCCTCACCCCCCTACTCTCGTCCTCGTCTCCTCTCTTCCTCCCCCCATCCCATCCGCCCTCCCCATCCCATCTGCCCTCCCCATCCCATCTGCCCTCCCCATCCCATCCGCCCTCCCCATCCCATCCGCCCTTCCCATCCCATGCGCCCTCCCCATCCCATGCGCCCTCCCCATCCCATCCGCCCTCCCCATCCCATCCGCCCTCCCCATCCCATGCGCCCTTCCCATCCCATGCGCCCTCCCCCATCCCATGCGCCCTTCCCATCCCATGCGCCCTCCCCCATCCCATGCGCCCTTCCCATCCCATGCACCCTCCCTCAACTTTTGCAGGCCCTGCCGCCCCGCCCTCTGCCGCCCCTCCTTCTGAAGCTCCCATCGTGCCTCCCGTTATCAAGCCTATTACCAAGCCTATTACCAAGCCTCCAGTTACCAAGCCTGTTACCAAGCCTGTTACCAAGCCAGTGACCAAGCCAGTGACCAAGCCAGTGACCAAGCCAGTGACCAAGCCAGTGACCAAGCCAGTGACCAAGCCAGTGACCAAACCTGTTACCAAGCCAGTAACCAAGCCTCCTGTTACCAACGTTACAAAGCCTCCAGTTGTCAAGCCTCCCGTTACCAAGCCTCCTGTCGTCCCCTCTCCCAAGCCTACTCTGCCGCCCACCGTACCTGGCGCCAAGGCTCCTCCGGCAGGTCCGGCAGGAGGTTTGGCGTGCCCAGCGTCAAGCCTTACCGGATTCTCCTTCATGGCAGCTCTGGTGCCCAACAAGTGAGTGTGGATAAGGGCATTCCTAAACAGAGCTGGGAATGGCTGGGGGTAGAGTAGTGAGCGCAAGGGAGGAGATTCGTTTAAAGCGTCTTCTTCAGTAAGGGTTCCCTCCCCCCTCCCCACTCCTCTCCCTCCCCCTTCTTCCCCCCGGGCTGCTTCTCTGCTGGGCCGTCGCCTCCCCATGCCCCGCCCTCCTTCCTCTCCCCCCTGCCCGCCCCTCCCAGGCTGCTCCTCCACAGGGTCGTGGCCTCCCCTCTCGAGTGCTGTGCGCACGAGGAGCGCGGAGAAGGGGTGGGTCAGCGTGTGGGGCTGCTGTCACGCGGCCCACACCATCTCATCCGCTTCGCTCCCCTCATGTGCCTCTCCCCACCTCTTCTCTCCCCCCCTCCTCTCTCCCCACCTCGTCTCTCCCTCTCTCTCCCCCCCAGGCTGTATCTCCACTGGGCCGTGGCCTCCCTCGCTCGGGCGCTTTGCCCTCGAGGCCAAGGCATGCTGGTGGTGCTCCATTGAGCCTTTATAATTCCCCCTTCCCCCTTCCCCACCCTCTCTCGCCCCGCCCCCTTTCGCAGGCTGATTCTCCACTGGGCCGTCGCCTCCCCCTCGCTCGTGCGCTTTGCTCTCGAGGCGAAGGCGCGGAGCGGCGTGGAAGGGTGGATCAGCGTTGGGTGGAGCGAGAGCGGCAAGATGTACCCCGCGGATGCCGTGATCGGCAACCTGGCAGGTGAGATATGGGGCCAGGAGGCGGGGGCAGTAGGGGTGTATGCAATATGGGGCTGATGGCGATAGTACGTGTTTTATGTTATTTACTTTGTTTGAGGCGCCTCAAAACTCAACTTCATTTATAATACGTGTTTTTATGTTCATTTACTTTAGTCAAGTCGAACAAACTAACCACCTTGGCTTGACAAAAGTTCAACTTCGACCTTGGCAGCACTCTCACCTCTCTCTCCCCCGCACAACCCCTTCCCCTCACACCCTGCAGGTGGTGCCATTGGCGCCTACACAGTGACAGGGCCCACCCTCGATACAGTCACGCCCACCAGGAGCTTCGCTATAGGCGCAGCCAGCACAGTCACAGGCACACCAGGAGCGCCGGCCAATGGGGGCACAGCAGTGGCAGAGGCACCAGCAGCCAATGGGAGCACGATTCTGGTCTTCGCCCGCACCACCACGGACGGGCTCTCCCCTGTAACGCTCGCCGGTGGTGACCACATCATCTGGGCTTACTCTGCCGATGGGACTCAGACTCTCGACAACCACGGGCCTCTCAACAGGTGCGCTTGAGTTGTAATGGATACACCACCCTTTCTTTGGTGGTAACCACATTGTCTGGGCTTACTCTAAACCCGAAACCCCAAACTCTTGACAACCACGGGCCTTTGAACAGGTACGCGCTGTAACGAGTATGCCGTGGATCTGCCATAGCAAACTTTCACTGCGCGTCCAACACCACGCCTGGCTCCGCCCCTCTGCCGCTTTCTGACCTTCCCTTCCTTTCCACCCCTCCCCAACCCTCCCCACCCCTCCTTACCCCCCCCCTCTTCCCCCCCTCCCTCCCTCGCACGGCAGGGGATCTACCCTAGAAAACGTTAACTGCGCGCCCAACTCCTTGACTGGCTGCGCGGCTCTGCTGCCTTTCTGATGTTCCCTTGTCCACCTGCCCCCTTCCCTCCCCTTCTCCCCCCCCCCCCCTACAGAGGGTCTACCCTAGTGAACTTTAACTGCGCGCCCAACCCCACGACCGGCTCTGCTCCTTTGCCGCCAGCCCTGGAAGTGGCACCACCATCCGAGGCAGCGCCCTCAGCGCCGTCAGCACCGTCAGCACCATCAACAGCAGCCCCGTCAGAAGCTTCACCGTCAGAGGCAGCACCAGTAGCACCTTCAGTAGCAGCACCTTCAACAGCAGCACCCTCAACAGCAGCACCCTCAACAGCAGCACCCTCAACAGCAGCACCCTCAACAGCAGCACCAGCATCAGCAGTAGCAGCAGCTGCAGCAGTGGCAGCAGCACCGGCGTGCTCCCCTTCCCCTCTGGCGAATTACACCTGCTCTTTGAAGCTCAGTGGCGACAAGTGAGTGAAGTGAAACTTAGTGGCGACAAGTGAGTGAAGTGAAACTTAGTGGCGACAAGTGAGTGAAGTGAAACTTAGTGGCGACAAGTGCGTAGAGTGACATGGGCTATCTCCCTGGGGTGGTCCCAGGAAGGCAAGGTCCCCAGACCCCCTCCCTCCCTCCGCATTCACCTGCCCTCCCCACCACCCAACATCTCCCCCCCCCTTCCCCCCCGAGCAGCTTCATCCTGCACTGGAAGGCTTACAACGCCTCTTATGTCTCTATAGCAGCAGAGGCGGCCACCACGGGTTACATCTCCCTGGGCTGGTCCCACGAGGGCAAGATGTCCCCCTCCGACGCGGCCATTGGGAACCTGCCAGCTGGTGCGGTTGCCAACGGGGCGGCGGTGGGCGCGTATTACATCGGAGGGTATGAGGAGAGCGAGGTGGTTGGGTCGGGTGACTTCAAACTCTCCAACACTGCAGTGGAGAGCAGCAATGGAAGGACTATTATCAAGTGAGTGCAAACAGGGCCCCTTTGGGTCACTGCATTGACTGCTGGTTTCAGCTGGGGTGGGCCCGTTTTACTTCTAGGGGTACGAGGAGAGCGAGGCGGTTGGATTTGGGGACTTGAAGCTCTCCAACACTGCTATGGAGCACCTAGGCGGGATCACAGCAATGGACCATTTTCAAGTGAGTAAAGAGGGCCATTTGTGTTTTGAGCAATGGAAGGGCCATTTGTGTTTTGAGCAATGGAAGGACCATTTGTGTTTTGAGTAATGGAAGGACCATTTGTGTTTAGAGCAATGGAAGG
The DNA here is from genome assembly GCA_027943415.1 of Closterium sp. NIES-67. Classification (NCBI taxonomy): domain Eukaryota; kingdom Viridiplantae; phylum Streptophyta; class Zygnematophyceae; order Desmidiales; family Closteriaceae; genus Closterium; species Closterium sp. NIES-67. The sequence continues at coordinate 102,775 of BQMB01002418.1, forward strand.
ACCATTTGGGTTTTGAGCAATGGAAGGACCACTTGGGTTTTGAGCAATGGAAGGACCATTTGGGTTTTGAGCAATGGAAGGACCATTTGGGTTTTGAGCAATGGAAGGGCCATTTGGGTTTTGAGCAATGGAAGGACCATTTGTGTTTTGAGCAATGGAAGGACCATTTGTGTTTAGAGCAATGGAAGGACCATTTGGGTTTTGAGCAATGGAAGGACCACTTGGGTTTTGAGCAATGGAAGGACCATTTGGGTTTTGAGCAATGGAAGGACCATTTGGGTTTTGAGCAATGGAAGGACCATTTGGGTTTTGAGCAATGGAAGGACCATTTGTGTTTTGAGCAATGGAAGGACCATTTGTGTTTAGAGCAATGGAAGGACCATTTGGGTTTTGAGCAATGGAAGGACCACTTGGGTTTTGAGCAATGGAAGGACCATTTGGGTTTTGAGCAATGGAAGGACCATTTGGGTTTTGAGCAATGGAAGGACCATTTGGGTTTTGAGCAATGGAAGGACCATTTGGGTTTTGAGCAATGGAAGGACCATTTGGGTTTTGAGCAATGGAAGGACCATTTGGGTTTTGAGCAATGGAAGGACCATTTGGGTTTTGAGCAATGGAAGGACCATTTGGGTTTTGAGCAATGGAAGGACCATTTGGGTTTTGAGCAATGGAAGGACCATTCTCAAGTGAGTACAGAGGATAGTACCTTTTTCTCAACCCCCTCTGGTGCCCCCTCTGCTGCCCCCTTTCCCGCCCCCTCACCCCGCAGGTTTGACCGCACGACTGTGGACGGCACGGTGCCCATCAGCAGCGAGGGCAGCAGCACCATCATCTGGGCCTTCTCCTCGCAGCCCTCGCTCAGCTTCCATGGCTCCAACTGGTGCGTTGCACATTATGCTTGATGCACATGGCATGGCTAATGCACATGGCTTGGCTAATAGCACATGGCTTGGCTAATAGCACATGGCTTGGCTAATGCACATGGCTTGGCTAATGCACATGGCTTGCCTAGCCTCCAACTGGGCGTAGTTACTGACTGGTGTGATTCTGCATGGTGTATGTGGTGCCGTGGCCATAGCTGCAGCCGACGAGCTTGATTTGCTAGTGCCATGAAGACAGTCCTGGCATCGTGCTGGCTAGTTTGGTTTTTCAGAATTCTCAAGTACCCCATGGCAACCTGCTGGCTGTTGCCTACGCACTGCTGCTCATGCCTGTCAGGATCCTCCTCTCCCTTCCATCTTTCATCCTTCCCTGTTTACCCCTCTCTGCCCCCCTTTCCTTGTCTTCCCCCTCTTTCCACCCCTTCCCCAGTGGCTCTGCCTCAGTGGCGTTTATCAACGGCACCACCACCCAGGTGTCGAGCAGCAGCAGCGGCGGCAGCAAGAAGGCGGTGCTGTTCGCCCACGGCATCATGCTGGCACTGGCCTACGCGCTGCTCATGCCCCTCGGCGCGCTGCTCTCGCGCATCTTCCTCTACGACCGCCCCTCGCTGCCCTCCGACGACCTCGATAAGGACTCGCAGCCCAACAGGGCGCTCTGGTTCCTCTGGCACAAGTGAGTTGGGGTTTCCGGTCTAGATGTCTAAACCGGAAGTGCTGGGGTTTAGGGTGTAAGAATTTAGTGGGTTGGGGTTCCTCCCGTGCAGCTGGTTGCTTCCAGCTGGTCGCTTTGCTGCCCTTGCAACCCATCTCTTTCCTCCCTTTGCCAGGTACATCCAAATCTTTGCGGTTATCCTCATTATAGCGGCATGCTTAACGTGTTATGGCGTTCATAGGCTCGGGTGCGCAGGGCCTGGACTGGGTGCATGGGAAGGTGGGCGTGGTGGTGCTGGTGCTCACCCTCACGCAGCCCGTGCTTGGCTTCATGCGCCCCGACAAGGGCAACCCCTTAAGCCCATTGGCTGTGTCCGCCCGCTCCTCTCTCTAACCATGGCCTCTTGCCCCCTCCCTTGCTGCCGCCCTCTTACTCCTTCCAGGTACATTCAAATCTTCGCAGTTATCCTCGTTATAGTAGCATGCGTTATGGCGTTCATCGTGTCGGGCGCGCAGGGCCTGGACTGGACGCATGGGAAGGTGGGCGTGGTGGTGCTGGCGCTCACCCTCGCGCAGCCAGTGCTGGGCTTCATGCGCCCCGACAAGGGCACCAGCAACCGTGCCGCATGGCTCACGTTCCACTGGGCCCTGGGCATTGCAACGATTGTCATGGGGTGCACTAATGCCTTCCTTGGCATCGATGTGTTCGGGCAGCTGTATGGCGGCAGCAAGGATGTGAGTATATACAGGCTATTTATGATCTTTTGAGCTCTATGTGGGTTTGGGTGGGGTGTTGATGAAGGTTGCAAGCTAAGATCTTGTGTTTGGTTGTGGTGTCTTTGTGAAAGTCATGAGGCCAATGCTAATTTTATCTACTCCCTCAACCATTTTTCCTTGCAGTGGTGGTACCTGGTGACTGCAGTCGTTGCTGGCCTCGTGGGTCTTACGTATTTGGGCTTCATGATCCGTGACACGGCATTGCAATTCTCGGCTTCGGCATTCAAATCGCAGGTGGTTACATCCGTTAGCAGGCAGCGGCTCATGGGGTGATACTTTTGGGTGCCTTGAACTAAAAGCGTGACACTTTGTAGGGTTTGGGGAATAGAAATAAATGGAGGGTGAAGTAGTTTGGGTTAGCTAACCTAAATAAATAGAAGTGGTAGGGCGTTTGCAAAGGCTCAGGGTGCTAGTCGTGTTCTGCGTTTAGCGCGTACGCGAGAAAATTGCCTAGAATGGCGGTGTTGTGTTTGAAATTCGTTGAAATCTTCGAGTTTTGGGGCCGGGCTTATAGCCGCGTGGCATGCTTGTCCTTTTGGTGTCATGTCGCACGCTTGACCATCTGCATGTGAGATTACGCTACCCAGAATTGTACTTTAACCCTAATGACCCCTAGAATCTCGGACAAATCGTGCTTGAAAGCAGGCTTTACTGCCTGAAAAGTAGGCTGAGTAGCCCAGGACATTCTGGTTCCTGAGGGGGAATTAGCAATAGACAATGTCTCCATCGCTTAGCAATCGATTGGGCTGTCTGCAGCAGGCCTCTTGCTAAGCCCCAGGGCATTCTGGAAGGGGACGGAATCGCCTCTAAATTGCCCGTTGACAGACGGAATTCCTCCGAAACAACCCGTTGCCGAAAGGAATCGGCCCCTACAAATTCGGGTACTCTTGGGACACGCCCTAAGGAATGAAGCGCGGGTGGGTGGGGGGGGGGGGGTGGACGCTTGCCCTGCTATAAGTATAGCCATGTCGCTAGCCCTGGTACTCGCTAGGCTAGGAATCGCGCGAAATTGTTTCCGTAAGTTGGACGGATTCGGATTAAAACCGCACCATAAGAAAACGGATTCACTCGAAACATTACTCTTAATTTCTTAAAGTTAAGAGGAATTGCCCTGTTAGCGAGAGGCCTGGTCTGGAGGATTGTCGGATTAACGTGGCTTTCGAAAGACGACAGAAAGGACGTGGGTAAATGGACACGGAACATCTCACCTACTTCCTCCACCTCATCGAGTACAGTCGCCCTAGTTTCTGCCACTTATCTTAAGACACGTTTGATCACTCTATTGGCTGTGCACACTCAGGTGCTGACTATAATCTAACGACCAGTTTGTCGTTGACTGCAGTCAAATACTATCACCGCAGGAACAAATCGCCGTTAGCTACCTGCCTTGCAAATCGTGGACCCTCTGGTGACTGACTGCGTCTCGCGTCGCGGTCTCGTCTTGTCTTCAGCGCCTCGAATCGCGTCGTACTCGCTGACCTACTTCTATATTTCTTCCCAGATCTGGCAGCATGGGACGCACCGACCGTCAACTCCTCGATTCCCACACAAGCACACTCATTCTCGCGCCTAGATGCAGAGCCCGTAACATTCCCAATCTCCCACAATCACACTCTCCCATTTCTTTCAATTTTCCAAGCACATTCCACACACACCTACAGCTGTTCATTCAATTCACTTCACACGACATGCAAAAATGTCGGCCAACCACCAGAGCAGCACAACCAGGCGCAGCAAGGCAAGCAGAAAGGACCTGTCTGCCTGCTCTGTTCCCTTGGTCCTCCCATCGCCCCCGTCTTCTCCACCCCGCCGTCAGCTGCAGCAAACTGGCAGCTGTCTCGTCGCCTTCCCCACCGACCAAAATCCAGCCCACGCGGTTCCCGCTCAAACCGAACTCCAACTCCAACCTCGACCCCACCATGACCAAAGCTTGCTTGACGCGTTTCGCCGCCACACGCGGTGGAACGCTGAACCGCAACAGACGTGTCGCGAGGAGAAAGGACGGGAGCCGTCTCATCAGCAGGAAAGGCATGGTTTGCTGCAGCAGAAGCAAAGTGCATTGCCACAGCAGCAAAGAGAACCGCCCCGGCAGCAAGAGATCGAAAGCTGCTCGCAACAACAGACCCGTAGTACAACTACCTTTTCTAGGGCTGACGTGGCTTCGAAGTCTCCCCCAGCGGATACAGCGCGGGCAGAGAGCGGGCGGAAGACGGAGCGGTTTGAGTCCGTTCGATGCACACCTGGACTCCTGGATACCCCCACCCGCATCAGACGCGTCGATAATGTCGCGCGGGGGGGACCCGCCGATCTAGCGGTCCGCCTGGCGGGCGATGGGCGCGCGGAGCATTGGCGGACGGATCGATCGCGGTACGCGGAGCAAAGCACGCGACGAGCGGAGCACGCGCGAGAGGCTCAGCGTCAGCAGCGGCGGCAGGAGGAAAGGAGGGGACTTTCCCCTGAGAGGGGCGCAGTGGAGTTGGCGGAGTGCGGCGGAGGCCAGGGGACGCACCAGCAGCAGCGCCAGCGGGAGGCGGAGGGGAGGCGGCTTTCCGCCGCGCTGCTTCCGCTCGGAACGGACGAAGCGGCTGCTGCTGCTAGCAACGGAAGTAGCTTTCCTTCGGAACGATCCACCCGCATGGCCGCGTCGCTTTCTCGTCACCTTGAAACTCGCGCGGCTTTAATCCAGCGAGTTGAGATGTACGGTAGACCGCGACACGCAGAGGAAGGATCGCCTCGTTTTGAGCAGACTCGCTACCAGAACAAGTCGAAGGAAATCGTGACGACAGGGGAAACGTCCGAGTCGGGGATTAAAGCGGCAGCGACAGGTTCGGCAACGAGAGGTTCGGGCGTCGCTTTCTCGACGAGCGACGCTTTCTCGACGGTTCCCGCGCTTGTCTCCTCCTCTTCCGCGTCGCTCGCCTCTTCCGCCTCCCTCCCCTCTTCCACTTCCGCCTGCGCCTCCGCATTTTCGCCGACCGCTTGCGCGGGGCTTCCGCCACCATACGACGTCCCCCCGCCGGGGGGTGGCGTCTGCGGCGGCGGCGGACGCTCGTCGCTTCCGCACGTTCTGCCGCCCCTTCCGTTTGTCTTCGACGAAAATTCCCTCCCAGAAATCTCCATTCCCACTCCCCGCTTCGTCGCCTCTGCGTCGCGAACGTCGCGAACGTCGGGAACTTCGCACGAGGGAATCGCCGTCCCGGAGGCGACAGGCGGCGAGCTGGGCGAACGGGTCGCACGGTCGCCGAGGCGTACCGCTGGCGCGTCCGCGGAGGAATGGGCGCGAGCGGAGGCGGGGGAGCAGATAACGCGGGGACCCGCGCTCGGGGGAGAAATGGCGTGGGGCGGAGAACGGCAGGCGGAAAGAGCAGAGAGGATGGTTGGGGAAGCGGGGTGGGCGGAAGGGGCGGCGCCCGAGCTTGTGGTTACCGGGGGGAGCGTTAGTGAGACTCGTTATAAGGCGTCTCACGACGGGACTGACGCTGCTGCAGCGCCCTCTAAAGACCAGACGTTCGAGGTGTTCTGCAGCCTGCTCCCGTTACTGTACACCCCCCGTACTAGCACACCCCTGGCAGTGTCACCTGCTGCCGCTCCAGCCGCAATGTGGGGCGCGGGGAGCGGCACAGGCGCGGGGACAGGGGGAAGGAATGCAAATGCCGTGGCAGGGGGAAGCGGCTCAGGTGCTGGGGTGGGAAATGTGAGCGTGGCAACTGCCAAAACCGACGATCTGACTGTAACGGGCGACGAGAATGTGACAATAACGGGGGCGAGTGGTGGAAATAACGGAGACTTTGCAGCTGCACCTGAACCGACACCTGAGCCAACACTTGAACACTCGTCTGCACTCAAACCTGCAAGTGCAGCCCCAATTGCCTCCAACAGTGCCGAAATGCCCAGCAGCACATCCGGCATCACCCTAACGGCCCAGACGGGCGGCAGAATGGACAGAATGGCCCGAATGGCCCGAATGGCCCGAATGGCCCGAATGGCCCTCCAAGCGCCCACGGAGCAGGGCGTGCCAGGGAGGACGCCTGGCCGATCCCTCTCAGAGCCAGGACGAGCCCCTGCCTCCTCTGAGGTAGAGGCAGGCCAGGGGGGTAGTGGGGGAGCAGGGGGGACAGGGGCCAGACAGGGGGGGGAGGGGGGAGGGGGAGGAGAGGTGGGAGGTGGGGGGGGAGGGGGAGGAGAGGTGGGAGGTGGGGGGGGAAGGGAAGGTAGGGCAGGGCCGGTAGCAACGCGTAAGAGGAAGGCTGAAGTGGCTGCCTCTGCAGCAGCAGCAGCAGCAGCAGCAGCGGCGTTTGATGCACAGGTTGAGGCACCAGCATCTGCGGCTGTTGTTGCTGCTGCTTCTTCTCCTGCTGCTGCTGCTTCCCCTGCTGCTGCTGCTTCTCCTGCTGCTGCTGCTTCCCCTGCTGCTGCTGCTGCTTCCCCTGCTGCTGCTGCCACTTCCCCTCCGTCTCTGGGCATGGACCTCCCTCCAGACGGCTACTCGTGGAGGAAATACGGGCAGAAGCCGCCTAAAGGATCGTCCTTCCCCAGGGGCTATTTTCGCTGTGCTGTTCCGGGCTGCCCGGCAAAAAAAACAGCGGAGATGGCTCCGGATGGCGGGAGCATGGAGATTTTGTATAAGGACGAGCACAACCACCCGAAAGGGGCGGCGACTGGCCGGCGTGCGTCGGCTGGGCATGCTGGGGACGTGAGAGTGATTATAACGGAGGATATGGGAGGATTCGCTCAGCTGGATGCTACTATAAAAGGGGAAGGGAAAGGAAGGGTAGGGCACCAAATGGCCCTCTCCCCCGACCATTGCCGGTTGGGTGCACTATCACAGCAACGACCCTCTCCATCCTCCCTCTCTCATCGATCCTCCTCTCCTCTCACCCGCCACTATGCCTCCCCTCTCACCCACCCCTCTCCCTCCCCTCTCGCCCCTCTCCCTAACCGGGCCTCAACCCCTCACCCCCCTCCTCTTGCTCTCCCTCCCCCGCAGTCGCTCTCCTCCCTCTCGCTCCCCCTCTCCGCACACTGCAGCATCACTGCCAGCGGCAGCGGGGAGGGCGTCAGCTCAGGCCGTGCATTTAGCAACAGCAGTCCTGGTGGAAGTTACGTTGCCGGTAATCCTGCTGGTGGTAACCCTTTTGGTGGTAACCCTTTCGGCAGTAACCTTGGAGGGCGTGGCAGCTTGTCAAGCTGTATGACAGCCATACCCACCCTTCCTACTGAACCTGCTGCCATTCCTGCTGCTATTCCTGCTGCTGCTGCTGCTGCTGCTGCTGCTGCTCCTGTGCCTGTTGCTTCTCCTGCGCCTGCTCCTGCGCCTGCTCCTGCTCCTGCGCCTGCTCCTGCTCCTGCTCCTGCTCCTGCTCCTGCTGCAACCGCCGCTGCTTCTACACCAGCCGCTGCCACCGCTCCTCCCCCTCTCGCTGCTGCTCGCAGCGTCCCCCCTCCCCCAGCACCTGCTCCTACTCTCATTCCCACTGTGCGTGCGCCGCCCCAGACGGCCCCCCCGCCTCAAGCTGCCGCCGCACGTGCGTCCCACCCATCAAACCACGGCTCCTGGGGACACGGGGAGAGCACGCCGGACCAGCCACCACACCAAGCTCCTCCCAGCCACGCACCGGACCACGGTCCGAGCCAACTCCCGAGCCAGGCTCAGAGCCAAGCTCCAAACTGCGAAGCACCAGCACCAGCACCAGCACCAGCAGCAGTGCCTACCCCTCTCCCCCCTCTCCCAGTGGAGACAGCATCGGCCATTCTCACCGTGCTGCAGCGAGTGCAGCCCTCGGAGCTACCAGCCCTCCTGGCTTCCCTCTCACCCTCCGTGCTCCGAGCTGTAGCCGCCGCCATGTCAGCTGCTGCTACAGCCGCCCCAGGTGCCACGTCAGCCGATGCTGCTGCAGATTTCCCAGGCTGCATATCAGCACCAGACCAGCTTTCTGCTGCTGACCCTGCCTTCGTCCCTCCTCCTGTGCCCCCCTCGGCCCCTCTTCCTCTCTCATCCCTTCCCCATCCGCCTCCCCATCCGCCTCCCCATCCGCCTCCCCATCCGCCTCCCCATCCGCCTCCCCTTACTGCTGATCCTGGTGTGGTTTCGTTGTCGCCACAATTGCCCCCTGCTGCGCCCATTGCGCACTCAGCTGCTACTGTAACGTGTTCTACAGTAACTCGGTTTTCTGTAGCACACGGTACAGTAGCGGCTATACAAGCGCCAGCAGAGTCACTTGCGCCGACCACGAAACCATCCCAGCAAGAGCTGCAACAGCAGCAGCAACAACAGCAACGACATCAACAACAGCAGCAACAGCAGCAGCAGCAGCAACAACAACAGCAACAACAGCAACTACAGCAGCAACAGCAGCACCAACACAAGCAGCAGCTCCAGCAGCCACAACCTCCCTGCGTGGGTGCTGTCAGCAACATCCAGCAGAGGAACAACAAGCGCTGCCGCCCGCCGCTGATGGATATGCCGGTGCACCCAGTCAACTCAGTCAACGCTCCAGTCAACCCATTGGTCCACTCGGGAGTCAATGCAGCGACCCGTGCTTGGGAGACTTGCAAGAAAACTCGCTTCCAGCGTGATGCTAGTATTACCAACATTGTTGCTCATGCTCATGGTGATGTAGATGCTAACGTTGCTGATGTGGCAGGGAGAGAGCACGGGAGGTATGAGGAGGGGAGTGGAAATGCAGAAGAGGAGGAAGGGGAGGGGGAAAGGGAGGAGGAGGAAAGTGGGGAGGAGGTAGGGGAGGAGGAGGAAGGGGGGGAGCAGGTGACTCTAACGGTTGTGCAAGTAGAGGGGCCTGACAACATGAAGATACAGGATGGGCATGAGTGGAGGGCGTGTGGGCATACTATGATGAGGCGCGACCCCATTGGCCGGTACTTCTTCGAGTGTGGCTTTAAGGGGTGTGGCGCCAAGAGGATGGTGGAGCGCTGCCCCCAGCAGCCTTCGGATGGCAGTGGGCGGGTGAACCTGTTGGTGACATACATGGGGTCGCATGGGCATGGGTTGCACGGGCACGGTGCTGGGGATGGGTAAGTGGAGGGATGGCAGTGGAGTGAAGTGGGCGGGTGAACCTGCCGGTAACATACATGGGGTCGCATGGGCATGGGCATGGTGCTAGGGATGATGGGTAAGTGGAGGGATGGCAGTGGGCGGGCGAACGTGCTGGTCACATACATGGGGTCGCATGGGCATGGTGCTTCTGGGGATGGGTAAGAGGATGGCTGAACCTGCTGGTTACTTACATGGGGTTGCATGGGCATGGTGCTGGGCTGGATGGGCAGGAGGATGGCAGTGGATGGGTGGATGCGGTAATTCTGTGGAGGTGCTCCCATGCACATGATGCTGATAAGGGGTAGGAGGTTGGGTCAGTCCTTAGTAGGGTGATAATTGAATCCTGGACATGGGGATGGTTGAATGTGACTTGACTGTAGGCATGAGGCAATAAAATACTAATTGTGAAAGCTTCCTTAGGTCCTCTTGTAAAGGCAGTGTGCTTCATTTCATTTGGGAAACATACGGTACATGGTTCTCTCGTCCAACAAAGAACTACATTTTAGAATACTAGAATGATGAGCAACAAGAGAGATTAAGGGAGATATAGTGTTGGGGTTATACCCTCTAAGAACATATACCTTTCTAGCCTATAACTTCTACATAACAACATATGAATAAGTTGACACACCCCCTAGGCTAGATAAGGGGTAGTGCAGAGCAAGAAACATGCAGCTCAGGGTGGCACTACTAGTCCAACCTCTGAGGCAGGGGTCCGAAGCAGGGCTGATTTTATCAGACTATTTTAGTCTGATTGTCTGAAATTTCAGACCTATTTTTTTGCCGATCCTGATTTTTCAGACTTGGCAATTTCTGAATGCTGAACCCTTCAAAGTTATATGTTTTTGAATCCTGAGAATCTCTGACTTGGCAGTTTGTGGATACTGAGTTTTCAGAGCACAGCGCGTACGGACCCTGAGACAGACATACCTACCTGCCCTCACCCAAATATTTTCGTCCAAATCCCCAAAGGCCAGAGTCAAGTCCTTTCACACACCCCGCCCCGCAACCTATAAAATCTGGCAGCCAGAGACAGCTCCCCCCAGCACAACCAGCAGCGAGTAAAAATTGTTGAAGTCCTGTTCTAAAGACAGCCCTCTCACACCCCCAACACCCACAAAAGACTGACTATGTGACTGAGACTGACATACTGCACCTACCTGGTCTGAACCCAAAAATTTCGACTAAGTTCCCAGCCACCAGAGTCAAGTCATCTCACACACCCAGCAACCTATAAATTTCGGCCAGAGACAGTTCCCCCGCACACCCAGCTGTCAAACATTAGCAAATCTAGAGTTTGTATAGATTGCATAGGGTCACCTCTTAGAGAGTACAACCCTTAGATATGTATGCTTGTACCCACGTTCTCTATCATTCAATTACTCAGTTCTAAGATGGTATCAGCAGTAGGTAGGTCCCGCCGCCCGCCCATGCTTCCGCCCTAGGCCCTAGCCGCGCCCGCGCGCCCGTCCTAGCCGCGCCCGCGCGCCCGTCCTAGCTGCGCCCGCCGCGCCCGTCCTAGCTGGCCCCGCGCCTGTCCTCACGGCTCCCTCGCCCGTCCTAGTCAGCCCCGCGCCCGTCCTAGTGGCCCCCGCGCCCGTCCTACCGGCCCCCGCGCCCGTCCTTACCGGCCCCGCGCCCGTCCTAGCGGCCCCCGCGTCCGTCCTACCGGCCCCCGCGCCCGTCCCTACGGCCCCCGCGCCCGTCCTCACGGCCCCCGCGCCCGTCCTAGCTGGCCCCACGCCCGTCCTAACGGCCCCCGCGCCCGTCCTAAAGGCCCCCGCACCTGTCCTAGCTGGCCCCGCGCCCGCCCTAGCTGGCCCCGCGCCCGTCCTCACGGCTCCTGCGCCCGTCCTAGTCGGCCCCGCGCCCGTCCTAGTGGCCCCCGCGCCCGTCCTACCGGCCCCCGCGCCCGTCCTTACCGGCCCCGCGCCCGTCCTAGCGGACCCCGCGCCCGTCCTACCGGCCCCCGCGCCCGTCCTAGCCGGCCCCATGCCTCGTCCTAGCAGCCCCCTGCGCCCGTCCTAGCCAGCCCCCGCGCTCGCCCTAGCTGGCCCCGCGCCCATCCTACAGGCCCCCGCGCCCGTCCTAGCTGGCCCCGCGCCCGTCCTAGCCGGCCCCGCGCCCGTCCCAGGCCCCTCCTAGCCGGCCCCGCGCCCGTCCCAGGCTCGTCCTAGCCGGCCCCACGCCCGTCCCAGGCCCGTCCTAGCCGGCCCCGCGCCCGTCCTACCTGGCCCCTGCGCCCGTCCTCGCCGGCCCGGCGCCCGCCGCTACTGGCCCCCGCGCCCGTTCTGCCGACCCCTGCGCGCGCCCTGCCTGTCGATCTCCAGCCCGTGCTCACCTTCCCGCCGGACTGCCGCCGATCTGCGTGCGGCCCGCTCTTCGTGCCTGCTACTGCACTGCACCCTCCCTGGTACGGTTCTCCATCACCTTGCACTGCACTGCACCCCCCCTGCACCGCACAGCACCGCGCTGCACTGCACTGTACCGCACTGTACCGCGCTGCACCGCACTGTACCGCCCTGCACTGCACTGTACTGCCCTGCGCTGTTCCTGATGGCGGCGGAGCTTCGCTTCGACGCTGACGGCCAGCCTCTGGAGTTCGAGGCCTGGCTCGCTGACCTCCACCGCCACCTCACTGGTCAGCGGCAGGATGGCCACCCGCTCTCGGCACATCTTGACGGTACGCTTCCCTGCCCAGACCCCCTTGCTGTACTGCCCGCTGACCCCACACCTGCTGAGCGCGAGTCTACTGCGGCCGCTGCCCTCGCTCGCTCTGTCTGGCTTTCCCGTGACGCTGTCGCTCAGCTTGCCATTAGCAATGCCCTCCCCCCGTCTGAGCGTCCTCGCTTTAGGTCTATCACCACCGCCCAGGCTTTCTTAGATGCTGTTATCCGGCGCTATTCCGCCCCGCCTGCTGCCTCGGTGGGTCGCCTGATCCTACCGATGCTCTTTCCTGACCTTGCGTCTTTCCTCACTGTCGCTGACCTGGCTGCCCACCTGCGCACGATAGATGAGACCTGGCGCGCTGCCTGCACTGACGCACAGCTTAGAGCCCACCAGCCGCCCCTTACCTCTACCCTCTACCTGCTTGCCACCCGCCTCCCTGACCGCCTTACCGCTGCTCGTGACAGCTTCCTTAGCATTCACCCAGGTGACCTCACCCTCACAGACTTTGTAGACACCCTGACTGTTATTGAGACCCGCCACCGCTTTATCGCCCAGGCGAGCGGTACTGTGCCGGTCCCAATCTTTTAGGGTTGTGCCCCTGCTCAGTGCACCTTCTCCAATGGTTCTGCAGCTGTGGTTGAGACCGCCGCTGCAGCGCAGTTCCGTCCGGGGAAGGGCCGCCGCCCCAAGGCTGGGCGCGGCGGAGGAGGTGGGGGTGCCAGTGGAGGTGGTGGTGGAGTCGGGTCGTCTGGTGGTGGAGTGGACGAGGGGACCCTGCCAGGTCCAGCTGAGCAGCCGCCCCAGCAGCCGCAGCCGCAGCAGCAGCCGCAGCAGGCGCAGCAGCCGCGGCAGCCGCAGCAGTCGCAGGAGCCGCAGCAGCCGTCGCAGCCGCCGCAGGCGAGTGCCCTCCCGTCCGGGTGGCCTGGCGCTAGTGGTGGTCGTGCGCGTGGTGGTGTGCCAGGTGGCAATTCTGGAGGCGTGCGCTGTCAGTACCAGATCCAGACCGGTCCTCGCCGCGGCTTCGTTTGCGGTAAGATCGGTCACACCACTGCCGGTTGTTTTCGTCGCCTGGACGACATGTTTCGTCAGCGTTTCGGCCCGTCGCCCGACCTCCCGGACTGGCACAGTTTGCTTAGTCGTAGAGTTCAGATTTTTGACATGGACATGGATGCCATTGTTGCTGCCCTGCATGTGATGTATGCTGATGACTTTAGTGTGCTACCCTCTTATTACTCCTTGTCACCTAGTGTAGGTGTGCTTAGCTTAGCTTCCCCTGCTTCGTCAGGCGTAGGAGCTCCTGCTTTGTTTAGCCTTTGTGCTTCCGCCGTCGCCCCGTCTCCAGACGCCACTGCTTCGCTTTCCTTCACCTTGGACTCTGGCGCTTCCCGGTGTTTCTTCCGCGACTCTACTACGCTGGCGCCGCTTCTTGTTCCTGCTGCAGTTTCTCTTGCTGACCCCTCCGGCGGTCCCGTAGTCGCTCGCAGTTCCACCACCCTTCCCTGCCCGGCGGTTCCTTCGGGCTCTCTCACAGGTCTGCATATCCCCTCGTTCTCCAGGAACCTAGTTGGTGTCGGCTGCCTCCAGGACCTTGGCGTCACCACTACGTTCCCTGGCCACGAGCGGTATGCTGTCTGTACCGAGGCCGCCACTGGTGCCCCCCTGTCCACGTTCCCCCAGGACCCGTTGTCTGGCCTGTTTACCCTGGACACCGTGCCCCCCCCGGCTGGGATGCCCCTTCAGGTGGCTGCGTCTACACAGGTTGTTGCTGCCTGCTCCTGTCGGTCCCTCACTCACCCGACTCTCCTTTGGCACCACCGCCTAGGTCACCCTACGCTCCCGCGTCTGCGTCACATGTCCCAGCACGGTCTCGTCCTATGTCTCCCTTGTTCCTTCCCCACTTTTCCCTCCTCTCCCGCCCCACCCTGCACGCCTTGTGTCGAGGGTCGGCTTTGCCGTGCCCCTCACTCCTCCTCGTTTCCCCCTACCGCCGCGCCGCTGCAAACCCTGCACATGGACGTCTGGGGCCCCGCCCCCGTCCATGGGCCACGTCGAGAGCGCTACTTCCTCGTGCTTGTCCACGACTTCACTCGCTACACCACAGTCTTTCCCCAGGAGCGCAAGGCCGACGTGCCTGACGCCCTCATCTTCTGGCTTGTCTCTGCCCGTGTCCACCAAGGTCTCCCTGTCCTGCGTCTTCACTCCGACCGTGGTGGCGAGTTTGCCTCAGGTGTCCTTGGTCGCTTTTGTCGTGCGGAGGGCATCTCCCAGACGTTCACCCTACCGGACTCCCCACAGCAGAATGGGGTCGCTGAGCGACGTATCGGTTTGGTCATGGAGGTGGCTCGCACCTCCATGATCCATGCCGGTGCACCCCATTTTCTATGGCAGTTCGCCGTGCGCTACGCTGCTCACCAGCTTAACCTGTGGCCGCACCCCCAGCGGCCGCAGGTTTTGCCGGCCCTTCTTTGGACCGGGTCTCATGGTGACGCGTCTGCGCTCCACGTCTGGGGCAGCCTTGCTCACGTTCGTGCCTCTGGCACGGACAAGCTCACTGCCCGCACCCTTCCCTGCGTCTTCCTAGGTTTCCCCCTTGACGCGTCCGACTGGCACTTCTACCACCCGCCGTCTCACCGGTTCTTTCACTCTTGCGACGTCACCTTTGACGAGTCCGTCTCCTTCTACCGTCGCTTCCCCCACCGCGGTCCCCCGGTTACTCCCCCCCTATTCCTGGTCACTCCTTCCCCGGTGGTCCCTGCCCAACCCCCTCCCCCTCCCCGTCCTGCCCCCTCTGGTGTGTCCACGTCACCCCTCTCCCGTCAGTTGTCCCGGTCGAGGAGTCCTCTGACTCTGGTGGGCCTACGGCGCAGTCCTCGCCATCTGCCCCTCCCTCGGTGTCTCCTCCCCCACAGCCTCTGCAGCCGCCAACGCCCCTGCTGCCGCAGCCGTCGTCTCCGCCGCCGTCGCTGCAGCAGTTCGTCGAATCTTGGGGTGCCCGCATTGGAGTGGGTGCTAGTTATGGGGTTCCTGTTGTGGCCTGCCCCGGTGGCCCTGTGGGTGGTACTGGTGCTCGGGGGGTTTCGGGCTCTGTGGGTGTTCCTTCTGGGGGTGCCGGAGTGGAGTGTCCCGGAGGTAGCCGAGGAGCAGCTTGCGGTCCCGGTGTTGGTGTTGTGCCGCTGCAGCAGCAGTCCCCCCCGGTGTCAGCCCTTCGCCTGCTCGGCCTTCCGTCCCCTTACCCCGCGTCCGTTCCTCTCCTACCGTCCCCTCCTCTTCCTGTCTACGGCCCTGTGTTCCCTCTGCCGGACTCGTCCCCGGCTCGTCTTCCCCCTCACTCCCCCCTTGTGTCCCCTCCTCTGTCTCCTGACCCGACGCCTCCGTCTCACATGTGGTCCCGCCGTCCCACCCGCGCTCGCCCCATCTCCCCTGTCACGCGCTCTCACCCTATGTTGCTCCGTTCTCACGCGTCTCGTCCTCCCCTTCTGCCGTCGCCTCCTCCGTCCTCTCTTACCGTTGCGCCTCCTCCTCTGTCTGACTACCTTCGTGCCGCTCGTCCTCTTGTTCCTCGGGTCCTCGCCTCTCTCGTTACCGACCCGTCCATTCCGGTCTCGTGTCTTGACGCTCTTGTCCCTGCGGTCGCTGACTTTGCCTCTACCCGCCGCCTTGACTACGCCACTGCTCTGGTCTCTGACCCTGCCTGTCCTCCGTCTGTCAGGGGTGCTCCTGCCCTCGGCAATGACGTCCTGGAGGACCGCCAGTTCGAGCTTGCTTTCCTGTCCGAGGCTGCTCCCCATCTCTGTTCCATGCTGCTAGTCCCTGAGGGTTACCCAGACGCTTTTGACATCCCGACCCCTCGCACCTACGCTGAGGCGACCTCGGGACCTTGGGCCTCGCAGTGGATAGCTGCCATGGAGCAGGAGATGGCATCTTGGAGATCCACCGACACCTTCGTCGACGCAGTTCCCCCGCCTGGGGTGAACGTAGACGATGGCCGCTTGCTCTTCAAGGTGAAGCGCCCTCCTGGAGAGCCGCCTGTGTTCAAGGCACGCTACGTGGCTAGAGTCTTCAGTCAGCATGAGGGGGTGGACTTCTTCCAGACCTTCGCTCCGACCCCGAAGATGACTACTCTTCGGGTTCTGTTACACGTAGCAGCTCAGCGTGACTACGACCTTCACTCCCTCGACTTCTCCACTGCGTTTCTTCAGGGCAGCCTACATGAGCAGGTCTACATGCATCGCCGTCAGGGCTTTACTGGCACCTTCCCTCCTGGGACCCAGTGGCTCCAGCGACGTCCCGTCTACGGCCTGCGGCAGGCTCCCTGTGAGTGGCACGACATGCTGCGTGCCACCCTTGCTGACCTGCAGTTCTTTCCGTTTTCCGCAGACCCCTCACTCTTCGTTCGTGCTGGCCAGACTCCGTTCTACATCCTTGTGTACGTGGACGATCTGGTCTTTGCCACCGCAGACAGGGACGCACTGGCCTCCGTGAAGGCAGAGCTGCTGAAGAGACACACTTGCGCTGACCTTGGAGAACTGCGCCGTTACCTCGGCTTGCAAATCTCGAGGGACACAGCTGCGCGCACGATCACCTTGACTCAGTCACACTTGGTGCGCCAGGTCCTTCAGAGGTTCGGCCTTCAGTTCTCTTCTGCACAGCCCACCCCTCTGCCTGTAGACCACAGACTCTCCGCTCCAGTCTCTGAGGAGTCATTAGAGCCCAGTGGCCCTTACGCAGAGTTGGTGGGTTGCCTCATGTACCTGAGGACTTGCACTCGCCCAAATCTCGCATACCCTCTCAGCATCCTGGCTCGCTTTGTGGCCACAGGTAGACACCGACCGCAGCACTGGTCTGCCGCTAAGAGGGTTTTGCGTTATCTTGCAAGTACATTGGGCATGGGGTTAGTGCTAGGAGGACGCAGGTCAGTGGTCCTTACTGGACACACCGACGCTTCTTGGGCAGACGACGCCGAGACACTCATGTCTTCCCAGGGCTACTGCTTCAGCCTTGGTTCAGGTGCTGTCTTGTGGAGAGCTACCCGCTCCTCATCTGTTGCCTAGTCCAGCTGTGAGGCCGAGATCTACGCTGGTGCCATGGCGGCACAGGAGCTCCGCTGGCTGACCTTCTTGCTCACTGACTTAGGTGAGCGGCCTAGCTCTGCCCCGGTCCTGTTCGCTGACAACAGGGCCATGATCCTCCTGTGTCAGGAGCCTCGACTCGAGGGCAGAGCGAAGCATATCCAGCTGCGGTACTTCCTCCTGCGCGAGCTACAGCAGCGCCGCCAGGCTCGCGTAGTACACTTGGCCTCCGGTGCGAACACATCTGATATCTTTACGACGGCGCTTGCGCCTAAAGATCATCAGCGGCACTGTGTACAGCTTGGTCTAGTCCCTGTAGTCTCTCACTCGCTAGGGCCTTGACTTTGTACTGTCCTCTATATATATATTTACTCAGACTGGACTTGTGTCCTCTCCCAGTGGCTGGACTAGTAGTGCCGCCCTGGTCTAGTTCTTGTCTTGCCTGTACTTCTGTTGACTGGTCTTTAGACCCTTGTCTCAGTGGCTGGACTAGTAGTGCCGCCCTGAGCTTCTTGTTCAGGAACTACACCTATGCAGTCTAGGGGGTGTGTCAAACATTACTAAATCTAGAGTTTGTATAGACTGCATAGGGTCACCTCTTAGAGAGTACAACCCTTAGATATGTATGCTTGTACCCACGTTCTCTAGTCATTCAATTACTCAGTTCTAAGACCAGCAACCCATAAAATTTGTTGAAGTCCTGCTCTAGAGGCACCCCTCTCACACCCCCACCTACCCACAAAAATCGGCTAAGTCTTCCATTTTTAGGGACATTCTTTCCACATCCCTTTCGCCTTTATTTTTTCTTTTCGAAGTTCTCTCAGGGGCTGACACAAGTCCCTCGACAACCAATCACACACTTGCAAGGACAGCTTGTAGACAGACTTTCGATTCGACGTGCTTCAGGGCGTGTGTCTACGTGACATAAGGAACACGCTAACTCGAGTCAATTCGTAATTGACTGGCGAATGTGACGGGCAAAATCTTGAATGAAGCGAAGTTGCCCGACAACGTGTCGCGTAAGAATACGCCTTCACAATGTCAGCTTTGCGACACGTCACAACAAGCTTGGCCTCAGCATTTGCAGAACGCGAGTGCTTCGGAATATGTGCGTTAATATCCCACGAATTTATGAAATTTGTGGGGGAAATGAACCAGCCCCCACGAAGTTTTGCACGTCATCATACTTGCACACTCGGAACTGGAGAACTTTGTGGGGGATTGAACAAGTGTCGGGTTCCCACCCAGAGCCCTATTAGATAAGGGGCCACGTGTGTGTACAGACTCCGTCAATCTACGTAATCATTTACGGCCCTTATTTTTCAGTCAACTTAGACGCGTCGACTCTGATTCGACATTTTGAACCCTGGGTATTTCAGACTAGTCAACTTTTGGATACTGAGGTTTCAGAGTAGGCAAATTTTGGAAAATGGTCCTTCAGACTTGAGGAATTTTTTTGGGGGTAAAATGAGAGTGCCTTTTTTTGAATAGTCTGCCTTGTTCCGAAGATCATTCAGCAAGAGTACAAACAAGACAAGAGCAAACTAGGGCGGCACTACTAGTCCGACCACTGGAAGAGAAGCCACAAGGCCAGACTAGAATGTATAAATATAGAGGAGTACACAATCAAGGTCCTAGCAAGTGAGAGTCTACAGGAACTAGACCAAGCTGCAAGTAGTGCCGCTGATGATCTTTAGGCGCAAGCGCCTTAGTAAAGATATAAGCTGTGTTGGCACCAGAGGCCAAGTGTACTACGCGGGCCTGGCGACGCTGCTGGAGCTCGCGCTGGATGAAGTACCGCAGCTGGATGTGCTTCGCTCTCCCCTCGAGTCGAGACTCCTGACACAGGAGGATCATGGCCATGATGTCAGCGTACAGAACCAGGGCAGAGCTAGGCCGCTCACCTAAGTCGGCGAGCAAGAAGGTCAGCCAGCGGAGCTCCTGTGCCGCCATGGCACTGGCGTAGATCTCAACCTCACAGCTAGACTGGGCAATAGACGAGGAGTGAGTGGACCTCCACGAGATGGCACCCGAACCAAGGCTAATGCAGTAGCCATGTGAGGACCTGAGGGTCTCAGCGTTGTCTGCCCAAGAAGCGTCTGTGTGCCGAGTAAGGACCACTGGCCTGCGTCCTCCCAACACTAGCCCCATGCCCGATGTACTCGCAAGATAACGCAAAACCCTCTTAGTGGCCCGCCAGTGCTGTGGTCGGTGTCTGCCGGTGGCCACAAAGCGAGCCAGGATGCTGAGAGGGTATGCGAGATCTAGACGAGTGCAAGTCATCAGGTACATGAGGCAACCCACCAGCTCTGCGTAAGGACCACTGGGCTCTGCTGGCTCTTTAGGAACTGGAGTTGAGAGCATGTGGTCTACTGACAGAGGTGTGGGCTGTGCGAAGGAGAACTGAAGGAGGCCAGTGCGACTCTGTCTGCAGTAGCGAAGACCATGTCGTCTACGTAGACAAGGATGTAGAACGAAGTCTGGCCAAGATGAACGAAGAGTGAGGGGTCTGCAGAGGATGGAAAGAACTGCACGTCAGCTAGCGTAGCACGCACCGTGTCATGCCACTCACGGGGCACCTGTCGTTGGCCGTAGACCGGGTGCCGAAGGAGCCACTGTGTCCCAGGAGGGAAGGTACCGGTGAAGCCCTGTGGACGGCGCAGGTAGACCTGCTCGTGTAGCCTGCCCTGAAGAAAGGCAGTAGAGAAGTCGAGAGAGTGGAACTCAAAGTCACGCTGTGCTGCTACGTGTAGCAGTGCCCGAAGAGTAGTCATCTTCGGGGTCGGGGCGACGGTCTGAAAGAAGTCCATCCCCTCTCGCTGACGGAAGCCTCTAGCCACGTAGCGCGACTGGAACACATGCGGCTCTCCAAGGGGGCGCTTCACCTTGAAGAGCCACCGGCAAGATGCCATCTCCTGCTCCATGGCAGCTATCCACTGAGAGGTCCAGAATCCTGAGGTCGCCTCAGCGTAAGTGCGAGGGGTCGGGATGTCAAAGGCGTCTGGGTCACCCTCAGGGACTAACAGCATGGAACAGAGATGGGGAAAAGCCTCCGAGAAGCAAGCAAGCTCGTACTACCTGTCCTCTAGGACGTCACTGCCAAGGGCAGGAGCACCCCCGACGGACGGAGGACGGACAGGGTCAGAGACCAGAGCGGTGGCGTAGTCAAGGCGGCGGGTAGAGGCGAAGTCAGCGACAGCAGCGACAAGAGCGTCAAGACTCGAGAGAGGAACAGACGAGTCGGTAACAAGGGAGGCAAGAAGCTGAGGAACAAGAGGACGAGCAGCACGAAGGTAGTCAGACAGAGGGGGAGGCGCGACAGCGAGCGACGACGGAGGAGGGGAAGGTAGGAGGGGAGGACGAGATGCATGGGAACGAAGCAACATAGGGTGAGAGCGCATAAAAGGGGAAACAGGATGAGCACGAGAGGGATGGCGAGACCAGACATGAGACGGAGGCGTCGTGTCAGGAGACTGAGAAGGAGTAACAGGAGGGGAACGAGGTGGGAAACGGGCCGGGGACGAGTCCGGCGGTCGAAACACAGGACCGTGGACAGGAAAGGGAGGAGGCGGCGGGGGAGGCGCAGGCAAGCGGTCGGAGGAGGGAAGGCCGAGCAGGCGAAGGGCGGACACCAGTGGCGACTGCTGCTGCTGCTGCTCGACGCCGACACCTGGACCACTAGCTGCACCACTGCCACCTACGGAACACTCCACTCCAGCACCCCCAGAACGAGCACCTCTAGAACGAGAACCCTCTCCAGCACCGGTACCACCCCCGAGCCTGCCGAGACAAGCCTTGATAGGAACCCCAGGACTAGCACCGTCCTCATATCCAGCACCCCCTGGGTCCACGAACGGCTGCTGCTGCTACGACGGCGGCAACTGCTGTGGCGGCGGCGGTTGCTACGGCGGTGGGGACTGCAACGGCGGCGACTGCAACGTTGGAGGAGGAGACACCGGGGGAAAAATTGGCAGCACAAACTGCGCTGCGAGGCCACCAAAGTCAGCCGACTCCTCAACCAGGACAACCGACGGGAGGGGAGTGCTTGAGACACGCCAGACGGAGCAGGAAGGGGAGGGAGGGGAGCAAGGGCTACCGGGGGAGTGGGAACCAGAAACAGGGGAGGGGAAACCGGGGGACCTCGGTGAGGAAAGCGGTGGTAAAAGGAGACAGACTCATGGAAAGTGGCGTCAAGGGAGTGAAACAAGCGGTGAGACGACGCGTGGTAAAAGTGCCAGTCAGACGAGTCAAGGGGGAAACCGAGGAAGTCATAGTGGACAGTGCGGGCAGTGAGCTTGTCCGTGCCAGAGGCACGAACGTGAGCGAGGCAGCCCCAGACGTGGAACGCAGACGCGTCACTAGGAAGCCCGGTCCAAAGAAGGATCGGCGAAACCTGCTGCCACTGGGAGCGCAGCCAGAGGTTAAGCTGGTGAGCGGCGTAGCGAAAGGCGAACGGCCACAGAAAATGGGGTGCGCTAGCATGGATCATGGAGGTACGAGCCACCTTCATGACCAAACCGATGCGTTGCTCAGTGACCCCATTCTGCTGCGGGGAGTCCGGTTGGGTGTACGACTGGGTGATGCCCTCCGCAAGACAGAAGTGTCCAAGCCGACCAGGGGGGAACTCGCCGTCACGGTCGGAGTGGAGACACAGCACAGGGAGACCGCGGTGGAGGCGCGCAGCTACGACCCACGGGATAACAACATCACGCACGTTGGCCTTCCGCTCCAGGGGTAACACCGTGGTGTAGCGCGTGAAATTGTCGACGAGCACGAGAAAGTAGCGCTCGCGACGCGGTCCAGGGACGGGGGCTGGGCCCCAGACGTCCAAGTGCAGGGTCTGAAGGGGTCCAGTGGCAGGGCGAAGCGAGGAGGAGTGAGGAGCACGGCGCAGCCGGCCCTCGATGCAAGGTGTGCACGGCGATGCAGGCGAGGGAGGGAGGGCAGGAAGCGACGCAGGAAGGCCTAGGACAAGACCGTGCTGAAACATGTGACGCAGACGCGGGAGCGCGGGGTGACCTAGGCGGTGGTGCCACAGAAGCGAAGGGTGAGTGAGCTAGCGACACGAGCAAGCCGCAGCAATCTGGGTGGACACAGGACGCGAGGAAGACGCGCCAGCCGGGGGGGAAGCAGTGTTTAGCGTAAAAAGGCCAGACACCGGGTCTCGGGGGAACGTCGCGAGGGGGGCACCTGAGGCGGTCTCGGTATAGACAGCGTACTGCTTGTGACCAGGGAACGTAGTGGTGTTGTCGAGGTCCTGGAGACAGCCGACACCAACTAAGTTCCTGGAGAAGGAAGGGATGTGCAGACCTGTAAGGGAACCCGAGGGGACCGCCAGACAGGGAAGGGCAGTGTAGCTACGAGCAATTACAAGACCAGTAGAGGGGTCAGCAAGTGCGACAGCGATGGTCGCGACAAGCGGCGTGAGGGTGGCGTGGTCGCGGAAGAAGCAGGCTGATGCACCGGAGTCAGGTGTGAAGGACAACGACGCAGTAGGAGCAGACGAAGGAGTAGCGAGTGTAGAGCCTAGGCTAGACGAAGCAAGCGGTCCTACGCCTGACGCAGCAGGGAAATCTGGACTACACACAGGTGCTACGCCTAAGCTAGAGAGCACAGGGAAATAGGATCCAGACACACTAGAAGCGTCAGCATACAGAGAATGCAGGGCATAACTAATCTGATCCATGTCTAAGTCAAACACGGGCACACCATGGCGCAGCAGACTGGGCTAGTTAGGGAGGTCCGGTGCTGGGCCGAAGTGGCGACGGAAGAGGTCGTCGAGGCGGCGGAAGCAGCGGGCGGTCGGCTGTGGGCGGCGGCACACCGTGACACGGAGGGGTTCGGTCTGGAACTGGTACTGCCAGCTCACAACACCGAAGCCGCCGGTAGAAGCCGAGCTGCGAGGGCCACCACCGCGACCACCACCTTCTGGGGCTCCTGGCCACCCCAGCGGGAGGCGGGCCCACGGCTGCTGCTGCTGCTGCGGTTGCGACTGCTGCTGCTGCATCTGCAGCGACTGTTGCTGCTCCTGGACACCAGCTCCAACCCCCTCATCAAAACCACTGTCCCCGCCACCACCACTACCACCACCAGCGCCACCACCACGTCCTCGCTTGGGGCCGCGGCAGCCCTGGCGCTGTTGCTGCTGCGGGAAAGCCGCAACTGCTGTCTTAGTGGCAGGGGCATTTGTGGCAACTGCGGTGGAGATGTCAGCATACGTGCACTGGGAGGGAGCACAACCCTAAAAGATAGGGACTGCCGCAACACCGCTCGACTGGGCGATAATGCGCTGGCGAGTCTCTATTTCAGACAGGGCAGTAACAAAGACGGTCAGGGTGAGGTCGCCAGGGTGCTGACTAAGGAAGTGGTCGCGGGCAGTGGCTAAGCGGTCAGGCAGGCGCATTACACTAAGCTACTGGGTAGCGCAGAACGGTTGGGGGAAGGCAGTGAGCTGGGCGGTAGTGCTAGCAGCACGGTAGGTAGTCTCTAGTGCACGGAGGTGAGTAGGGAGGTCAGCGACAGTGGGGAAAGCGGAAAGATCAGGGAAGAGCATGGGAAGGATCAAGCAACCAGCAGAGGCAGAAGCAGGTATGCAGTAGCACGCAACTTCGGCATCTAGGAAGTCCTTGGCGTTCGCGACAGCGGTGAAGCGCGGACGCTCAGACAGGGGAAGCGCGTGACTAATGGCGAGCTCCGCTACAGTATCGCGAGAATCCCAGATAGCGCGAGCGAGCGCAGCAGCAGCAAATGCCTCACTCTCAGCAGTGGTGGGGTCAGCAGGAAGGGGGTCAGGCGCAGATGGGCGGGGAAGGAAGCCATCAACATGCATAGCGAGGGAGTGCCCATCCTGGCGCTGACATGTCAGGTGGTGGCGGAGATTGACAAGCCAAGCAGCGAAGTCGATCGCGTGCCCCTCCGCGTCCAGACGGAGCATGGCGTCCGCCATCGCGCAACCACAGCGGCACCGGGACACAGCGGCATAGCGGCATAGGGACACAGCGGCACAGTGGCACAGGGACTCAGCGGCACAGTGGCACAGGGACTCAGCGGCACGGCGTGACAGCGACGCGGCGGCAGGACTCTCCGGCACTAAACCGAACGGAAGGTCGAGGAGGGCGCGCGAGGAGCCGAGGCGCACAAGGGGCCGGCGTGTGGAGTGGGGCCGTCAGGGCGTGTGGGGCCGGCGGTGCGCAGGAGAGGGGCTGGCTAGGTGGTTGGGGCTGGCTAGGCGGTAGGGGCCAGCTAGGCGGTAGGGGCCGGCTAGGTGGTAGTGGCCGGCTGAGCGCAAGGGGCCGACGAGGCGCGAGGGGCCGGCTAGGCCCGAGGGGCTGGCAAGGCGCGAGGGGCCAGCTAGGGCGCGAGGGGCCGGTCAGGCGCAAGGGGCCAGCAATGGCACGAGGGGCGAGCGACGGCGCTAGGGGCGGGCGACGGCGCGAGGGGCTAGCTAGGGCGCGAGGGGCCAGCAAAGGTGCAAGGGGCCGGCTAGGCGCGAGGGGCGGGCCGGGGGGTTGCGAAGGGTCCGAGTGGGTGCTAGGGGTGGGCGACGACGCAAGGGGCCAGCTAGGGCGCGAGGGGCCAGCGAAGGCGCGAGGGGCTGGCGACGGCGTGAGGAGCGGGCCGGCTGGCCAGCGGGCGACAGCGCGAGGGGCCAGCTAGGGCGCGAGGGGCTGGCGACAGCGCGAGGGGCAGGCCGGCTGGGGGCAAGGGGCCGGCTAGGGCGCGAGGGGCCGACTAGGGCTCGAGGGTCCGGCAACGGTGTGAGGGGCCAGCTAGGGCGCGAGGGGCCGACGGGCACGCTAGGGGCCGGCTACGGCGCGAGGGGACGGCAGGCACGCTAGGGGCCGGCGGGCGCGCTAGGGGCCGGCGAGGCTCGGTAGGCTAGGGCGCGGGGCGGAAGGGGGTGGGGGGGGTGACCTAACCTACGCAAGATACCATGTTAGAATACTAGAATGATGAGCAACAAGAGAGAACAAGGGAGATATAGTGTTGGGGTTGTACCCTCTAAGAACATACACCTATCTAGCCTATAACTTCTACATAGCAACATATGTATAAGTTGACACCACACACAAGAGGATGGGTGGGCGGGGAAATTGAACTAGAGAATGTGAAAAGAAGAACGTGGGTGAGGCCGAATGGCTTCACGTCCCTCTTTTGTAGGCAAAAGAGGGTGAGTAGCGCTTCGACGCTGCCTTTGCTGCGTTGGCCCTCGCTACACGTTCACAATACACATTTCTAGAAAGTGTTACACACTTTCAAAAAAATACGTATTGTGAAAGCTTGCTTAGGTCCTCTTGTAGAGGCAGCGTGCTTCATTTCATCTGGGTCTTCTGAGACATGTGTAGAACAGGGTTTCTGTCAAATTATATATTGTATATATATATTTGTTTAGGCTTGGTAGGTTTGCTACATTGCTGGATCCTACTGTAGAGGGGACAACCCCCTTCTTGTATCTCGTTCTCTTCCTAGTTTACTCTCTTTTCTCTTGTCAACTTTCTCCTACCCTAGCTAAACCTCTCGCTAGTCCTATGCCTAGTTACTAGGCTCTCTTAACATGGTTTCAGAGCAGGCCCTTCCGCTCGGGCCTTCTCGTCACGCTTCCGCAGCGTCCTCTCCTCACTTCCGCGCCGCCGTGGCAGCCATGTCGTGCTGCCATGGCGGCTTCGTGGTGCTGACGTGGCAGCCTCGTCGTGTTGCCGTGGCAGCGTCGACGTGCTGCCGCGGCAGCGACGCCGTGCCGTGGCGGCGTTGTCGAGCTGTCGTGGCGTCGTCGACGGGCGGCAGTGGGCCGCGCAATGTTTTAGCGCCGGCCAGCTCGCCCGCACGTCTGCCAGCGCCGCGCCGCCATGGCGCCTCGTTGCAGCTTTGCCCCCCCCCTCTCTGCATTTCCCTTTCTCCCCGTCGCAGCCGATGGCTGTCTTGCGCCGTGCGGCCCCGTCGTTGCTGAGCCGGGCCACCTCGCCGGGTGCCGTGGTCTCCGTCGCCGCCGCCACCGTCGTCGAAGCCGCCGCCGATGCCGCAGGTGCCGCTAGCTCCGCCGCCACCCGCCGTCGCAGCTGCCGCTGTCGTCGTACCGTTGTCGCCGACACCGCTGCCCCCGCCGCTGACGTCGCCGCCTCGCACGTCGAGAGGTCGACCGGGCTGACGACGCCACCGCTGCTGCAGGGCATGGGGGTGCAAGGGTTTTGGGGGTGTTGCGTGTGTGGTGTGCTTTCAGCTACCAAACCTAGGGGGTCTGTCAAATTATATATATTATATATATATATATATATTTGTTTAGGCTTTGTAGGTTTGCTACATTGCTGGATCCTCAAGCGATTTCGCGAGCACTAATAACCACCCAAACCAGGTACACTTTCCGAGCCTCGCTCGGAAACCACGCGACCGAATTGCAGAATCCGCAGGCGAAATGAGAGAGGAGCAAATTTAACAATTGCGCAACAAAAACCTGCTGCCCTTGGGCAGATGAGAAATATTCGGGGGTAAAATGACGGAAAAAAAAACTAGGGTTTGGAGATGCACTCACAATCCCACAACCTAGGGGCAGGCCCAAGTTCTCTTTTGGTGGGGTCAAGCTTTAGCGGTTACATTTTAGGGGTGTGGAGGCCTAGTACACCCGTGCGGCTGATGTAACGCCGCACGCAAGGTGGACTCCGCGATTGAGCGAACGTCAACGTTGCGTCAAGTCTGCGTCAGATTTGCCAGGGAGGGAAGCGAGGGAGTGTGCTTCCGTGACGTCGATGTCATCTGTAGGTCGACGCGTTCTGCAGGCATCTCGATGTAACCAGGTTCGGGTATATTGTATAAGGTTCGGAAGAAAAAAAATTGGGCTGACCCTCGAGCCGAAGCAAAAATTCGCGCTTTCGGAAGATGCTTTGATGTAATCGGTACCTTCCTTTTTTGCCTGCAGAACGCAACCATCGAGTGTCACGGGGGGGTCAGAAATCGTGCGACGCCTCGCTACTGTACGACAAGCCAGATTGTCGCCACACGAGCAAGTGAACAGTAGTGCCAGGGTTTGGATGGCAACCCTAAACCCTGGCAGTCGAGGACTTCGCCAAAAAAATCTCGGTTGTGGTGGGGGAGGGAGGAGGGATGGGGGGACGAAGAGGAATGTCTCAGACTCTCAGACGAAAAAATGCGCGCTATCTGAATTCTCATAAGAAAGTCTACACCTGGTCTGAAATTTCAGGCGAAATCTGATGGCTAATCTGGACGATCAGACGAGTTAATTTAACCCGTCAAAAAATCAGATGAATGGAAAAAAACAGGTCTGATTTTCAGACCGTCAAACCGATTTCGTCTGATATATGAGACCCTGGTGCAGAAGGTGTTGGCGGTGGCGTTCAATAGATAGCTGGTGTTGATTGAGCGTGGGAGCGGTGGCTGCGTCTTGGGGTTGCGTGGAGGCTTGAAGAAGTTGGTCCTGCGCGATGATAACGTAGAGCTCCTTGGCGTTATCGCTGCACCAACGGCCAAGTCGCTTGAACAGCCGGTTGGATATCCCCAGGCTGGCTGTCGCTGTAGCAGCGCCCTTGCGGAAGGAGTGGGTGCCGAGGTGGGCGCTATCGAGGCCGGCCCTGGTGAATGCTTCAAGGCACCAGTTCCAGATGGTGGTGTACGAAGGCGCGTGGTCCTGTGGAGTTGCCGTGCTGCTGTTCCTGAAGGCTCGGATCAATGGCTTGTGTGGGGTGGAGGTGTGACCCACGAAGAGAAGAAAGTGTCGTGTGCAGCGTACCGGGCAGTATGGGCCAGAAGTGGGGGCGACCGGAATCCACGTGCCCTTGCTTTCCTGGTCGGTCTTGGAGTGCGGGATGAGCAGCCACATCGCCTCATGCTGAAACTGTATGTCATGCCATTGGAGGCTGACAAGCTCGGAGTAACGTAGGAAGGCGGCAAAAATAAGGACGGGGATGAGTCCTTTCTGGTACTCGGCCGGCCGGGTGGACTCCAGGAAGGGGCGGGCCATGGTGTGCAGTTGGTGGAGCGACAAAAGTTCCTTGTTCGGGGTGGGGCGCGGGCCATGGCGTTTGGCAAATTCGCGCGCTTGTAGTGTAAATGGTCCAGTTGTGGGAGAGGGCTCGCCAGTCATTCGATGCGCGAAGGCGACGGCGGAGCATGTAAGCGATATTGCGGATGTGGTGGCCTGGTGATTTAGTGCATGAATCAGGTATGGTGTCATATCCGTTGCAGACAGGTAACTCGACTTCACCTTCATGCAGAAGGAGCGAAATTTGAGCCAGTAGGGCTCATACGTTCGGATGGTGGAAGGGGCACGAACATGGGTGATTACGTGTAGAAGTTGCGTTTGCAGTTTCGATATAATGCCTGAAAAGGTATAGCGTAGAGTACAGTTATTATTATTTTTTTATACGTGAGATGCAGTGCAATCCTCAGAGTATGAGGAAAGCCTTGTCCTGCGAAGGCGAGTGTGTGTGTGCCAGGGCAGAGGCACTGGCTGCCGTGGGTGCGGGGAATGTGTGTCGTTACTTATGGCACCCAAGCGTCAGGTGCCTGTTGGAGTAATGGCCACCTTGATGCTCCCGGCTACTCGGGAATAACCAAGGTCAGCTCAGCGTGTGTGCGTTTAGCGTGTGGTGATGTGGCTGGAATGAGGTTGGGAGGAGGAAATGCAAAGCCGCGCTCGTGCTGCCAGCTGAACGAAAACGCATCGAACACTGCGGCCGTAGGGTGTGGAATCTTGAAGCAAAACCTCTTCATCTGAGCGTTGTGCACATTTGCGAAGAGATCGATAGAGTGGAGAACCAGGTGGCGATCCAAGAGCCGGAACCATGGGGCTTGGAGGGAGTAGTCATCGTGGTCTTGGATTTTTTAAAGTTCGTCAGCGTGGCGCCAAGAGGATGGTGGAGCGCTGCCCCCAGCAGCCTGCAGATGGCAGTGGGCGGGTGAACCTGTTGGTGACATACATGGGGTCGCATGGACATGATCATGGTGCTAGGGACGATGGGTAAGTGGAGGGATGGTAGTGGAGTGAAGTGGGCGGGTGAACCTGCCGGTGACATACATGGGGTCGCATGGGCATGGGCATGGTGCTAGGGATGATGGGTAAGTGGAGGGATGGCAGTGGGCGGGCGAACGTGCTGGTCACATACATGGGGTCTCATGGGCATGGTGC
Organism: Closterium sp. NIES-67; assembly: GCA_027943415.1. Lineage (NCBI taxonomy): Eukaryota > Viridiplantae > Streptophyta > Zygnematophyceae > Desmidiales > Closteriaceae > Closterium > Closterium sp. NIES-67. The sequence continues at coordinate 132,013 of BQMB01002418.1, forward strand.
TTCTGGGGATGGGTAAGAGGATGGCTGAACCTGCTGGTTACTTACGTGGGGTTGCATGGGCATGGTGCTGGGCTGGATGGGCAGGAGGATGGCGGTGGATGGGTGGATGTGGTAATTCTGTGGAGGTGCTCCCATGCACATGATGCTGATAAGGGGTAGGAGGTTGGGTCAGACCTTAGTAGGGTGATGATTGAATCCTCGACATGGGGGCGGTTGAATGTGACTTGACTGTAGGCATGAGGCAATAAAATACTATTTCCACAGCCCGATGTGTAGGCTGATGATCCATTGCGTTGCTGCTGCTAAACCTAGGCCAGCTGGAAGTGTGGTAGCTGTGGCATGGCATGGTCTGAAGTGAAAACATGCAAGAGGAACAGCAAGGGACTCCTGCTGACGCCAGAGGGACAAAGGCCTCGTTCTGCGGGCAGGTGATTCCGTCGAGGGAATCTTCCACCAGCAGGCCGGGCCGGGTCGTTCACCGAAATTAGGTTCGGCTGTCTGGGCAGTCGAAAAAAAAACTGTCAAACCTAGTGATTCTGTGCCGAGCCTGGCGGAATCAGAGTGCCGGCAGAACGCCCGCACCACACCCTTTGGTCGGAATCAACCGAGGAGAATTCACTTGACTACCTTCCCCACCATGCAAATCAAAAACCCCACTCGCTTCCATCTGACCGCAGAATCAGGCTAAAAGGGGTCTTTCGTACGAAGGAGCAACCCGGGTTTGAACCGGGGACCTCTCGATCTGCAGTCGAATGCTCTACCACTGAGCTATTGCTCCATGGGAATCTGCAACACGTATAATACGTTTATTTTATTATTTTTTTCTTAGTCACGGCGCTATGCCCCCCCACTTTTATTCCACCATGGCTACCACACGCAGGGCAGCCCCTTCCCGCGCGACCCAGCTAGGTTCTCTCGCCGTCTACGTGGCGCTCTGTCTCGCTCTCGCGTCTCCCGGAGACGCCTTCCGCCCCACCCGCTATGCGCACTCCACCATCCGCTCGCGCTTCCCGCAACGCGCAGCTCGTGATGTTCTTATATCGCCTCTCCGCTTACCCAGTCGTGATTCTAACGAGCAGTTGACGGCGATTAAGCACTTAAACTTCAGCCGTAGTAATTCGGGTCCCGATGCGCGTGAGACCCGCTCCTCCGGGTCTCCCGGCGGGATTTCCGCGCGGCTGTCAGAATCGGGCCTGCAATCTTTCCGGGATGTGCTTGTAAAGGAAGTCCTTGAGGAGATAATCCCGCTTTCCATACCTGACCTGCAGCTTCGGAAGGACCTTCCCAAGCCTCTCGGCTCGTTAGAAGTGAACCTAACGGATTTGATTCTATGGAACGCGACTATAGACGACGCGAGTATCGACCTAGGGGTGGGCGACTCGGGCGGCGAAATCACCGTGTTTTCCGGCAGGATTACCGCGAACGTCAGTCTGACGTGGAGCTACGCGATGGCGGGGGGGTATGTGCGCGACTCGGGGAACGCGAGCGTGCAAATAACGGGCATGCAGGCGGGAATCGCGGCGCAGCTTCAGGAGCGGTTCGGCGGGCTGTGGGTGTCGCTGCTGCAACGCGGCGCGGCGATTGACGCTATCGAGATTCACCTCACCGGGAGCATCTCATGGCTATACACTGTGTGGGTGTGCTTGCACGGGGTGTGCTTGCACGGGGTGTGCTTGTATGGCGTGTGTCAAAACAAAACTTTTATCACATCTCGTGGCTGTACACTGTGAGTGTGCTTGTATGGGGTGTGCTTGTTTGGGGTATGAGTGAGTGCCTATGAGCGGTACGGAAGTTGACTCGATTAACATGCCTGCGGTGTGTGTGACTGTGTGGGGGGAGTGAGGTGACTCTGCCGTGTGGATGACTTGCCAAACCACCCCTCTTCACTCTTTTATTCCTCTTCCCCCCCCCCCTCCCTCCCGTTATAATCACCAGTCTCGTTGGCTGTTGCCCGACCGCCTGCGGGCAGAGCAGAGCAGCCATGGAGGGTTGTTGAGTCAACAGCACGCCATGGAGGATCGGAATTCGGGCAGTTTAGGTGCCGCAGGGCGGGCCGTGCTAGGCAGACACCAGCCACAGCCAATACCGCCCTGCATGGCGCTGCCTTGCGTCTAACACCCCCCCCTCCCGCTCCCCCCGCGCCCCCCGCAGCCCCCTCCAGGCCCCCTCCAGGCCCCCTCCAGGCCCCCCGCAGCCCCCTCCAGGCCCCCTCCAGGCCCCCCCCAGGCCCCCTCCAGGCCCCCTCCAGGCCCCCCCGCAGCCCCCTCCAGGCCCCCCCCAGGCCCCCTCCAGGCCCCCTCCAGGCCCCCTCCAGGCCCCCCCGCAGCCCCCTCCAGGCCCCCCCCAGGCCCCCTCCAGGCCCCCTCCAGGCCCCCCCCAGGCCCCCCCAGGCCCCCTCCAGGCCCCCTCCAGGCCCTGCCCCGCATCGTACCCATCAATCCTCCCCCCCCATCCCCCCCGGCCCCCCCTTACCCTCTTCTATCCCCCCTGGTATACTCACCCGCCTGGTTGACCTGCCACCCTACCATCTTCGGGCTAACATGCCCAACACTGCCCTGCAGGCGCTGCACCGTAGTGTGCCCATCCACAATATCCGTCCATCCTATCCCCCCACAACACCCCCCTTATCTGTCATCCCCTCTCTCCCCCCACCCCCCCACTCCCCTTTCCCACTTCCCCCCCATTTGCATCACCAGCCTGGTTGAATCCCCCCCATCTGCTGCCGATCCACCTGTGCGGGCGGCCATGGAGGACGCCATCACCGGCGCTCTAGACACAGTAGTCACCCTGCCTGCACTGCCACGCATTATCCCCATCGACAACCCCCCCTCCTCTCGTCCTTCTTGCCCCCCCCCTCCTCCAGTCTCGTTGACCTGCTACCCAACCACCTCCGAGCGGCCATGGAGGACGCCATCACCGGCGCTCTAGACACAGTTGTCAACACGGCCAACACCGCCCTGCAGGCGTTGCCGCGCATTGTCCCCATCGACGGCACGGCGGCTCTCGACGCCACTCTGCCCGCCGACCCCACCATCGACGGTCAGAGCATCTCCCTCGCGTGCCACGGCCGCTTCCTGCCCTCCACTCGTGATCCCACTGCTGCTCATGCTCATGCTCCAGCTGATGCTGATGCTGATGCTGACGCCAGTCTGCCATCCACCCTTGCTGCTGCTGCTGCTGCTGCTGCTGCTGATGTCAGCGGGTGGAGTCTTGGCGGTGGGGAGAGCAGCAAACAAGATGCTGATGTCAGCAACAGTGGGGGCGTGAGAGTATTGCAGGAGGGTGGGGTGGTCAGCAGCAGGGGTGGTGTGGAGGCAGGGAAGGGAAGAGGAGAAGGAGAGAGGGAGGTGGCTGTGGATGGAGGATGGGGGGAGAGAGGGAGTGAGGGAGGGAGTGTGGTGGGGCCTGCAGCGTGTGTGGGGGAGGGGGACGAGTGTGGGGAGGCAGGGCAGATGGTGGCCCTTTCTCTTTCCCAGCACCTCGTTGCCTCCGCCAGCCAAGTGTACTATGAGGTACGCGTTGCAATGATTGCGTTAGTCAGACAACTGTGCTGCTGCATGTGGCATTCCCTCCCCTTCCGTCCGTCCGTTTTCCCTCCCCTTCCTTCCCTCCTCCCCACACCCTCTCACCCTCTCACTCTCTCACTCTCTCACTCTCGCAAGCCTGTGCCCTCTCCTCCACCAGAGACCACCTCTCCGACTCCTTCCCTTGGAAGCTCCTCAATACCAAGGGCCTATGACCATCTTCGCCTCTCGCCCTCTCCCTTTGTGCCCCTCCCACCTACCTCACTTCCTCCCCTACTTCAGGCCGGCTGGTGCCCTCGCGCACACCATAGACCACCTCTCGGACTCCTTCCCTTCAAGGTTCCTCAACACCAAGTGCCCTGCACCCGTTTCCCATCCCTCCTCTCTCCCTCTCCTATATTCCCTTTCCCTTTCCTCTCCTCCCCTACTCGCAGGCCGCTGCCCTCGCCCACACCATAGACCACCTCCCAGACTCCTTCCCCTGGAAGCTCCTCAACACCAAGGGCTGGCGCTGGATCCTTCCCAGAATGTTCCGCGAGTACCCTGACGCCGACCTGGTCTTCCGAGTCAACGCTAGTCAGCCGCCCAATGCCACGCTGACACCTGGTGGGATCGGATTGGAGGTCGACGCACTGCTCACTGTAACCGTGTTACCAGGGAAGACATGGAATCAAACGGATGTGATTGGTGTGAAAATGGTTGCTGTATGCGCGGGGACAGCTACAGTGGAGGGGAATAACATCACCGCTGCAGTCCAGCTGGTAAAATTCCAAGCACAAGAGCAGTGGAGTCTTGTGGGAAACATCCCGACGCACATTCTCCAGGCAATAGTCTCGGCTCTCTCTCGCACCGTCCTTATCCCTCTGCTTAACCATCGCCTGCGTTCCGGCTTCCCCCTGCCCTTCCCTACTGGCATCTCCCTCGCGAATTCCTCCGTCCATTACTGTCACGGCCGCTTGCTTGTGTGCTCGGATCTCGTCTACAGAGGGGGTTTGTTTGGGAAGGATTAGGTGATACACGTATGAAGGAGAAAGTCGGTTCACATGCAAAATTGTCAAGTTGCCACGTTAGTTTGTGGTGTAAAGTAACGTGTAGCATCTCTTCTAAACGGCTTCATAAGATGCATGCTTCGTCTCATCAAATGCTTCTATGGTTTACCGAGACACAGCTGTCTGGTCCCAGCAAGTCGTACGCGATATGAGCAGGAGCTCGGGCTGAGCATCCTTTCAGCCCCTGGCTTACAGAACACCACTTTCAGCTAACTTACGCCAACGTCACGAGATCAGTCACCTAATTCACATGGCGACTACTAAAAAGCCTAGATCTTCGAGCGTGCCGTCAGGGTTACGTATGACCACCACGGGCGGAACATTCTCTTTCGCCGAGATCGTCGGCTCCTGAGAGACAGCGTTACTCCTGTACTGGTGCGGATGGGCGAGGCTTCTGTCAGGAGCACTATTTGAGACACCTAACACGCTGCGGTCGTTTCGCGTTCGCATGAGCATGTGACTCGCGTTGCGGCGGCCTTGCGACGTAGCAGGAGGAGTAGCGTACGGGAGCGCGAATCGTGCAGGGTTCATAATCGACTGCACATTGGCCAGTCTCGCGTACTCTGGTTGTCCTCGCCGCGGCAGGGGAAACGCCTTGCCTGCTCGCACGTGCACGTGTGCGATTCCGCGAGTGGTGCTCTGTCGCCCGGCGACCCCGCTGGGTTGAACAACGTCGTACGAGCCCTTTACCAAATGGCTGGCGACGTTTCCTTCAAGGGAAATCGTCGCACGGCCAACCGATTTGGAATGTAGGGGCGTCGCGGAGGAGTATAAGTCAAGCAAGAGCCGTCGATATCCCTGTTGCTTCGGCGACTGCTGCTGCTGCGATGGTAGCTGCGGCTGCGGTATAAGCAAGGAAGCATCCACTAGGAACGAGGCGGCGCCTGAAAACCGACTGTGGGGATCCTTGACGGCGGGTGAGACGATCTTCTTCAACGGCTGGTCGTTCTCGAGAGATATGACGGCAATATTTACGGGCAGGTCCGTCTTCCAAAAAACTGATACTGGGATAAGCTCCGTTGCCTCCCATGATTGCATGGAACGCGCTAGAGTGCTCATATGTCAGCTTTAAGGGATCGCTAAAATTAGTTGTGGGCTGTAAGCCACTAAACTGGAGTCTGACCCGAGGGTTCAGTCTTCTGAAAGCAAATAACTACGAACGGCAGCTGGAGAACCTCTGAGAGCACGTCTAGTTCCTGAACCCACGGGCGAAGGATACGAGGCGAAAGGACCTCTTTTTCTCGTGAAGTGCCTCGGAATCAGGTAGGGGTAGTTAGAACGTGGTATGTATTGTCGCAGAGGGGAGTGTAGGAGCTGAAGGTGCGTGCTGAACGATGCGCTAGGCGTCGCGGAAAGTGTCGCATAATGGGAGTTGAGCTCGTCGCTTTCAATGGGGATTCATCCCTTGGTGCCAGTCGCATTTATCACGCGGATTCGAAATTCGGTTGCTCGGGTCGCGCTTCCGTCGCACGAGCTTCGTCGCCGATGAGGAACGGCAAATCACCGTTTGTCTCGCAGGTGTCGGTGTGTCGTTGACGACATGCGACGACCTTGATGAATGTCGGTTAGTCGTCAGCGCGGTGGTTCGCGATGGTCTGGTGGGGATGGCGAAGTCCGAACAATCTTCTCCGCCGACCACTCTGTGTTCACCGAGCCCTGGCACTAATTACTTGGTAACACATGTCAAGTGCCCTGGACAAGGTAACTATTTCATAAAAGCGTACGGAGTGTGCTCTTGAATTGTGGTCAGTGACATACATACCGGTATTTGAGTGGGGTCCATGGATTTCGACTTTTACCATAGTATACACGCAATAGACCAGCAATGGAAAGCCGAAGTGAGGCACAATCTTGTGAGTGTAAAGCCAAATAACAGAATGGGTGTGTGAATGTTGAGGGGTTGCTATTGATTGAGATGTTCAACAGCTGTAGTCATTGATCCACTTGCTGGATTATGCTTCAGATTGTTGGGCTGATAAAAGCCCTTAGGATCCTTTTCAGAGACTAAGTCCCAGCTGTAGAGACTTGAGACTTTGAGTAGTGCAGCGGAAGTTTGAGACAGTTGAACCCTTGTACTAGTATGTGAGAACAAGTGATTGATTAAAGAAACAAGCATACAGCAATATATAGAAGATAAGAAAGCAGTTGTAGAGTACAATTACAGGAACGGTTTATCGAGTCGCACAGCGACTCGATTGCCGCTTCGGTTACCATCCGTGATGTTGTAACGGTCAGTCGCAACCTCCAGTTGCGACCTTTCGAGTCTTTTCGCATTCTTTGTCCGCCCCCTCATGTAACCTCCGTTGACTCGCGTGCTCCCTTGTAGTCTTCCTCGAGTGCAGTGTTACACTTCAGAAACGCTCAAGTCCTTTGAGATATTTCCAACACAGATGATCAGGAATCAGGAGAACCTCCAGATCAGTGTTGTTAGGTGCGCACGTACCCAACTGAATCAGTGGACCCAGGTTGGCCTCGTGCTCTTTACCAGGACAGCAGGGATGATGCTATCATGCGATGACATAGCAAACGTACAGTAACAATATTGGTCAATAGAGCGAGGTGGGCCCAAAAACCAAGCAGAATATCCCAAAAAAAATCTGAAGTACAATAATGCGCAGTGCAGTTACTAAGGACTTGGTGAGGTGGGACGTTTGCCCACAACCAGCTTTACATCAGCTGAATCATTGAATAGAAGCGATTCTATTTATCATACAGAGTTTCAGCCACGGACTTTTCCCGAATCCTATTTGACGCATCGCACTCAAGCGAAGTTGAGGGTTCTAGAGCCCAAAGTGTTGTTGGCCGAATCTGCAAGGATAACCTTGAACCGCGCCGGCCACCTGGCCATCGTGCTCAGCGTACGCGTTAATGCAAGCGGCGCGGCACTCGCTGCGACGGTTCCCGAATACGCGTTACTGTTGAATACAGCACCGGTGCCAGTGTACTGGTAACCCGTTACAATCCCGTCCTGTTTATCGTACTTGACGTCCCACACACCCGGAGGGAAAATAACATAGGGAGTATCATCCGTGGCGTTGACGAGCGTGTGTTGGAAAGGCGGAAGCAGGGTGCCGTTGGTGGTGGTGAGGACGGTCTCGAAGGCGATATTGTATTTGTTATAGTAGGTGTAAAGCGAGAGCTTCACATTCGCGGAAAACCCGCCGTTGATGAAAGTCGCCACTCTTCCTGCGGAAGACAAGGGGAGAAATTGGGGAAGAGGGTGGGGGGAGAGGGAGCGGGTTGTGGGGGAGGGAGCGGGTGGGGGGGGGAGAGAGGATTCAGGACACGGGCGCGGGGGTCGGGAAGGGGAAGGGGGGGGAGGGGGAGGGATTCCTCCTAAACGGAAAAAGAAGAAGAAGAAAAAGAGTGACGTAATGGGTGTACACGCAGGCAGAACAGGGACACATGTCCGCCGCAACGGTTATCGCAAATGCCGAGAAAGAATCATGATCCGGGATCGGGAAAGCGCACTCACTTTTCAGCTTTCCGAGCTTCTGGGCGTCTGTGGCGGTTGCACCTGCCGCATAATGGAGGGAAGTTAGGCAAAGAGAGGAGCATGATGAGTGCGAATCAAAGGGTGTTCACTCTTTCGTTGGAGTATAGAAGCTGACGAGACGTTTCGGAAGTAGAGTTGCACTGCTTTCAATGGTTTCGACGACGCTCTCCGAACGCGTGAAACTTACAAGCTACTAATAAAAGGGCCGTCAGGAATGCCTGTAGAAGCCGTGTCTTTGCCATGATACACCGTGGCCTAGGAAGCAGAGCTTAGCTCCTCGACGATTTTTTGGCAGATATTCAGCTCGTTCGCTAACAATGCTGCTCAGGTGAGATGCTACTACAGGCGATTGGGTATCAGTCTGTGATCTAGCACTTCAAAACAAAACAGAAATGGGTCAATGGAGCGCTGTTGGGGGAGTTGTGCCATTTAGGCTTGTGAAGGAGTGTGGGGAAGGGGACTTGGGGTGTGGTGTGGGTGGGGTGCTGGCTGGGCGGTGCTGATGGTGAGTTGAAATTCTGGAATTTCTGGAGGGATGCACAGGCGCCGCACATTGCGGTTGTGAAAATGTGCCTTCAATTCGAAACAGAGCCAGATCCGAGGCGCGCAAATGTTGTGATTCGTCGCATGGGTGTCGGCTGTCGGTTGCCCTCGTTTGAGTGGTGGCGGTGGAGGTACAGCCAGTCGCATGCGAACTCATGAGGCGTCGTTGGGGTGGTGCGATGGGCCCAATTTCGCGACGGGGACTGTGGAAGCCAGCATGACAGTCGCAAGGGCTTCGCAGGCGACGAACGTGAAGCAGCACAATTTGGCGCTTCACATTTCTCAAAACACAGCCACGCACGAAACTGTCCTATGACGCACCCGTAACCCTCGATGTATCATAGTAACTCTCTTGAGTTTCCTGGCACGGAATGCTTTCGCAAATCTCGTCGCGAGGCTTAAGTGCTCGCAATCCACGACACGTGGAACTTGACTGTTACAGCAGCAGGGTTAGTTGGACCCGATCAAAACCACGCGAGAACACTTTCGGCGGGGCTGCAGTTGCCCGTGTGTTTTGCGTGCGAAAACAGCCACGCGCCACTCTGAAGCAACGTTCCTCCTGCAGTTGGCTGAAGCTGTCGGCAAACCATTCGCGAGAGCATTAGCGAGATTCGCGGGGGAAGCAATGGAGCCAATGCTGCGCACAAATAGTGGCGCGTGCAGGCGCTCATTCCATTCAATCCATTTCAGCACAGCAATCGCGCTCACACCAAGATCAGTCTCCCAGGCCTGCCTCGCTGTCTGCCACTTTCCTGCTTTGCTCTGCACCTGGATTTGTGTCTCCCTGCAAACCCTAGCGCGGATGGCAGACGATGAGAAGCCTAAGGTGCTTGTCGAGATTCGCTTAGAATCCGCCAGTGATTTGCGCGACACGTCGTGTCTCCGCCCGCTTATTCCCTACGCTACTGTGTGCTTGTACGGTAACACCAAGCACCGCCAGCCCATTGGTCCCGCGTTTCACGGCGGTCCTTGCCCAGTCTGGAACAACGCAGTTGTGAAGTTCTTAGTCGACGAGGCGCTACTCTCCGTCGAGCCTCACGCACCTGCTCATCTGACCGGGCGCGAAGCGAACTTCTGCCCGTTCGCCCTAGTCGAACTCTTCAAGTCTAAATCGCGACGGAAATGTTTAGGCTTCGCCCTTGTCCTGCTCGAGCCGGCAATTCGAAACCATGGCGGCCCGTATTCTGCCACGTGTAAGCTCTCCAGAATCGGGTGGGGTGGCGTCTCCGCAGCAGGGGAGGTCAAAGTCGAGGTGACAGTGGAAAAACCGTCCTTCGCGCCTGCGAAAGGAACTCCTGGATTTGATGCTTTCTCTCGAGTGCCCCCTACGCTGTCGGTATACCGTGAGGGAAAAGCGCCGCCGGTTAAAGGTCAAATTGTGAGAAAGAGCGGCCACCACCACCGCCACAGTAGGAGCCTTTCCTTCGACGCTGCGGCCTTTCTTGCACTGGATATCGGAACCGAGTGTTGCGAGGATGCGGTCGAGTGCTGTGACAATTCTTATGCGGGAGCGGCAGACGAATGCGGGGACAGGGGGGGAGGTGGATGGTTCAGCGGATGGGGTGATTCTGGAGGATGTGATTCTGGCGGAGGTGGTTGGGGTGGAGGTGACTCTGGCGGAGGCGGTTGGGGTGGAGGCGACTCAGGCGGAGGGGGCGGTGGGGGAGATGGCGGCGGTGGCGGAGGTGGAGATTGAAGACAAAAGGCTCGCCACCTTATGTTGCTCTAAAATGTATATATCTATAGAGTGCTATGAGTTATGAAATAAATATTTGGTTCAGGGTTAGGTTATGGAACATGTGTGGTGTAATATGTACCCGGTCCAGCTGTGCTGGTGGGGCGACGTAAGAAAAGCAGTTTCATGCAGATCCGTTTCTTCCGCGAAGAAGTTCTTGCCATCCCCCATTGAATGCAATTGTTCGGGTCTGCGTGGGCGCGCTTCGAAAAACGACCAGCTGGGCTGCTGCTAGGGGATGTGGCGCGCAACTGTCGCTTTCCGAACCTTTCTGTACTGTACAGTCTCTTGGTTTCTAGCTGCCAATGGTTTTTCGTTATCTACACTTCGCTCGCTAAAATATGCACAAGCAGGTCGCAAAAGCAACTCATCTCATAAGATTTTTTTCTAACCCACGGGCTCCGAAACTTGAGCCAGGGGGCAGCTGTTGTTGATGCGCTCCAAATCTCCTAAACTCGCCCCTGCGCCGCACTATATTGGCTGGATCAGCAAGACTGTTCCCAACGGGTGGTTCTTGACGTGGCAGCTGCCACGATTCGCCACTCGTCTGTGCTTTCTGCTTCGGTGGAAATTGGCGTTTCTGCACTCCAGTTGACGTAACATGTGGATGAGTGATCCTGATATTACATGAGCTGACGTGTAAGTTGCTCGAATACCAAATATCAACCTTGGAAATAATTACTCGGAGTGGTCAGATCTTGCCGAATTGCCCAATTGCTGAACTGCCAAGGATTTCACTATGCTGATGTGTTGAGCGCGCAGTGGTCTGACTCTGCCCCCCGCCACTTGACGACTTTTCGCGATCCCTATCCAGTTCGTCAGTGGTCACGGGCAGGGGGTCCCTTCTGAGCCACAAACGCACGCCAATTTGCGGGACGCTTGGCCCTCCGTTTCGCTCGAGCTAAGGATTCGAATTTTGAGGAGATGAAGCAGGCGAAGCAGGCTTGCTAGCTTGCTTGGGCCTCCCTTCCTGAAAGACGAAAGCGATGCCTGCGGGATGGGAAGGTTGTGCTTTTCCCCCTCTTTCCCCAATTCTCTCCCCAAGCGTTTCGATTCGACTCACTCACTCCCTCCGAACCCATGGCGGGTCAGTGAGTGACTGCTGTCAAGCACACCTACCACGGAGCTGAGCCGAGGGCCAGGAGTGTGTCGCATCCCAGCGGATGCTCTCAAAACCACCCATCTGCTTCCGTTTTTTCACCATCCCTCAGCTCTGAGACTGGGAGAAACGCTCTGAGAGCCACAAACCGGGCAGCCCTCAGGCGTGGGACTGCCGCAGCGTTTCTGACCACTTCCTTTCTGCTTCAGCGAGTCACACAAGCTCGCAGCACCACAGTTAGATTCTTTGTCTCGTCCTCTACGGGACGACGGCGGGTAGTTCTCTCTTGTTCCTCAACGACGACCATCATCCAAATCGCGCGCCAGATTTCTGACGCGAGACTGCGACTAGCCGAGAGAGACGAGGAGGAATATTAGCCAATAGAAATCTCTCTTCGAACGAACGTCGTCAACTCTCGGTGCTGCCGTATCCTATTTGTTCTCCGCTGCTGCGGTCTGCCATCAGTCATTCCGCGTTTCCAAATTCCAACCTGTCATATCGACATCGAGTTAGTGGCAGCTCATCGGCCAGTTAGGACTTTCGAAGGTGTTTTGGGACTTTCGGCCAGTCAGGACTCAGAAATCAGCCAGTAAGGACTTTCTGCTCTCTCTCCTCCCTCAGTCAGCATCATCACGGCAGCAAGAGAGCATTCCCTCAAGACGGCATCGATCCGTCATATCTCACGAGCTGTCCCAGAGATTTTTCATCATTTCTTGATTTCGAGGCCTTATTCTCGAGTTCCCCTCCTTAGCGTCGCGCGCCGAGCCGGTCAGTTCTGAGTACCACGTGTCACCTCGTCAGCCGCTCCGGCTCCAAGGCTTGCCGAAAGCCCGTGCTCGAAAATTCGAGGAGATTCCACAAACCACATTTCGAAGGGTTTTTATAAACCGGCACAACTCGACGCTTACCTATTTGACATAGGTCTCTTTCCATCCGGCGTCTATTTCGTACGCGCCTCGCGAACAGATGGACGCGGAGATTCTTATCCGCGACCAGCTCGATCTCGGCGACATGGCGGATTTCATCGCAGGCGACGCCTGCGACTTCGGCGACTGCTTTTCCGACGACGAGTTCGACGTGGACGAATTGGAGCGACGCATGTGGAAGGATCGCCTGAAGCTCAAACGGATTAAAGATGGCCAGAAGGCCAAGGACGGCGAGGTAACTACGGCGGATGAGCACGCGAATGACGCGGCGGGGGATGCGGCGGGAGACGCGCCGAAGGACGCGGCGGCGGCGGCGGAGAACGAGCAGCGGACGAGGCAGCGGCAGTCGCAGCAGGACCAGGCGCGGCGGAAAAAGATGTCGCGCGCGCACGACGGCATTCTTAAGTACATGCTCAAGATGATGGAGGTGTGCAACGCGCAGGGCTTCGTGTACGGGATCATTCCCGAGAAGGGGAAGCCAGTCGGCGGAAGCTCCGATAATCTCCGCGCGTGGTGGAAGGATAAGGTTCGGTTTGACCGCAACGGCCCCGCCGCCATCGCGCGCTACAACGCGGAACAGGCCGCCACTTCCGCCGCCGCCGCTACTGGGGGGAACGGCAACGCGTTTCCCGGCGGGATGATCCTCGGCGCGGGCGGAACCGGCGGAACCGGCGGAATCGTCGGAATCGGCGGGATTTCTTCCGCGCTGGCGACGCCGCAGACGCTGCAGGAGCTGCAGGACACGACGCTGGGGTCGCTGCTGTCGGCACTCATGCAGCACTGCGAACCCCCGCAGCGCAGATTCCCCCTCGAGAAGGGCGTTCCGCCGCCCTGGTGGCCGTCGGGGGACGAGCACTGGTGGCCGCAGCTGGGGCTGACACGCGGCAGCGGACCGCCTCCTTATAAAAAACCCCACGATTTGAAGAAGGCGTGGAAGGTGGGCGTGCTGACGTCAGTGATTCGGCACCTGTGCCCTGACGTGGCACGGATAAGGAAGCTAGTGCGGCAGAGCAAGTGCCTGCAGGATAAGATGACGGCGCGGGAGAGTGCCACGTGGAACACGGTATTGGACCAGGAGGAGGCGGAGATTCTTAAAGCGCAAGGGCGGCTCGAAGACGCGGCGAAATTCGACCCGTTTGCCGCCGGGTCGCCTGTAAGGGCCGCGGGAGATGGCGGGATTGGCGGGGAAATCGGCGGAAGCGGCGGAATTGGCGGGATTTTTGGAGTGGTCGGGGGAGGAATCCGCGCAACGGACTTCACGAGCATGGATACGAACGCGCTTCTGGCGGAGATTTTGGGCGGAGAGATGGGTGCCGGGGGGAAAGAAACGGGGGAGGAAAAGCGGAGCGACAGGTTCTCCGCGCCCGCCTCTGCTGCTGGTATCGGGGCGGATTATAACGAGTACGCACCTGAAGAAATTGGCCGCTCGGCAGGCAGAGTCAAGACGGAGCAAGAAATTTTAAATGCCCCCGCTATAATGTACTCCGGTACAAGCAACGTCACCAGTGCTGCTGCTACTGCTGCTAACTCGCTTACACAGGCTGGAGCGAATGTGACCCCAGAGCACCGAGTTTTCCTCTGCCCGTTCGACCGCTGCCCGAAACACCAGTGGAGCAATGCCTTTGCTGACCGGAATGCCCGGAACCTCCACCAAGCCTCCTGCCCGTTCCGCCCAAAGCTCTCAGGTTCGGGTGGGCCTGCTCCTGCCGGTGCTACCGGTGGTTCTAACAATGGTGGTGCTAATAGCGGTGGTGGCATTAGCAACGCCATTCGCAGGAGTGCCAGTGCCTCCTCCTTCCTCCCTGCTGCTCATCCCGCCACCGTTGCTGCCGCCGCCCCCGCCGCTGCAGCTGCTGCTTCTGTTGGTACTCCTGGCAGCACTGGCAGTGCCACTGGCTCTGCTGCTACCGGTTCTGCGACTGCTGGATCTCCCCTTGCTGCTGCAAGCTCTGCTGGCAGCACCAAGCCGTCTGGCAAGGACCCTGCCGCCTTCGCTACAGCTGCCGCTACAGCCGCCGCCATCAAGGCCAGCATGCAGCAGGCGCAGCACGGCCAGCAGAGTCAACCAAAGTCAAGGCTCTCCACCTCCTCCTCCTCCCGCGCCCCTCCCGCCCCCACTGCTGCTAACATGGCAGCCGGCCACCCTGTGAACCAGCCTCCTACCTTCCCCTATAACAGCCACCACCACAATCACTATCAGCAGCAGCAGCACCACCACCAGCATCAAGCGCAGCTGCTGAGGCAAGGAAGCTTCCCGGGTGATTCCTTCCATCCGCCCCCTGCTATTGGCATGCCCACTGGAGCTCCTCCGGGCAGCGGGCAGTTTGGAGAAATGTTTCCGGGGATGATGTTTGGGCAGCCCGGTGGTATGATGGGCATGGCGGGAATGCCGCCACCATCCATGCACCAACACATGGCACATGCAGCTGCACATGCAGCCCATCCCTTTGCCTTTAACATGCCCCCCATGGGTCATCATTTTCCTGCATACAGCAGCATGGCTGGTGGCATTGCTATTGGTCAGCAGCAGCAGCAGCAGCAGCAGCAGCAGCAACAGGGAGAGGAGATCCGGCAGCAGCAGCATCATCACGATCAGCAGCAGCAGCAGCTGGAGAAGCGGAGGAGAGAGTTGAATCGGCAGCAGCTGCAGTTGCAGAGACAGCTGCAGCACGAGCAGCAGCAGCAGCGACACCAACAGCAGCAGATGGCACGATTGAGTGAGGAGAAAGCAGGGCTCTCAAGTGTCGGAGAAGCGGGGGAGAGTGCAAGGAGCGCTGGTGGGGTCGGAAGTGCCACCTGCAGCAACAATGCTCCCAGCAACCATGGCCTCAGTAAGAGCAACAGCAAGAGTAACAGCACTGGCAACTCAACCAACAATCACTTACCTCCTCCCTCGCTCCTCCTCCCTCCGTCCACGCATGTCCCTCCCTCCATCTCTCCCCGCCTCGCTGCACTTATAGCCCAGCAGCAGCAGCAGGAGGAGCTGATCGCCACCGTTGGATCGTGGGCCAAGGGCCAGCTCCAAACCAGAATGAAGCGCCGCGCTCTGTCCGACCTCCAAGGCTTGGTGTCCGGCGAACGCATGCTCGGCCGAGCCTTGACCGAGCCTATGGCGGAGGTCCGGGTAGAAGCGGGTGGGGGAGAAGGGAGTGGTGCCGAAGCTGGCGGATTGCAGTTCAGTGCCTTTGAGAGACTGACCGGAGAGGGTGGGCTGAGTGGTGCTGGTGTCGATGAGTTGAGCATGTGGGATAGTGGTATGGTGGGCAGTTATGGCACTGCTGCTGTTGCTGCTGGTGGCGCTGTTGCTGCCACTGCACCAGGTGGGAGTGGTGCTGCTGCTACTGCTGCTGCTGGCGTAGAGGGGCATGAGAGTTACTTTGGACTGGGTGATGCTGCAGCAGGGCTGGTGGGAGGGCATGATCCGATGAGGCTGATGGGGCACCTGATGGACGACGATCTGCACTACTTCACCTGCTAGGTGCTGTTCATGTGTTATGTGTCGTGTGTCATGTGTGGTGGCATGCACCCGTGGCCTAGCACAACCACCCATGACCCAGCAGCAGCAGCCCATGATGCTCGGATGAAGCTGATGAAGCTGATGGGTCATCTCACGGACGACAACCTGCGCTACTTCACCTGCTGACGGCTGTTGACCTCTCGGATTCTAACCTGAAGTGTCCACCACCTGAAATGTGTCTTTCTGTAGAGTAGCCTGTAACCTGTGAACACTTTTGCATGTTGCCCTTACTAAAGCCTATCAATAAAACCTTGGCATTCTTGTCACAAAACTTGCACAGGAAACGCTCCCAGAAAATATGCACTATAAACGCTCCCATACTTGCGGATCAACAATTCTGTAAAGCGATCGCAAGTTAATTTCGCGTGCGGACCTGGATACTTCGCCTCGCACGATCCTACGTGTACACCCCTCACTTTCAGCACAAAATTCACTTGGACTGCCCAAACTTGACCACACAAGTTTCAGTACAGTTGCTAACTCCTCGCCGCGCAAACCAGACTGGTGGGAAACGTGTGCTCCAATCACGAGCAAAGGAATTCACATACCGAAATTCGAAGCCAGCAGAAACACAAAACGAAATTCGTTTTTGTGCCAGACGCGTGCCGTATGTGGGTTTTCCGCTTTTTTTTTTAGTTCCGCTTCGTTGCACGTCGCGCGTCGGCGCGCTTATGCCACGCGGCGCTTGCTTAGCGCTTGTTGGGTGCTGTTGTTAACGTAGAAACGAATGATTACTAGAGGTGGAAACCTAGAACAAATACTAGTTGGTTGTGTCAACTTATACATATTATCTATGTAGAAGTTATAGGCTAGACTGAGGTATGCTTCTAGTGAGTACAACCAACTAGTATTTGTTCTAGGTTTCCACCTCTAGTAATCATTCCTTTCTACGTTAACATGGTATCACGCTTAGGTTAGGATCCCCCCGCCTACCGCTTCCGCCCGTCGCGCCTCCTAGGCCCCGTCGCGCCCCCTAGGCCCCGTCGCGCCCCCCCTGGGCCCCGTCGTGCCCGCTGGGCCCCGTCGCGCCTCCTAGGCCCCGTCGCGCTCCCCCTGGGCCCCGTCGCGCCCGCTGGGTCCCGTCGCGACCCCTAGGCCCTAACGCGCCCCCGCTGGGCCCCGTTGCGCCTCCTAGGCCCCGTCGCGCCCCCCATGGGCCCCGTCGAGCCCGCTGAGCCCCGTCGTGCCTCCTAGGCATCGTCGCGCCTCCTAAGCCCCGTCGCGTCCCCCCCCTCTGGGCCCCATCGCGCCCGTTCGGCCCCGTCGCGCCCCTCCTAGGCCCCGTCGCGCCCGCTGGGCCCCTTCGCGCTTCCTAGGCCCCGTCGCGCCTGCTAGGCCCCGTCGCGCCCCCCCTGGGCCCCGTCGCGCCCGTTAGGCCCCGTCGCGGCCCCCCTGGGCCCCGTCGTGCCCGCTGGTCCCCGTCGCGCCTCCTCGGCCCCGTCGCGCCCCCCCTGGGCCCCGTCGTGCCCGCTGGGCCCCGTCGCGCCCCTTAGGCCCCGTCGCGCCCGCTGGCCCCTGTCGCGCCTGCTGTTAGCGCTCGCCCGCCTGGCCTCCTCCTAGTGCCGCTCGGCCTCCTCCTAGTGCCGCCCGGCCTCCTCCTAGTGCCGCCCGGCCTCCTCCTAGTGCCGCCCGGCCCCTTCCTAGCGCCGCCCGGCCTCTCCTCAGCGCTGCCCGGCCCCTCCTCGTGCCCGACCGGCCCCAGCAGCACCAGCCTGGCCCCTCCCAGCACCAGCCCGGCCCTAGAGCACCTGCCCGCCTCCCCTGCTCGGCCTGCCGTGTCCTCTCGGGCCCTGTGTCTTCTGCTTGCCTGCGCTGGGACGCCTAGCTGCTGCCCTACTGGAGAGTGCTGCCGCCGTGTCCCCGCGCCGCTGTGCTCCTGTGCCGCTGAGGAGCTGTGCTGCTGTGCCGCTGTGTCGCTGAGGAGCTGTGCCGCTGACCCTGCACGATGGCTGACTTTGTGCTCCGCCTGGACGCTGAGGGCCACGCGGTTGACTTCGCCGCCTGGCTCTCCGATCTTCGCCGCCAGCTTACAGGTCAGCGCCAGGATGGCCACTCTCTGGTTGTCCATGCTGATGGCTTGCTCCCCCGTCCCCCTGCACCTACTCCCCTCCCTGCTGACCCCTCCTCTGATGACCGTGAGGCTTTCTCTACTGCTGCGCTAGCCTGTGCGGTCTGGGACTCACGCGATGCAGTAGCTCAGGTTGCTATTAGTCACGCCCTCCCTGTGTCTGAGCGCTCGCGTTTTGCTACTGTTGAAACGGCCAAAGCTTATTTAGACGCCGTTATTGCTCGCTATTCCACCCCTGCCTCCGCTTCTGCTGGCCGCTTGCTCTTTCCGATGCTGTTCCCAGACCTGGCTGCCTTCCCTACTGTCGCAGATTTTGCCACTCATTTGCGTGCCCTAGAGACTCGCTATCGCACTGCCAGCACTGCTGCCCAGCTCACTGCGCTCCCCCCTCCTTTCTGCATGACGCTCTATTTTATCGCTATGCGCCTGCCAGACCGCCTCGCTAGTGCTCGCGACCACTTTCTTAGCCAGCACCCGGGTGACCTCACCCTGACCGCCTTTGTCGACACCCTCACTGAGATCGAGACTCGCCAGCGCACTATCGCTCAGTCGAGCGGTGCGCCGGCAGTCTCTATCTTTCACGGTTGTGCCTCATCCCCGTGCACGTTCACTGACGTTTCGGCTGCGGTCGCCACGGCGACCCCTCTTACCGAGACGGCTGCTGCTGTCCACCCGCAGCAGCGCTCGCGTCGCGGTGGCCGTGGCCGCCAGGGAGGTAGGGGTGGTGACGCAGGTGGTAGTGGTCGTGGTGGTGGTGACGGTAGTCCGCCTGAGGGGACTACCACCGGTGGGCAGGAGCAGCAGTCCCAGCAGCAGCAGGACCAGCCCCAGCCGCAGCCGCCGTCCCAGCAGCACCCGCCGCAGCCGTGGGCTCGTCTCCCGCCTGGTTGGCCCGGCACCTCCGGAGGCGGTGGCCGTGGTGGCGGCCCGCGCAGCTTGGCGTCTACCAGTGGCTCCAGTGCTGTGACCTGCCAGTACCAGCTTCAGACCGGGCCTCTCCGCGGCACTCTGTGCCGCCGCCCGCACCCGACCGCCCACTGTTTCCGCCGCCTCGACGATCTTTTTCGTCGTCGCTTTGGCCCGGCCCCGGACCTCCCTGACTGGCACAGCCTGCTCCGCCAGGGCGTGCCGATCTTTGAGTTAGACATGGATCAGATAGGTGCTGCTTTGCATGCTTTGTATGCTGACGCTTCTAGTGTTGATGGATCTTACTACCATGTGTACTCTAGTTTAGGTGTTTCACCCTTGTGTAGCTTAGCTTCCCCTGCTGCGACAGGCGTAGGACTGCCTAGGTTGCCTAGTCTAGTCGCTGCACCGGCTCCGTCCGCGGCCTCCGCCACTGCGTCGCTGTCCTTCACTCTCGACTCTGGTGCTTCTGCCTGCTTCTTCCGCGACCGTTCCACGCTCACGCCGCTTGCTGCACCTGCTGTTGTCTCTCTCGCTGACCCCTCTGCGGGTCCGGTCGTCGCGCGCAGTTCTACGTCCCTTCCCTGTCCGGCAGTTCCCTCGGGCTCCCTTACAGGCCTCCACGTTCCCTCGTTCTCCAGGAACCTGGTTGGTGTCGGCTGTCTCCAGGACCTCGGCGTCACCACCACGTTCCCCGGGCACGAGCGGTTCGCTGTCTGTTCTGAGGCTGTCTCAGGTTCCCCCCTTGCGACGTTCCCCCGGGACCCGGTGTCCGGTCTGTTTACCCTACACACCGCTTCCCCCCCGGTTGGTGCGTCCTCCCAGGTCGCTGCAGCTTGCTCGTGTCGGTCCCTCACTCACCCCTCCCTTCTCTGGCACCACCGCTTAGGTCACCCTGCTCTCCCGCGTCTGCGTCACATGTCCCAGCACGGTCTTGTCTTAGGTCTCCCCGCGTCGCTCCCTGCCCTTCCTCCCTCGACTGCGCCACCGTGCACGCCTTGCGTCGAGGGTCGGCTCCGCCGTGCTCCTCACTCCTCCTCGCTGCGTCCTGCTACTGCCCCCCTTCAGACCCTGCACTTGGACGTTTGGGGCCCTGCCCCCGTCCCCGGACCGCGCGGTGAGCGCTACTTCCTTGTGCTCGTTGACGACTACACGCGCTACACCACGGTGTTTCCCCTGGAGCGGAAGGCCGACGTGCCCGACGTTCTTCTCCCGTGGGTTGTAGCTGCGCGTCTCCACCGCGGTCTCCCCGTGTTGTGTCTCCACTCCGACCGTGGCGGCGAGTTCGCCTCTGGTCGGCTTGGACAGTTCTGTCGTGCGGAGGGCATCACCCAGTCGTACACGTTGCCGGACTCGCCACAGCAGAATGGGGTTGCTGAGCGCCGCATCGGCTTGGTCATGGAGGTCGCCCGTACCTCCATGATCCATGCCGATGCCCCCCATTTTCTGTGGCCGTTCGCTGTTCGCTACGCGGCTCACCAGCTTAACCTGTGGCCACGCTCCCAGCGGCCGCAGGTTTCGCCGACCCTCCTTTGGACCGGGTCCCCCGGTGACGCGTCTGCGTTCCACGTCTGGGGCTGCCTTGCTCACGTTCGTGCCTCTGGCACGGACAAGCTCACTGCCCGCACTGTCCCCTGTGTCTTCCTCGGTTTCCCCCTGGACTCGTCTGACTGGCTTTTCTACCACCCGCCGTCTCACCGCTTCCTCCACTCTCGTGACGTCACCTTTGACGAGTCCGTCTCCTTCTACCGCCGCTTCCCTCACCGAGGTCTCCCAGTTGCCCCCCCCTTTTCCTTGCTCCCTCTCCCACGGTAGCCCCTGCCCCTCTCCCGCCTCGTCCTGCCCCGTCTGGTGTCTCCCACGTCACTCCCCTCCCGTCGGTTGTCCCCGTTGAGGAGTCTGCTGACTCTGGTGGTACCCCCGGTCCGTCCTTGCCGCGTCCCCCTTCCCCAGTGCCTCCGCCCCCACTGTCGCAGTCGCCGACCCCGCTGCCGCCGCCGTCGCCGTCGCCGCCGCAGCCGTCGCCGCTGTCGCCGCCACTGCCGCCGCTGCTCTCGGCCCCTGGGGGTGCTGGTGTGGAGGAGGGTGTTCGTCCTGCGGCTTCTGGGGGTGCCGCTGGTGTTGGAGGGGGTTCTCGCTCTTGGGGTGTTGGTTCTGGGGGTGCTGCTGTTGAGTGTTCTGCCGACGGTCGTTCTGCCTCTGCTGGTC
This sequence comes from Closterium sp. NIES-67, assembly GCA_027943415.1. Classification (NCBI taxonomy): domain Eukaryota; kingdom Viridiplantae; phylum Streptophyta; class Zygnematophyceae; order Desmidiales; family Closteriaceae; genus Closterium; species Closterium sp. NIES-67. The sequence continues at coordinate 153,084 of BQMB01002418.1, forward strand.
CGAGAGTTCCGGCCCAGCCGTCGTCGCCGCCACAGCAGCCGTCGCCGCCGGTTTCCGCTCTCCGCCTGCTCGGCCTTCCCTCCCCGGACCGCGCGCCGGTGTCTCCCCCACCGCCTCCTGACCTCCCTGTCTACGGTCCTGTGTTCCCGCCGCCAGACTCGTCTCCGGCCCGTCTTCCTCCTCGTTCCCCTCCTGTGTCTCCTCCGCTGTCCCCTGACCCTACCCCTCCGTCTCACGTTTGGGCTCGCCGTCCCTCCCGTGCTCGTCCCGTCTCTCCTGTCCTGCCCACCCACCCTATGTTGCTCCGTTCCCACTCGTCTCGTCCTCCCCTCCTCCCGTCCCCTCCTCCCTCGTCCCTTGCTGTTGCACCTCCTCCGTTCTCTGACTACCTCCGTGCTGCTCGTCCCCTTGTCCCTCGGGTCCTTGCCTCTCTTGTTACCGACCCTGCTGTTCCTGTCTCGCGCCTTGACGCGCTTGTCGCTGCTGTCGCTGACTTCGCTTCTACCCGCCGCCTTGACTACGCTACCGCTCTGGTCTCTGACCCTGCCCGTCCTCTGTCCGTCGGGGGTGCTCCTGCCCTTGGCAGTGACGTCCTAGAGGACAGGCAGTACGAGCTGGCTTTCCTTTCCGAGGCTGCTCCCCATCTCTGCTCCATGCTGTTAGTCCCTGAGGGTGACCCAGACGCCTTCGACATCCCGACCCCTCGCACCTACGCTGAGGCCACCTCGGGACCTTGGGCCTCTCAGTGGATAGCTGCCATGGAGCAGGAGATGGCATCTTGGAGATCCACCGGCACTTACGTCGACGCAGTTCCCCCGCCTGGGGTGAACGTAGTCGATGGTCGGTGGCTCTTCAAGGTGAAGCGCCCCCCTGGAGAGCCGCCTGTCTTCAAGGCGCGCTACGTGGCCAGAGGTTTCAGTCAGCGCGAGGGGGTTGACTTCTTCCAGACCTTCGCCCCGACCCCGAAGATGACCACTCTTCGGGCGCTGCTACACGTAGCAGCACAGCGTGACTACGAGCTTCACTCCCTCGACTTCTCTACTGCCTTTCTTCAGGGCAGCCTACACGAGCAGGTCTACCTGCGCCGACCACAGGGCTTCACTGGTACCTTCCCTCCTGGGACCCAGTGGCTTCTCAGGCGCCCGGTCTACGGCCTGCGTCAGGCTCCCCGCGAGTGGCACGACACGCTACGTGCCACGTTAGCAGACCTGCAGTTCTTTCCGTCCTCTGCTGACCCTTCACTGTTTGTGCGTTCCGGCCAGACTCCGTTCTACATCCTTGTCTACGTAGACGACCTGGTCTTCGCTACTCCTGACAGGGACGCACTGGCCTCTGTGAAGGCTGAGCTGCTGAAGAGACACACCTGCACTGACCTTGGAGAGCTGCGTCGCTATCTTGGCCTGCAGATCTCTAGGGACAGAGCAGCACGCACCATCACTCTGACCCAGTCACACTTGGTGCGTCAGGTCCTTCAGAGGTTCGGTCTTCAGTTCTCCTCCGCACAGCCCACACCTCTACCCGTAGACCATGGGCTCTCTGCTCCCGTTCCTGAGGAGCCAGTAGAGCCCAGTGGCCCCTACGCAGAGCTGGTGGGTTGCCTCATGTACCTGATGACTTGCACTCGCCCAGATCTCGCATACCCTCTCAGCATCCTGGCTCGCTTTGTGGCTACAGGCAGACACCGACCTCAGCACTGGTCTGCCGCTAAGAGGGTTTTGCGTTATCTTGCTAGTACATCAGGCATGGGGTTAGTGCTAGGAGGACGCAGGCCAGTGGTCCTTACTGGGCACACAGACGCTTCTTGGGCAGACGACGCTGAGACGCTCAGGTCGTCGCAGGGCTACTGTTTCAGCCTTGGTTCGGGTGCTATCTCTTGGAGATCCACTCGCTCGTCGTCTGTGGCTCAGTCTAGCTGTGAGGCTGAGATCTACGCTGGTGCCATGGCGGCACAGGAGCTCCGCTGGCTGACCTTCTTGCTCACAGACTTAGGTGAGCGGCCTAGCTCTGCCCCGGTCCTGTACGCTGACAACAGGGCCATGATACTCCTGTGTCAGGAGCCTCGGCTTGAGGGCAGAGCGAAGCATATCCAGCTGCGGTACTTCCTCCTGCGCGAGCTACAGCAGCGCCGCCAGGCCCGCGTAGTTCACTTGGCCTCAGGTGCCAACACAGCTGATATCTTTACTAAGGCGCTTGCGCCTAAAGATCATCAGCGGCACTGTGTACAGCTTGGTCTTGTTCCTATAGCTGCTCCCCTGTTAGGATCCTGATTGTGTACTCTCTATTATATATGCTTGTCAGACTGGCCTTGTGGCCTTACCTCCAGTGGCTGGACTAGTAGTGCCACCCTGGCTTGCTTCAGTTTTGGTTGTATTCTTGCTGACTGGTCTCCAGACCCCTGCCTCAGTGGTTGGACTAGTAGTGCCGCCCTGAGCTGTTTGCTTCTTGTTTAGTTTCACCCCTTGTCTAGCCTAGGGGGTGTGTCAACTTATACATATTATCTATGTAGAAGTTATAGGCTAGACTGAGGTATGCTTCTAGTGAGTACAACCAACTAGTATTTGTTCTAGGTTTCCACCTCTAGTAATCATTCCTTTCTACGTTAACAGGTTGTACTCACTAGAAGCATACCTCAGTCTAGCCTATAACTTCTACATAGATAATATGTATAAGTTGACACACCCCCTAGGCTAGACAAGGGGTGAAACTAAACAAGAAGCAAACAGCTCAGGGCGGCACTACTAGTCCAACCACTGAGGCAGGGGTCTGGAGACCAGTCAGCAAGAATACAACCAAAACTGAAGCAAGCCAGGGTGGCACTACTAGTCCAGCCACTGGAGGTAAGGCCACAAGGCCAGTCTGACAAGCATATATAATAGAGAGTACACAATCAGGATCCTAACAGGGGAGCAGCTATAGGAACAAGACCAAGCTGTACACAGTGCCGCTGATGATCTTTAGGCGCAAGCGCCTTAGTAAAGATATCAGCTGTGTTGGCACCTGAGGCCAAGTGAACTACGCGGGCCTGGCGGCGCTGCTGTAGCTCGCGCAGGAGGAAGTACCGCAGCTGGATATGCTTCGCTCTGCCCTCAAGCCGAGGCTCCTGACACAGGAGTATCATGGCCCTGTTGTCAGCGTACAGGACCGGGGCAGAGCTAGGCCGCTCACCTAAGTCTGTGAGCAAGAAGGTCAGCCAGCGGAGCTCCTGTGCCGCCATGGCACCAGCGTAGATCTCAGCCTCACAGCTAGACTGAGCCACAGACGACGAGCGAGTGGATCTCCAAGAGATAGCACCCGAACCAAGGCTGAAACAGTAGCCCTGCGACGACCTGAGCGTCTCAGCGTCGTCTGCCCAAGAAGCGTCTGTGTGCCCAGTAAGGACCACTGGCCTGCGTCCTCCTAGCACTAACCCCATGCCTGATGTACTAGCAAGATAACGCAAAACCCTCTTAGCGGCAGACCAGTGCTGAGGTCGGTGTCTGCCTGTAGCCACAAAGCGAGCCAGGATGCTGAGAGGGTATGCGAGATCTGGGCGAGTGCAAGTCATCAGGTACATGAGGCAACCCACCAGCTCTGCGTAGGGGCCACTGGGCTCTACTGGCTCCTCAGGAACGGGAGCAGAGAGCCCATGGTCTACGGGTAGAGGTGTGGGCTGTGCGGAGGAGAACTGAAGACCGAACCTCTGAAGGACCTGACGCACCAAGTGTGACTGGGTCAGAGTGATGGTGCGTGCTGCTCTGTCCCTAGAGATCTGCAGGCCAAGATAGCGACGCAGCTCTCCAAGGTCAGTGCAGGTGTGTCTCTTCAGCAGCTCAGCCTTCACAGAGGCCAGTGCGTCCCTGTCAGGAGTAGCGAAGACCAGGTCGTCTACGTAGACAAGGATGTAGAACGGAGTCTGGCCGGAACGCACAAACAGTGAAGGGTCAGCAGAGGACGGAAAGAACTGCAGGTCTGCTAACGTGGCACGTAGCGTGTCGTGCCACTCGCGGGGAGCCTGACGCAGGCCGTAGACCGGGCGCCTGAGAAGCCACTGGGTCCCAGGAGGGAAGGTACCAGTGAAGCCCTGTGGTCGGCGCAGGTAGACCTGCTCGTGTAGGCTGCCCTGAAGAAAGGCAGTAGAGAAGTCGAGAGAGTGAAGCTCGTAGTCACGCTGTGCTGCTACGTGTAGCAGCGCCCGAAGAGTGGTCATCTTCGGGGTCGGGGCGAAGGTCTGGAAGAAGTCAACCCCCTCGCGCTTACTGAAACCTCTGGCCACGTAGCGCGCCTTGAAGACAGGCGGCTCTCCAGGGGGGCGCTTCACCTTGAAGAGCCACCGACCATCGACTACGTTCACCCCAGGCGGGGGAACTGCGTCGACGTAAGTGCCGGTGGATCTCCAAGATGCCATCTCCTGCTCCATGGCAGCTATCCACTGAGAGGCCCAAGGTCCCGAGGTGGCCTCAGCGTAGGTGCGAGGGGTCGGGATGTCGAAGGCGTCTGGGTCACCCTCAGGGACTAACAGCATGGAGCAGAGATGGGGAGCAGCCTCGGAAAGGAAAGCCAGCTCGTACTGCCTGTCCTCTAGGACGTCACTGCCAAGGGCAGGAGCACCCCCGACGGACAGAGGACGGGCAGGGTCAGAGACCAGAGCGGTAGCGTAGTCAAGGCGGCGGGTAGAAGCGAAGTCAGCGACAGCAGCGACAAGCGCGTCAAGGCGCGAGACAGGAACAGCAGGGTCGGTAACAAGAGAGGCAAGGACCCGAGGGACAAGGGGACGAGCAGCACGGAGGTAGTCAGAGAACGGAGGAGGTGCAACAGCAAGGGACGAGGGAGGAGGGGACGGGAGGAGGGGAGGACGAGACGAGTGGGAACGGAGCAACATAGGGTGGGTGGGCAGGACAGGAGAGACGGGACGAGCACGGGAGGGACGGCGAGCCCAAACGTGAGACGGAGGGGTAGGGTCAGGGGACAGCGGAGGAGACACAGGAGGGGAACGAGGAGGAAGACGGGCCGGAGACGAGTCTGGCGGCGGGAACACAGGACCGTAGACAGGGAGGTCAGGAGGCGGTGGGGGAGACACCGGCGCGCGGTCCGGGGAGGGAAGGCCGAGCAGGCGGAGAGCGGAAACCGGCGGCGACGGCTGCTGTGGCGGCGACGACGGCTGGGCCGGACACCGGGTCCCGGGGGAACGTCGCAAGGGGGGAACCTGAGACAGCCTCAGAACAGACAGCGAACCGCTCGTGCCCGGGGAACGTGGTGGTGACGCCGAGGTCCTGGAGACAGCCGACACCAACCAGGTTCCTGGAGAACGAGGGAACGTGGAGGCCAGTAAGGGAGCCCGAGGGAACTGCCGGACAGGGAAGGGACGTAGAACTGCGCGCGACGACCGGACCCGCAGAGGGGTCAGCGAGAGAGACAACAGCAGGTGCAGCAAGCGGCGTGAGCGTGGAACGGTCGCGGAAGAAGCAGGCAGAAGCACCAGAGTCGAGAGTGAAGGACAGCGACGCAGTGGCGGAGGCCGCGGACGGAGCCGGTGCAGCGACTAGACTAGGCAACCTAGGCAGTCCTACGCCTGTCGCAGCAGGGGAAGCTAAGCTACACAAGGGTGAAACACCTAAACTAGAGTACACATGGTAGTAAGATCCATCAACACTAGAAGCGTCAGCATACAAAGCATGCAAAGCAGCACCTATCTGATCCATGTCTAACTCAAAGATCGGCACGCCCTGGCGGAGCAGGCTGTGCCAGTCAGGGAGGTCCGGGGCCGGGCCAAAGCGACGACGAAAAAGATCGTCGAGGCGGCGGAAACAGTGGGCGGTCGGGTGCGGGCGGCGGCACAGAGTGCCGCGGAGAGGCCCGGTCTGAAGCTGGTACTGGCAGGTCACAGCACTGGAGCCGCTGGTAGACGCCAAGCTGCGCGGGCCGCCACCACGGCCACCGCCTCCGGAGGTGCCGGGCCAACCAGGCGGGAGACGAGCCCACGGCTGCGGCGGGTGCTGCTGGGACGGCGGCTGCGGCTGGGGCTGGTCCTGCTGCTGCTGGGACTGCTGCTCCTGCCCACCGGTGGTAGTCCCCTCAGGCGGACTACCGTCACCACCACCACGACCACTACCACCTGCGTCACCACCCCTACCTCCCTGGCGGCCACGGCCACCGCGACGCGAGCGCTGCTGCGGGTGGACAGCAGCAGCCGTCTCGGTAAGAGGGGTCGCCGTGGCGACCGCAGCCGAAACGTCAGTGAACGTGCACGGGGATGGGGCACAACCGTGAAAGATAGAGACTGCCGGCGCACCGCTCGACTGAGCGATAGTGCGCTGGCGAGTCTCGATCTCAGTGAGGGTGTCGACAAAGGCGGTCAGGGTGAGGTCACCCGGGTGCTGGCTAAGAAAGTGGTCGCGAGCACTAGCGAGGCGGTCTGGCAGGCGCATAGCGATAAAATAGAGCGTCATGCAGAAAGGAGGGGGGAGCGCAGTGAGCTGGGCAGCAGTGCTGGCAGTGCGATAGCGAGTCTCTAGGGCACGCAAATGAGTGGCAAAATCTGCGACAGTAGGGAAGGCAGCCAGGTCTGGGAACAGCATCGGAAAGAGCAAGCGGCCAGCAGAATCGGAGGCAGGGGTGGAATAGCGAGCAATAACGGCGTCTAAATAAGCTTTGGCCGTTTCAACAGTAGCAAAACGCGAGCGCTCAGACACAGGGAGGGCGTGACTAATAGCAACCTGAGCTACTGCATCGCGTGAGTCCCAGACCGCACAGGCTAGCGCAGCAGTAGAGAAAGCCTCACGGTCATCAGAGGAGGGGTCAGCAGGGAGGGGAGTAGGTGCAGGGGGACGGGGGAGCAAGCCATCAGCATGGACAACCAGAGAGTGGCCATCCTGGCGCTGACCTGTAAGCTGGCGGCGAAGATCGGAGAGCCAGGCGGCGAAGTCAACCGCGTGGCCCTCAGCGTCCAGGCGGAGCACAAAGTCAGCCATCGTGCAGGGTCAGCGGCACAGCTCCTCAGCGACACAGCGGCACAGCAGCACAGCTCCTCAGCGGCACAGGAGCACAGCGGCGCGGGGACACGGCGGCAGCACTCTCCAGTAGGGCAGCAGCTAGGCGTCCCAGCGCAGGCAAGCAGAAGACACAGGGCCCGAGAGGACACGGCAGGCCGAGCAGGGGAGGCGGGCAGGTGCTCTAGGGCCGGGCTGGTGCTGGGAGGGGCCAGGCTGGTGCTGCTGGGGCCGGTCGGGCACGAGGAGGGGCCGGGCAGCGCTGAGGAGAGGCCGGGCGGCGCTAGGAAGGGGCCGGGCGGCACTAGGAGGAGGCCGGGCGGCACTAGGAGGAGGCCGGGCGGCACTAGGAGGAGGCCGAGCGGCACTAGGAGGAGGCCAGGCGGGCGAGCGCTAACAGCAGGCGCGACAGGGGCCAGCGGGCGCGACGGGGCCTAAGGGGCGCGACGGGGCCCAGCGGGCACGACGGGGCCCAGGGGGGGCGCGACGGGGCCGAGGAGGCGCGACGGGGACCAGCGGGCACGACGGGGCCCAGGGGGGCCGCGACGGGGCCTAACGGGCGCGACGGGGCCCAGGGGGGGCGCGACGGGGCCTAGCAGGCGCGACGGGGCCTAGGAAGCGCGAAGGGGCCCAGCGGGCGCGACGGGGCCTAGGAGGGGCGCGACGGGGCCGAACGGGCGCGACGGGGCCCAGAGGGGGGGGACGCGACGGGGCTTAGGAGGCGCGACGATGCCTAGGAGGCACGACGGGGCTCAGCGGGCTCGACGGGGCCCATGGGGGGCGCGACGGGGCCTAGGAGGCGCAACGGGGCCCAGCGGGGGCGCGTTAGGGCCTAGGGGTCGCGACGGGAGCCAGTGGGCGCGACGGGGCCCAGGGGGAGCGCGACGGGGCCTAGGAGGCGCGACGGGGCCCAGCGGGCACGACGGGGCCCAGGGGGGGCGCGACGGGGCCTAACGAGCGCGACGGGGCCCAGGGGGGGCGCGACGGGGCCTAGGGGGCGCGACGGGGCCTAGGAGGCGCGACGGGCGGAAGCGGTAGGCGGGGGGATCCTAACCTAAGCGTGATACCATGTTAACGTAGAAACGAATGATTACTAGAGGTGGAAACCTAGAACAAATACTAGTTGGTTGTACTCACTAGAAGCATACCTCAGTCTAGCCTATAACTTCTACATAGATAATATGTATAAGTTGACAGCTGTCCCGAATGTATTTGTATGGGCAGCCAATCAGAGGTCCCTGTGCGACGCTGTGGTGGCACCATTGTTTCTGATCTTAGCGTTGAAGACCGGGAAAGGGGAACAAGAATGAATTTCGCGTTTCTGATTCTGATCCTACTTCGTAGGAATTCGCCCTTAAAGCGAGCGTACAGACCAAACTCAAGATTCAAAGGCTTTGAATCTTGAGTTGGGGGTGTTAAAATTATATAAGTTATAATTTAATATATGCTTGGTAGGTTGTTACTGAACCTTTCTGTAGGGGGTACAAACCCCTCCTTGTACTCCCCTCTCTTCCTAATCCAACTCCCTTTCTTCTCGACATCCTCTCACCTCCTAGATCCGTTTTTCCTCACGCCATTCCATGGCGGTCTTCTTCCTAGTATCCTAGCCAACCTAGCCTCCTAAGTTTAAGAACCTTTAGTCCCAAGTTTCTAAGATGGTATCAGAGCAGGAGATCCTCCCTGTTGGATCGCCTCCTCACGCTTCCGCAATTTACTCCTCGCTCTCATTAGCTCGAGCGGCCATGGCGGCCGCGTTTTGCTGCAGTGGCGACGTCGCGCTGCCACTGGCCGCGTCGTGCCGCGACCGGCTCGACGCGCTGCCGTGGCGTCGGGCCGTCGTTCTGCAGTCGCAGCGTCGACGTCCCGCTGCGGCATCGACGCTGCCTCTGCCGTCGCGACGTCGACGTCCTGCTGCAGCGTCGACGGCGCCGTCGGGCCGCAGCCGGTTGCGTCGACGCTTTGCCGTGGCAGCGTCACCTTGCTGCCGTTGCAGCGTCGGCGTGCCGCCACAGCGTCGACGCCGCGCCCTGGCGGCGTCGTCATGCTGCCGCGGCAGCGTGGATGGGCGGCAGCGGGCAGCACGCCGTCGTAACCGCCACCTGCCCGCCCTCCTGCCAGTAAGCGCCGCGCCACTTATGGCGCGTCGCTGAAGACTCGCCTCGCCCCGCCCCCTCCCCTCCCCCCCCCCACCTGCACCTGCTTCCCTTGCATCCCCCCCTTTCTTGCTGCAGCCGATGACTGCCATGTGAGGGACCTCTCCACCGCCGAGGAGACAGGACATGCCGCCGAGAGGGCGGGGGCCGCCGCACCAGCCTCTGTCGTTCGAGCCGCCGGCGCCGCCGCTGTTGCCGCAGGCCTGGAGCCGCCGCACACCGCCGCCGCCGCCGCCGTCGTCACTGTCGCTGCTGCCGCCATTGCCGTCTCAAGGGGCCGTGAGACCTACCCTCTTCCGGAGTCGTTGCGGCTCCTGCTGGGAATGGGGGTGCTGGGCTAGGGGGTGTGGGTGTGGGTGTGGGTGTGGGGGTGTGCGTGGGCTTGACACTACCAAGCCTAGGGGGTGTGTTAAAATTATATAAGTTATAATTTAATATAGGCTTGGTAGGTTGTTACTGAACCTTTCTGTAGGGGGTACAAACCCCTCCTTGTACTCCCCTCTCTTCCTAATCCAACTCCCTTTCTTCTCGACATCCTCTCACCTCCTAGATCCGTTTTTCCTCACGCCATTCCATGGCGGTCTTCTTCCTAGTATCCTAGCCAACCTAGCCTCCTAAGTTTAAGAACCTTTAGTCCCAAGTTTCTAAGAGGGGGTAGCGAAAATCGCGAGGGGCACAAGTGTCGCAAAAACGGGGCGGGCCCCACGCGAAAGGCTAGGGGTCTCGCGACGACTGTTAATGATCTCGCCAAAACTGGCGAGATCGCAAGGGTACAGCGGGCGACGCTGCCCGTCGAACACGCGAAAGCACTGTTCAGACAAATTGAAACAGTAAAACTCATTTACGGAGAAAAGCACCTACAGTGTTGCTAAAGCTCGTGAAAACGTAGAAACGTATAAACCACCACAATGCATCTACGTTTACACAAATACATATTTAAACAATGAAGCACACGACTTGAAAATATCAGGGATCTAGTTCCCACTGAGTGCAAAGTCAGGGTTTTAAAACGTACACAAACGAGAAGGGCGCGATCGTCATTTTTATTAGGCAAAAAGCAAGACACACAATGCAGCACGACCAAGGAAACCCCCACCAGATGTCACCTCTCCCCCCCACCAGAGCCTGCCTACCCCTCCCGAAAAACACGGGGAGAGGAGCACAGTGCTATGCTTCCCCCCTCACAGAGCTATGCTTCCCCCCTCTCAGCAATATGCTTCCCCCGTCACAGCACTGTGCTTCCCCCCTCACAGCACTGTGCTTCCCCCCTCACAGCACTGTGCTTCCCCCGTCACAGCACTGTGCTTCCCCCGTCACAGCACTGTGCTTCCCCCCTCACAGCACTGTGCTTCCCCCGTCACAGCACTGTGCTTCCCCCCTCACAGCACTGTGCTTCCCCCCGTCACAGCACTGTGCTTCCCCCCGTCACAGCACTGTGCTTCCCCCCTCACAGCACTGTGCTTCCCCCCTCACAGCACTGAGTGGGAGCAGGGGGTAAGACGGAATGGGAGCAGGGGTAAGACGGAATGGGAGCAGGAGGTAAGACGGAATGGGAGCAGGGGTAAGACGGAATGGGAGCAGGAGGTACGACGGAATGGTTTTAGGAAGGGATAGGCACGGGGATCATGAGGGGTGGCGTTGGAAGCGGTGGGTACGACAATAAGAGGGGGGAGAGAGGGGGGGGGGGGGGGGGGGGGGGGAGGGGGACAGTTGGACGGTCGCAAATAAGAAACCAGAGTGAGAAGGGCATTTGGAGGAGTGAGTGGAGGGGGCCAGAGAGAGAGAGGCGGAGAGAAAAAGAAAGAGAGAACGAGAGAGAGAGAGAGAGAGAGAGAGAGAGAGAGAGAGAGAGAGAGAGAGAGAGAGAGAGAGAGAGAGAGAGAGAGAGAGAGAGAGAGAGAGAGAGAGAGAGAGAGAGAGAGAGCATGAGTCCCTCCCTAGCTATTTAAGCTCTCTCCCTAGCTCATTCTTCCAGTTTAGTTTCCAGTTCTTTCTTTTCTCCAACCCTTGGTGGCGGGAGAGAGGAGAGAGAGAGCGAGAGAGAGAGAGAGAGAGAGCATGAGTCCCTCCCTAGCTATTTAAGCTCTCTCCCTAGCTCATTCTTCCAGTTTAGTTTCCAGTTCTTTCTTTTCTCCAACCCTTGGTGGCGGGAGAGAGGAGAGAGAGAGCGAGAGAGAGAGAGAGAGAGCATGAGTCCCTCCCTAGCTATTTAAGCTCTCTCCCTAGCTCATTCTTCCAGTTTAGTTTCCAGTTCTTTCTTTTCTCCAACCCTTGGTGGCGGCTCGCGTCGGCGGCCTTCGGCCGCCGACGCTCGCAGCGCGGCCTTCGGCCGCGCGTGAGGGGCGGCAAGGACACAAGGCTTCGGAGTCAACTACGACAACATCAAATACACACATCCGGGGTCTACAACCCGCCAACACTACACACGGCAAACAAGCATGGAGAGCCTGACAGAGCTTACCAGAGCGCTCACGCTAGAGCGCACTTCACCAACCAGAACCTACACACGACGGCAGCCCATCATGCGGCTTCGTCCGCTCCAGCCTCCTCAAGCAGGGCCCTCACATAGTCCCCCAGGAGCATCAGCGCTGACACGGCACCGCCAACGATGTCTACAGCTGCAGCCGAGTCTACGCTCGCCGATACTGTCCGCATCACGGCGAGCAGGCGCGGGTCCAACACGGTTCCCGAGGCGGGCGCAGGCTGCACTCGCGTGGACACGACCGCCAGATCCGCTGCAGCCATCGCGCAGCGATGGAGCGGATCGTGAGGCATCTTGCACGGGCTCACTGAGCTCCGTAGAACGGAGTGTGAGTCCGTCAGCATCTCCACAGCATACCCCATCGCCCTCTGCGCGTGCCAGAGCCGACGAAGCGTGGCGACTGGGATCGCAGTCTCCGCCAGCCGCCCCCTCCCCCGCAGGCGCTCCAGCTGCGCCCTCGGCGGCATCCGCAGCCCACCCGAGCGACGCCACCCCTGGTCCCCAGGAGGCGAGTCCTCGCCCGTGGATTCCGCTCCCCCCATCTCCGCTGCTTCTGCCCCCCCCTCAACTCCAGTCGGTGACGCCAGCGAACGGCGGGGGGGGACAAAGGGCGCTGTCGCCCGCCCGCCGAACGATACTGGTGCCTCCAACGGCGGTGGGCCACGGGACCATCCTACCACCGACACATCCGGGGGCGTCGGCTGCCAGGGCTGCAGTGTCTCCGCGGACCGCACGTCCAACCGACGCGGATCGAAGGGACCGGCCGAGGGAAGGACCGGCGGAGGTGGTGCGGAGGGAAGGGACGCCAAGAGGTGCGGGCTGTCGAGGAGCGGGAGCGCTGCCACACTGCGGGGAGGGAACGCCGGCGCCGGCGCCTGAGGAAGGGGTAACCGCACGGGCTGCGAGTGCGCCGGCTGGTACTGCTGGGGCGCCAAAAGCTGCGGAGAATACGCCAGAGCCTGCTGGGGTTGGGCGACACTGCGGAACAAGCCCTCGAGAGTCGCCGCGGCCCGCCCTAGGCGCCTCTCCGCTGCGGACCCACGGTTACTCCCCCCGCCAGCCCTCCAGCCGACGCGCTGGCCCGCACGCCCGCGCGGCGCCTGCGGCGTCCGGCGCTGCTGCCCCGGCCCCGCCTGGGGGCGGCGCTGAGGCGTCCCTCGGCGAGAGGGACGCTGCTGGTGCGGCGACTGATGCTCCTCGCCACGCGCCACTGGTTCACGTCCAATATCCAAGGCGCGCTCATGGGACTTCTCCTCGTGTCTCTGGGGCGCGGCAGTCCTGCCCCGCGACTGCCCCCGCATCCGCTCGGGAGTCTGATGGCGAGCCGTCGAGGGGACGAGGAGCCCGCGCTCCCAATCTCGGTTCGACGGTGCTGGAGGACTCGCCCGACCTTGGGGGGACTCGCTGTCCCCAGTACTCTCCAAATCGGCAGAACGCTCCCGCGCTGGTCGCTCCATCCCGAGGAGGCGCGCCGCACTCGGCACCCCCCACGACTCGGCACAAAAGCCGAACGACGACCAGGGCCGTCCCGAGGGGAAACCACGGAGGCGGACGCGGAAGCCTCAATACACGGACGGCCGGAGGGCGCGGTCGCGGGGCTGCAAGGCGTGGCAATCTGTCCTCCGACGGAGGACCGCTGAACGGATTCCAGCAGGCAGCGAACAGGGCTTTAAGTGCCTCGGAACTGCAACGAACAACTGATGAGGAGGAACGGGCAGACGGAACTTATATACCAGGGGACCAGGGAGACCCCACGCCTGAGACCTCCAGTGAGGAGGAAAACGTCGAAACAAACAGGCGCGCTGGAGGACGAGAGACTGACCCAACTCCCAGATCTAGGGGACGAGGGTCCAGCCGCATGCACAATACTCGGGCACCGCTGGACACCCATCCCCAGGCAGTCCCGCAGTTGTCCCCGGAAGAACTGGCGAATGACCCCTCCCGATTCGCCGTCATCGCCACTTGGGACGTCGCGGCCCTCTGCGACAGTCGCCAACCCCCTCTCTTCCGCCGGTTACCCCCCCAAATCCGTCAACTTTTCGCGCTCGCCCTTCTGACACCCCTCCTTTTCCTCGCCAAACATCCAACCTCCATTGAGGGTTGGATCCTGTTACTTTACCTCCCGCGCCTCACACTTCGCCTACCCTCACCACGACGCCCTGACTGGCCCGCGACGGAAAGACGACTTCGACAATTTCTCGCGGGCCATTGGGACACACTGTATCAAGCAGCTGCCTCTGCTGTCACCATGCCACCCCCTCCCCGCCACGTACCTGACACTCTTGGGAAAATATCCCGCGCCGAGGGCTTGGTACGCCGAGGCAGTTTGCGACGGGCTCTGCTCGCGTTGACTTCGACCCCAGTCAGCAAGTCCACCCCCACGGTGCTGGACGCGCTGAAGTCAAAACACCCCCCTCCGCTTGTCGAAAGCCTCACCTGGCCACGGCTTGACGAAAACTGCAGGCCGCCGACAGTCGATTTCGCTACGTTCGCGAAGCTCCTCTCTCGCTCCGAAAATGGAGTTGGGGCAGGCCCCTCGGGGATGACCTTCGAGCACCTTCGCGACGCCTCGCTGTCCAACCCCACCGTCGCCACAAACCTCCACAAGCTTGTCCAGCGGCTACTGGCGGGTAACCTGCCGCACGAAGTCAGCCAGCTCGTTACCTCCTCACGCCTCCTGGCCCTTACCAAGCCAGATGGGGGTACCCGCCCCATCGCAATAGGAGAGTGTCTCCTTCGGCTAGCGGCAAAAGCCGCGCTAATCTCCTCCACGCAATCCGCGCAAGACTACTTCCTACCACACCAATACGGGGTAGCCATCAGGAGCGGCGGAGAAACCATTATCCATGCCACCAGGGGTTTTACCTCAGCGCGCCCGGGCTCACTCATCCTACAAGTCGACCTTTCAAACGCCTTTAATAGCGTTGACCGCACGGCCATCATCCACGCCATTAACACCTCGCCCCTGCGCCCGCTCCTCCCCTTCATTCAATTCTCCTACGGAGCACCGTCGCTGCTCTACCTCGACGCCGAGTTCGACAGCCCACCCCTACTCAGTGCGCGGGGAGTTCGCCAAGGGGACCCCATGGGCCCCCTCCTCTTCGCAGCCGCCATCCACCCAGCGCTCCGAACAACCGCCGCGGCCCACCCCGAGGTCCTCTGCCTCGCGTACGCCGACGACATCACCTTCGTCGGCGATCCGGACTCCTGCACCTCGGCGTTCCTCAACTTCACAGCGGCCATGGACCGCATCGGTCTCTCCCACAACCCCGCGAAATGCGCGGCGTGGTCAGCCGAACGCCCTGCACCTGACCACCTTCCCCCAGGCATACCTTTCAACACAGAAGGTGTCCGCATACTTGGCAGCTTTATAGGCACAGCCGAGGGCACAGCTGCATTCCTCCGCACCCAGCTGTCCCTGCTAGCCGAACCCCTCGCCACACTGGCCACAATGGACCCCCAGTCCTCATCCCTCCTCCTCACACGCTGCGTTTCTCGGCGTGTCTCATACTTAATCCGCACCACCCCCCTTGACTTCCTTCCCCTGGACGTCTGGTCCGACTGGGGTAGGGAGCTCTTCCATACCCTCCTGCGTGCCTGCAACCTCCAACCACCCCGAGGCGAGGTGGAGCGGGTGCGCACTTGGGCTCAAGCGTCCCTCCCTCCCTCTCTTGGAGGACTGGGTCTAACCGACCCCGCCATTGAGGGACACCCAGCCTACCTCACCAGCCTCACCCAAGCCCAGGGCCTCTTGGCTGCCCTACCAGCAGCGTCAGGAGGGCCCCTGGCCGACGCTGTCCGGCACCTCACGCCACCTTTCACCAGCCCCACCCACTTGCATACCTGGGTGGCGAAGTGTGAAACGGCGATGCCCCCACGAGCCCGGGAGCTCCTGCACTCCGAGAGGAGGGAACCCTCCGGCTCCCCACTCCAACACCGCTTATCCCTCGAAGTCCAGGCTGTGCGATACGCCGGCCAGGTGGCAGCCACACGGACAATGGACCCAAACCCACTCTCTGGGCACACCCAACGCCTCTTTTCCCTGGCTGGATATGGAGCAGGGGACTGGCTTCATGCCATCCCCATCTTCCCATCCCTCCGCCTCGAAGCTCCACACTTCGCCATTGCCCTGGCCTTCCGCCTCGGCCTTCCATTCCCAGCCCCCCGCACTTGCAACTGCGCCGAGGAATTCGAAATCCTCGACACCAGGCTGCCCAACCACCTGCTCCGGTGTGGCACCGGGCACGGACGGACTGACACCCATAATGCCCTGCGGGACGAGAGCATACGGATGGCCCGAGATGCTGACTTTATAGTCACCAAGGAGACCACCATCTACAGCCCCGTAGACGGCCACAAGGCCGACCTCGCCCTCCGAGACCGCAGTTCCGGAGCTGTCTGGATCTGTGACGTCACCGTCACAGATCCCATCAGCAGCCGGGACCCGGACGCAAGACAAGGACGCGGATACATGGCCCGGGAACAAGCTGACAAGAAAATCTCCCACTACCGAAATCGGGCTCCCTATGTCGGATTTTTCCCACTGGCAGTCGAGACATACGGCTGCCCCTGCGCCGAGGTCCCTACCTTCTTGAAGCTGCTGGCTGACACAGGGGCCAGGAGACTTTTCAATGCAGACCCCAGCTCCTACCAGGCAGCGAAACTGCTCCACCAGTTTCGCCAGCGCTGGTCAGTGACGCTGCAGCGGGCACAGGCCTTGGCTTACCTGGGAAAAGTTAATGAAGCCTCCCCGGCCCCCCACACCCCAGTGGGCACCCCTGACGCCGACATGGCACCTGGGGACTGCTTTGCCATAGCAGAGCCCCTAGGGGAGCTTGAGTAGATTCGAGCCCTTAAACATGCACGTACCTTGACTTGTTGCCCCTTGCCTGCCTAGCCTGTACCCCGTTTTCCAAGCAATAAACGGACCGCTTGAGAGAGAGAGAGATAGGGGGGGGGGGGCGCGAGAGAGAAAACCCGCCTCCCTCCCATCCAGACCCCTACTTCTCCCCCCCTCCCAAGAACCTCCTTTCCCCCGCTGCCATGCCCCTCCTTCCCCCCCTCCCATAGCCCTCCTTCCCCCCCTCCCATAGCCCTGATTTCCCCCCTCCCATAGCCCTGCTTCCCCTCCTCCCATAGCCCTGCTTTCCCCCCTCCCATAGCCCTGCTTCCCCACCTCCCATAGCCCTGCTTACCCC
Source organism: Closterium sp. NIES-67 (assembly GCA_027943415.1). NCBI lineage: Eukaryota > Viridiplantae > Streptophyta > Zygnematophyceae > Desmidiales > Closteriaceae > Closterium > Closterium sp. NIES-67. The sequence goes on from BQMB01002418.1 coordinate 169,882, forward strand.
CCTCCCACAGCCCTGCTTCCCCTCCTCCCATAGCCCTGCTTCCCCACCTCCCATAGCCCTGCTTCCCCCCTCCCATAGCCCTGCTTCCCCCCTCCCATAGCCCTGCTTCCCCACCTCCCATAGCCTGCTTCCCCTCCTCCCATAGCCCTGCTTACCCCCCTCCCATAGCCCTGCTTCCCCTCCTCCCATAGCCCTGCTTCCCCCCCTCCCATAGCCTTACTTCCCCCCCTCCCATAGCCCTGATTTCCCCTTCCCCATAGCCCTGCTTCCCCCCCTCCCATAGCCCTGCTTCCCCCCTCCCATAGCCCTGTTTCCCCCCCTCCCATAGCCATGCTTCCCCCCCTCCCATAGCCCTGCTTCCCCCCCTCCCATAGCCCTGCTTCCCCTCCTCCCATAGCCCTGCTTCCCCCCCTTCCATAGCCCTGCTTCCCCCCCTCCCATAGCCCTGCTTCCCCACCTCCCATAGCCCTGCTTCCCCCCCTCCCATAGCCCTGCTTCCCCCCTCCCATAGCCCTGTTTCCCCCCCTCCCATAGCCATGCTTCCCCCCCTCCCATAGCCCTGCTTCCCTCCCTCCCATAGCCCTGCTTCCCCCCCTCCCATAGCCTTACTTCCCCCCCTCCCATAGCCCTGATTTCCCCCCTCCCATAGCCCTGCTTTCCCCCCTCCCATAGCCCTGCTTCCCCACCTCCCATAGCCCTGCTTCCCCCAATCCCATAGCCCTGCTTCCCCACCTCCCATAGCCCTGCTTCCCCCCCTCCCATAGCCCTGCTTCCCCCCTCCCATAGCCCTGCTTCCCCACCTCCCATAGCCCTGCTTCCCCTCCTCCCATAGCCCTGCTTACCCCCCTCCCATAGCCCTGCTTCCCCTCCTCCCATAGCCCTGCTTCCCCCCTCCCATAGCCTTACTTCCCCCCCTCCCATAGCCCTGATTTCCCCTTCCCCATAGCCCTGCTTCCCCACCTCCCATAGCCCTGCTTCCCCCCCTCCCATAGCCCTGCTTCCCCCCCTCCCATAACCTTACTTCCCCCCCTCCCATAGCCCTGATTTCCCCCTCCCATAGCCCTGGTTTCCCCCCTCCCATAGCCCTGCTTCCCCACCTCCCATAGCCCTGCTTCCCCCCCTCCCATAGCCCTGCTTCCCCCCTCCCATAGCCCTGCTTCCCCCCTCCCATAGCCCTGCTTCCCCCCTCCCATAGCCCTGCTTCCCCACCTCCCATAGCCCTGCTTCCCCTCCTCCCATAGCCCTGCTTACCCCCCTCCCATAGCCCTGCTTCCCTCCCTCCCATAGCCCTGCTTCCCCCCCTCCCATAGCCTTACTTCCCCCCCTCCCATAGCCCTGATTTCCCCCCTCCCATAGCCCTGCTTTCCCCCCTCCCATAGCCCTGCTTCCCCACCTCCCATAGCCCTGCTTCCCCCCCTCCCATAGCCCTGCTTCCCCCCTCCCATAGCCCTGCTTCCCCACCTCCCATAGCCCTGCTTCCCCTCCTCCCATAGCCCTGCTTACCCCCCTCCCATAGCCCTGCTTCCCCTCCTCCCATAGCCCTGCTTCCCCCCCTCCCATAGCCTTACTTCCCCCCCTCCCATAGCCCTGATTTCCCCTTCCCCATAGCCCTGCTTCCCCACCTCCCATAGCCCTGCTTCCCCCCCTCCCATAGCCCTGCTTCCCCCCCTCCCATAACCTTACTTCCCCCCCTCCCATAGCCCTGATTTCCCCCCTCCCATAGCCCTGGTTTCCCCCCTCCCATAGCCCTGCTTCCCCACCTCCCATAGCCCTGCTTCCCCCCCTCCCATAGCCCTGCTTCCCCACCTCCCATAGCCCTGCTTCCCCCCCTCCCATAGCCCTGCTTCCCCCCTCCCATAGCCCTGCTTCCCCACCTCCCATAGCCCTGCTTCCCCTCCTCCCATAGCCCTGCTTACCCCCCTCCCATAGCCCTGCTTCCCTCCCTCCCATAGCCCTGCTTCCCCCCCTCCCATAGCCTTACTTCCCCCCCTCCCATAGCCCTGATTTCCCCCCTCCCATAGCCCTGCTTTCCCCCCTCCCATAGCCCTGCTTCCCCACCTCCCATAGCCCTGCTTCCCCCCCTCCCATAGCCCTGCTTCCCCCCCTCCCATAGCCCTGCTTCCCCACCCTCCCATAGCCCTGCTTCCCCCCCTCCCATAGCCCTGCTTCCCCCCTCCCATAGCCCTGTTTCCCCCCTCCCATAGCCTGCTTCCCCCCCTCCCATAGCCCTGCTTCCCCCCTCCCATAGCCCTGCTTCCCCCCCTCCCATAGCCTTACTTCCCCCCCTCCCATAGCCCTGATTTCCCCCCTCCCATAGCCCTGCTTTCCCCCCTCCCATAGCCCTGCTTCCCCACCTCCCATAGCCCTGCTTCCCCCCCTCCCATAGCCCTGCTTCCCCACCTCCCATAGCCCTGCTTCCCCCCCTCCCATAGCCCTGCTTCCCCCCTCCCATAGCCCTGCTTCCCCACCTCCCATAGCCCTGCTTCCCCTCCTCCTATAGCCCTGCTTACCCCCCTCCCATAGCCCTGCTTCCCCTCCTCCCATAGCCCTGCTTCCCCCCCTCCCATAGCCTTACTTCCCCCCCTCCCATAGCCCTGATTTCCCCTTCCCCATAGCCCTGCTTCCCCACCTCCCATAGCCCTGCTTCCCCCCCTCCCATAGCCCTGCTTCCCCCCCTCCCATAACCTTACTTCCCCCCCTCCCATAGCCCTGATTTCCCCCCTCCCATAGCCCTGGTTTCCCCCCTCCCATAGCCCTGCTTCCCCACCTCCCATAGCCCTGCTTCCCCCCCTCCCATAGCCCTGCTTCCCCCCTCCCATAACCTTACTTCCCCCCCTCCCATAGCCCTGATTTCCCCCCTCCCATAGCCCTGGTTTCCCCCCTCCCATAGCCCTGCTTCCCCACCTCCCATAGCCCTGCTTCCCCCCCTCCCATAGCCCTGCTTCCCCACCTCCCATAGCCCTGCTTCCCCCCCTCCCATAGCCCTGCTTCCCCCCTCCCATAGCCCTGCTTCCCCACCTCCCATAGCCCTGCTTCCCCTCCTCCCATAGCCCTGCTTACCCCCCTCCCATAGCCCTGCTTCCCTCCCTCCCATAGCCCTGCTTCCCCCCCTCCCATAGCCTTACTTCCCCCCCTCCCATAGCCCTGATTTCACCCCTCCCATAGCCCTGCTTTCCCCCCTCCCATAGCCCTGCTTCCCCACCTCCCATAGCCCTGCTTCCCCCCCTCCCATAGCCCTGCTTCCCCCCTCCCATAGCCCTGCTTCCCCACCTCCCATAGCCCTGCTTCCCCTCCTCCCATAGCCCTGCTTACCCCCCTCCCATAGCCCTGCTTCCCCTCCTCCCATAGCCCTGCTTCCCCCCCTCCCATAGCCTTACTTCCCCCCCTCCCATAGCCCTGATTTCCCCTTCCCCATAGCCCTGCTTCCCCACCTCCCATAGCCCTGCTTCCCCCCCTCCCATAGCCCTGCTTCCCCCCCTCCCATAGCCTTACTTCCCCCCCTCCCATAGCCCTGATTTCCCCCCTCCCATAGCCCTGCTTTCCCCCCTCCCATAGCCCTGCTTCCCCACCTCCCATAGCCCTGCTTCCCCCCCTCCCATAGCCCTGCTTCCCCACCTCCCATAGCCCTGCTTCCCCCCCTCCCATAGCCCTGCTTCCCCTCCTCCCATAGCCCTGCTTACCCCCCTCCCATAGCCCTGCTTCCCCTCCTCCCATAGCCCTGCTTCCCCCCCTCCCATAGCCTTACTTCCCCCCCTCCCATAGCCCTGATTTCCCCTTCCCCATAGCCCTGCTTCCCCCCCTCCCATAGCCCTGCTTCCCCCCTCCCATAGCCCTGCTTCCCCCCCTCCCATAGCCCTGCTTCCCCCCCTTCCATAGCCCTGCTTCCCCCCCTCCCATAGCCCTGCTTCCCCACCTCCCATAGCCCTGCTTCCCCCCCTCCCATAGCCCTGCTTCCCCCCTCCCATAGCCCTGTTTCCCCCCCTCCCATAGCCATGCTTCCCCCCCTCCCATAGCCCTGCTTCCCTCCCTCCCATAGCCCTGCTTCCCCCCCTCCCATAGCCTTACTTCCCCCCCTCCCATAGCCCTGATTTCCCCTTCCCCATAGCCCTGCTTCCCCACCTCCCATAGCCCTGCTTCCCCCCCTCCCATAGCCCTGCTTCCCCCCCTCCCATAGCCTTACTTCCCCCCCTCCCATAGCCCTGATTTCCCCCCTCCCATAGCCCTGCTTTCCCCCCTCCCATAGCCCTGCTTCCCCACCTCCCATAGCCCTGCTTCCCCCCCTCCCATAGCCCTGCTTCCCCACCTCCCATAGCCCTGCTTCCCCCCCTCCCATAGCCCTGCTTCCCCCCTCCCATAGCCCTGCTTCCCCACCTCCCATAGCCCTGCTTCCCCTCCTCCCATAGCCCTGCTTACCCCCCTCCCATAGCCCTGCTTCCCTCCCTCCCATAGCCCTGCTTCCCCCCCTCCCATAGCCTTACTTCCCCCCCTCCCATAGCCCTGATTTCCCCCCTCCCATAGCCCTGCTTTCCCCCCTCCCATAGCCCTGCTTCCCCACCTCCCATAGCCCTGCTTCCCCCCCTCCCATAGCCCTGCTTCCCCTCCTCCCATAGCCCTGCTTACCCCCCTCCCATAGCCCTGCTTCCCCTCCTCCCATAGCCCTGCTTCCCCCCCTCCCATAGCCTTACTTCCCCCCCTCCCATAGCCCTGATTTCCCCCCTCCCATAGCCCTGCTTCCCCACCTCCCATAGCCCTGCTTCCCCCCCTCCCATAGCCCTGCTTCCCCACCTCCCATAGCCCTGCTTCCCCCCCTCCCATAGCCCTGCTTCCCCCCTCCCATTGCCCTGCTTCCCCACCTCCCATAGCCCTGCTTCCCCTCCTCCCATAGCCCTGCTTACCCCCCTCCCATAGCCCTGCTTCCCCTCCTCCCATAGCCCTGCTTCCCCCCCTCCCATAGCCTTACTTCCCCCCCTCCCATAGCCCTGATTTCCCCTTACCCATAGCCCTGCTTCCCCACCTCCCATAGCCCTGCTTCCCCCCCTCCCATAGCCCTGCTTCCCCCCCTCCCATAGCCTTACTTCCCCCCCTCCCATAGCCCTGATTTCCCCCCTCCCATAGCCCTGCTTTCCCCCCTCCCATAGCCCTGCTTCCCCACCTCCCATAGCCCTGCTTCCCCCCCTCCCATAGCCCTGCTTCCCCACCTCCCATAGCCCTGCTTCCCCACCTCCCATAGCCCTGCTTCCCCCCTCCCATAGCCCTGTTTCCCCCCCTCCCATAGCCATGCTTCCCCCCCTCCCATAGCCCTGCTTCCCCCCCTCCCATAGCCCTGCTTCCCCCCCTCCCATAGCCCTGCTTCCCCCCCTTCCATAGCCCTGCTTCCCCCCCTCCCATAGCCCTGCTTCCCCACCTCCCATAGCCCTGCTTCCCCCCCTCCCATAGCCCTGCTTCCCCCCTCCCATAGCCCTGTTTCCCCCCCTCCCATAGCCATGCTTCCCCCCCTCCCATAGCCCTGCTTCCCCCCCTCCCATAGCCCTGCTTCCCCCCCTCCCATAGCCCTGCTTCCCCCCCTTCCATAGCCCTGCTTCCCCCCCTCCCATAGCCCTGCTTCCCCACCTCCCATAGCCCTGCTTCCCCACCTCCCATAGCCCTGCTTCCCCCCCTTCCATAGCCCTGCTTCCCCCCCTCCCATAGCCCTGCTTCCCCCCTCCCATAGCCCTGCTTCCCCACCTCCCATAGCCCTGCTTCCCCCCTCCCATAGCCCTGCTTCCCCCCCTCCCATAGCCCTGCTTCCCCCCCTCCCATAGCCCTGCTTCCCCCCCTCCCATAGCCCTGCTTCCCCCCCTCCCATAGCCCTGCTTCCCCCCCTCCCATAGCCCTGCTTCCGCCCCTCCCATAGTCCTGCTTCCCCCCTTCCCATAGCCCTGCTTCCCCCCCTCCCATAGCCCTGCAGGGCGTGGGGATAGGAAGGGAGGGAATTGGCGACGGGAAGACATGGGATGGCCGACGAGGATGGGAAAGGGAGGGGAAAATGGGTGCTGGGGGGAAGCGGGGACGCGGGAAAGCGGAAAGCGGGACTGCGGGAACGCGGGCTAGCGGATTGGGCGGAAAGCGGAAAATCGGGGAAGCAGGATAATGGGAAAGTGGGAATCGAGAGAGCAGGAAGTGGGATACGGGAAGCGGGAAGGCAGTGGCAGCTTGAGTGCAGGAAATCGGGGAGGCGAATGCAGGCAGATGCAGTGGGCGGGGCGGAAAACAGGGAATGCGGAAGAGTGGGAAAGCGGGGCAGCGCTCTCGCAGCTGCTGCGAGGAGCGGGGAGTGGGAAGCGAGGCAACGGGCGAGGTACTTGGGCGCACCGGCGAGGAAATGCCTTAGAGCTTGCTAATAAGGTCCTCGCGTGGGCACGCCCTAAAATGATAGCGTGGCATGCAGCGAAGTGGGCGATTAGGTACGAAAACACTGGTCGCATAAACTAACGGAGATGCGGCAGGTAGCTGTCGCCCACAGGGTTACGGGAACATGTAAACGTTACTAATAAGCCGCACCTTTCCCGTGAATGACGAAATAGGAGGTAAGCGCTGTGCTAGGGAGCGAGAATGGCGGGGAAGGAGCCATGGCTACTGAGTACAGAGTAAAAAGCAAAAGCTTTGGGTCTTGATGTGGCGGGGGGAGAGGCTTTCCTTGTTCTGTCGCTGGGTTGGTGGTGAGTCGCATAGCCAATCAGAATCTTCCCAAATAAAAATCGCACCCCTACTGCTGGTATTTGGTTACCGTGTTTGCTTCGCGTTAGTTTTCGTGCGTCGGGGGACTCAAAACCTTTGACTCTTGAGTTTGGTCTGTACGCTCGCTTTAATCACCTTGCTGGCAGCGCTGGCAGTTGCAGTCAAAGCCGTACGCCTCTTTTAAATGCCTCTGCCGAGCCTTCCTGCCGAGGCTGCTGTCCAGGTATGTTATTGTCAGATGCTCTCCTGGAGGTATGGGAATGTGTGCGTGCGAGGATGACACGACAGATGTGCCAAGGGAGTGGATGTGATGTGACGTGCATCAGAATCCTCAGGTGACTGCTACCCACCTCACCACGATCAGCGTCTCGCCACACTGAATGGCTCACCACACTGAATGGCTCACCACACTGAATGGCTCACCAGCCTCTATGTCTCGTCTGGCTCTGAGGACGGCGGTTGCATCCGACGGCCAAGAAATGTCCACGTTGGGATCTGGGTAATGCCAGGGGTTGGGGGATGGGGCGGACGGGTAGAGGGGCGGAGGAGATTGATGAGTGAGGTGCAAATTGGGATGTGAGGGAAGAGGAAGGAGGGAAGGTACAAGGTGCGGTGTACGCTGCATCACCCCCATCTGTAGCATTTATGGTGATAAGGTACAAGGGATCTATGGTCATGGGACAGCTCACAGCAGTCATGGTTGAGGAAGGAAGCCAGTAGGCAAACCCCGGTACCAGCCCATTCACCCCCTTGGAAGCACGTACGGGAATAAAGACAACAGAAGTCTGGTTTAAGGACGCTTACCGGAGTCGTGGTTGAGGAAAGAAGCGAGCAGGTAGACCCCAGAGCCAACCCCTTCCTCCCCCTCAACAGCCGTGCTCGCATCTCCGAGGAGCGCAGCCGAGGAGAGTGAGAAGCCGTGCTCCCCTCTTCTCCAGAAGGTAGGGGATTCAAACGAGAATGGGGTGATTCGACAGCTCACCGCAGTCATGGTTGAAGAAGGAAGCCAACAGGTAGACCCCAGTGCCAACCCCCTCATCCCCCTTCACAGCTGCGCTCGCAGCTCTGAAAAGCGCAGCCGAGGAGAGTGAGAAGCCGTGCTCCCCGGCTAGTTCGATCAAGGTGGGCTCAGCCACTGCGGCGTTGACGGACGGCAGGGGTGAAATGCGGAAGGCGTTGAGATGCAGGCGAGCGATGACTGACGCGTACCAGTGAGGGGTGAAGACTGGTGGGGTGGAGTGGGGTGGGGTGGGGTGGGGTGGGGTTGAGGTGGAAGGACAAGGAAAGGAACAGCAGCGTGGGGGTGCGGAATGCGTTGATAAGAAAGCTCGAATAGCGATGCAGAGGAGAGAGTGAGTAGCCCTGCTCCCGGGCTACTTCAAGCAAGATGCGGAAGCATGGATGAGCACCCACGCTCAAGAGCACCCACGCTCAAGAGCACCCACGCCCAAGAGCACCCGCGCCCAAGAGCACCCGCACCCAAGAGCACCCGCGCCCAAGAGAACCCACGCCCAAGAGCACCCACGCCCAAGAGCACCCGCGCCCAAGAGCATCCGCACCCAAGAGCACCCACGCCCAAGAGCACCCGCGCCCAAGAGCATCCGCGCCCAAGAGCACCCGCGCCCAAGAGCACCCGCGCCCAAGAGCATCACTCTAGTGAGACGAGGGCGCTCTAGCGAGATGAGGGCGCTCTAGTGAGACGAGGGCGCTCTAGTGAAACGAGGGCGCTCTAGTGAGACGAGGGCCCTCTAGCGAGACGAGGGCGCTCTAGTGAGACGAGGGCGCTCTAGTGAGACGAGGGCGCTCTAGTGAGACGAGGGCACTCTAGCGAGACGACGGCGCTCTAGTGAGACGAAAGCACTCTTGTGAGACGAGGGCGCTCTAGTGAGACGAGGGCGCTCTAGTGAGACGAAAGCACTCTTGTGAGACGAGGGCACTCTAGTGAGACGAGGGCGCTCTAGTGAGACGAGGGCACTCTAGTGCGACGAGGGCGCTCTAGTGAGACGAAAGCACACTGGTGCAGAGGCACAGGACTCACAGGAGAGCGAACGGAGTTGCCTGTCAGCAACAGAGCGCACAGAGGAGAGTGCAGAGTGAATGTACCCATGTTCCTGCTGCCACTGCAACCCCATGCGTGGGCGGGGGGAGGGTGGAAGAGGAAGGGGGGGGATTGGAGGAGGGGGGTATTGGAGATTGGTTGGGGGAGAGGGGAGGAGAGATTTTGGTGGGGTGGTGGGAGGGGTTGTCAGACGCTATTGGGTATATGCTATGCAGATATAATAGCCATTGAAGGAAGTTAGTTGTTCGCTTGTAAAGTTCAGCCTAGTACTAGTTCCATGCTGGTATTATACGGCCTTGGAAGAATGCTTATAGCGGGATGGCAGCACCGGCAATGACTACCAACCAACGAAGCAGTTCCTTCCAAGCAGCACAGCACTATACGAGGCTTACCAGCACCATCTCATCTAAAAAGCAGCGGGGTTCTTTCTTGATTTGAGGCTTACTGTAGCGGGGATGGGAGCACCACCAGTGTCCGCCACATGGCACAGGGGTTGCAGCACGTTGGCAGAAGCACCTCCAGCCAGCACCATACACGCCAGGCGCTTGGCCACCAGAGGGAAGCGCAGGGAGTGGGTTCTGCTATCGGGAGAGGGAGGGGAGGGGAAAGGTTGGGAAGGGGGATGGATGCAGCATCAACAGCAGAAGCACCTCCAGCCAGCATCATACACGCCAGGCGCTTGGCCACCAGGGGGAAGCACGCCAGCACCATGCATGCCGTGCGAGTGGATGATTTTTGAGGCGCCTCAAAATGAGACGATTTTTGAGGCACCTAAAAGAATGGCCACCAGCGGGAAGCATGCCTTGCGAGTGGATGAGAGGCAGAAAGGAGCGTTGGTGCTGAGTCAATAAGGGCAAACGGCCGGCTCAGTCGGCCCTAGAATGGCTTACCTGCAGTGTTGGTGCAGTTCGGACCAATCAGCTGCTCTTTCAACAGCATAGAAAGCATCCTGAGACAAGGAGAAGTGAGCGGGCGAGGAAGGGCAAGCGGTGCACAAGACATGCAGCACAGAGGGGTGAGCACGAGCGAGATGGCAGTGGACACATGGCCAAGCATCGTGTGCACCGCTGCCATCTCACTCGTGCAGAGGGGTGCGCCACCTTGAAGTTATGCCCTTCAAGGGCAGCATTGAGGCGCTGAGAGCCAAGTTAATCAAAGGCAAGTGGGTTATTCCACTAAGCACCATTGCACTGTGGGAGAAGTGCATACACGGCAGAATGCGCATGCGCAGATTCTGTATGTGCGTGCACAGGCGCACGTGCGCGTGTGCTTGGGACGGTACACTCACCCATGCCACGTCAGCACACTCTTTGCTGCAGAAAAGCCGCTCATCATAACCGTTCTCTTCCCCATAGTCGCATCTCCGTTCCCCTTCCGCCTCCTCCCCCTCCCTCCCCCGCCCCAAAGTTCCCTCCTCCATACCCCGCCACGTGCCTTCTCCGTCTCTCTCCCCTGTGGTTTGTCGGCTGGCCGCTAGTGGTCCCAGGCACAGGCAGCACACCTGGTGGCAGCAGTGGCAGGGTGGGACAGCGCGAGGGGGTGGAGGTGGTGGTGGTGGTGGTGGTGGTGAGTGCAAAGATGATAAGGTGTCGCACCCATGGCGTCACCTCCAGCCCACCTTCCCAGCGTGTTCCATTGTGGGGTGTGACACCACAGGCAGCACCACCTCCCTCTCTCCTATCCTTGCTGCGACAAACCATCGCTACCCATCCAGAGACTTTTGAGTCGACTCAAAAGTCAAACCATCGCTACCCATCCAGCATGATCCCACATGCCTCACAGCCCACCTTGCCAACATGGTCCAGTGTGGGGTGTGACACCACAGGGGCGGTCGCCAGCACAGCTTCCCCCTCTGCTATGCCCCTCGTTGCCACCACCGCTCTGCCCTTCTCCTCCGATTCACACACGCGGCAAGACTGCCCTGTGGAAGAGGAAGGGCGAAGCCAACAGGAAAGGCGATGGGGATGGGGAAGAGGCGAAGAGGAGAGGATTAGGAGAGGGGATGGGGATGGGGGAGTGCTGCGAAAACGGTGCGAAAACGGTGCGAAAACGGGAGATCAGGAGATAGGTAACGACAGAAGCGAAGGATCTATTTTCGTCGCACCTGAAAATCTCAACTCGGGCACAGCCGGGGGAGGCATAACCCGAGCACAGCAGGGGGAGGTGTTACCTGAGCACAGCAGGTCAAAGTATTGCTGAGGGGTGCGGGGAGCCATCACTTGCCGACCGCAGCTATTGCCCCCACTGCTTCCGCCACCCGCATTCTCCCCACTCCCCCCGTTGCCACCGCTTCCGCCACTTCCCCCACCTCCGCTCCCCTGGCTCCCCGTGGCCCCCCCGCTTCCCCCGCTCACTCTCCCCCCATCGCTTCCGCCACCCCCGTTGTGAATGAGCCGCCGAACGGTCTGTGATTCAAACGAACTATATTGTATGGGGGATCTAAATCCCTCGCGTGCACGCGATTGCGAGTGACAGAAGCGAGGGTGAAAACAGCGGGGGTGATCGTCGCGGGTCGGCTCGTCCGCACCGAACGGCGGGACTAGCGTCGCATCCCCGTTACAAGATTCCTCGGAAACACTAGTCTGGCGTGGCAAAACACGCTTTTGAAGGCTCTGATTGAAAAAAGTACTCGCCGCTTCGGGAAGAGGGCTCCAGCCGAGATTCCTAAGGCCTCTTGGGGGCAACTTAATCGACTGCTGCCGCGCGATCCCTCGACGGACAGCTAAAACGACAACCATTACGAGGCAAGTAGTAGCAAGCTCAGCTCCCGAAATTGTCACATCTATCCTTTCCCAGTTTGGAGCTCCCTAGAAATGCTTCGCACCTCGCTCTTATAAGATTCGCACGTCAGCTCTTCACTAGCCCGCAGCCAATCGCATGGATATTCGAGACCAACTGTCCTACAGAAGCAGCCATTCTTCTCATTCCTCCTGAAGCTCGTTGGGCTGTAATCGGCACATAATGATCAACACCTAGCACACCTTGAACAGGATCGGCTTGCATCGGTCTGGATCGGTTTCAGTCATTTGTTTCGGTTGTCCTGGCTGTGGCTGGCAACCGCCTCGGAGGATTCCATTTGAAGACAATTCGCGCGTCTGACACTCACGTTAGAAAAAACGCGGGAAAACCATTGGGGATGGTCATAGCTCTTATAGACTGCTCCGGTACACGCGATAATTTTAATATGCAGCTGAAAAGGATGAATGAAATCAAGACATAGACATGTGGATCATAACAAATCCGCCAATGCACCTACTCCAGCTCAGCAATGATCTTATTCCGGCGCTCGCTCTTTTTCTTATCTTCGTTCTTCTTCGTGACCCCCTTGCTCTTCTTCTTGAACCGTTGTCTGTTCTCCTCCTTACGCTTCTCGGCTGCCACCATGGTGGCTCGCAGCTTGATGGCATTGTGAATGGGCCGGGGCACATGCCGGTGCCTGTCACAATGCGCACGGGGGACGAGAGCGGAGGGGAGGGAGAGAGGGGAAGGAGGGGAGAGGGGAAAGGTGAGAGGAGAGATGAACATGAATACCTGGGACAACGACATGCAAGAGCAATGTTCCTAGGCACAAAAATGCCATGCAACACCCCCTAGCCCCCGTCCACACAATTGGGGATGCGGTGTATCTCTTTTGAGTCGACTCAAAAGTTATCTCCGGCAGGTGCTGGTGCGTCTCCACCATCGCACTCCCCAGTCACGCCACACCATCACACAGCACCCTGAACCCCCTGAACCCCCCTAACCCTCCAAAGCCCCCCAAAGCCCCCCAAAACCCCCCTAGCCCCCTCTGCAACGCACCTGTGGATGCGGCGTATCTCCGGCAGGTGCTGGTGCCCCTCCCACATAGCACGCCCCAGAGCTGCCAGCCATGCTATGCCCTCACACACCCCCACAGAGCACCCTGATCAAATCACCTCTCCCCCTCTGCATCTCACGTGTGGATGCGGCGTATCTCCGGCAGGTGCTGGTGCCGGCCCACCATCGCACTCCCTATCCATGCCACACTCTCACCCAACCCCACAAACCACTCTAAACCCCCCCCAATCCCCCATAGCCACCTGATACACGCACTTGTGGATGCGGCGGATCCCCGGCAGGTGCTGGTGGCGCTCCACCATGCCCTTACCCAACCACACAGCACCGTGAACCCCCCTTAATCCCCCTACCCCCCTACCCCCCTCCATGACGCACTTGTGGATGCGGCGGATCTCTGGCAGGTGCTGGTGCCGCTCCACCAGGGCCGCGTTGTACTCGGCGCGGCGCTTCTCGCGCTTCACCTGCACTCGTGTGCCCAGCGACCAGGATACATGGCAGGCAAACGCAGCGCGAGTGAGCACTGAGCAGGCAGGCAGGCAGGGCAGGGAGAGGGTGTGCAGGGAAAGGAAGTGGGAGCAGACATGTTGGCGGCTAGACCTAGACCTACTCACATCTGCAACACATGCAAGCTCACCTGCACGCCCAGCTGTTGCGACGCCTGCGCCTTCCACAGGCGGATGTTGGCGTCGTCACTGCCAGACAGCACGTACGAGCCGTCTCCGCTGAAGCGCACACAGAACACTCTGAGGGGAGGGAGGAGGGGAGGAGGGACAGGGGAGGGGGATGGCAGTGAATGTTCGCGTCGTCACGTCCGGACCGTACACAGGAGCCGTCGCCACTGAACAACACACAGACCACCCTGATCTGATGGCGGTAGGGGTACGGACGCAGTAGAGCCGGCAAGAGATAGGATCACCGGCGACCAGACACACTCACGGACGTGAGTGAACGTACGGAGACGGGAGGCAAGCGGCGAGGGAAGCTGCAGCCAGTGACTCGCAATGGTGATACGTGGGAGTATGCAAGGAAAGAGGACATTCCCTCACCGCTGCATGCGCTTGGTGTGGTAGACCTCGCGGCTCTTGATGCCGTCGAACGGGAATATGCGCACCGTGCGATCGTACGACCCCGTCACAAACTCCCGGCCCGTGGGCGAGTAGTCGATGTCCATGCTGGCGGTTGAGAGGACGAGGAGGGGAGGATGAGAGGAGTGCTTAAATGAATGCGTCTAGAGCACCCGGCAAGAGTCGATCACAGCAAGAGTGGACTCAAAGCACAGAGGTGGAAGCGATGCCATCTAATGGTGCCAGGCAGTTGCTTGAAACCTATAGTCGCCCACGCCACTCAAACAGCCATGCTGTGCCTGCCGAGTTATAGAGTAGACACTCGTGACACTTGCAATCAAGCTAACCACAGAGAGTACCACCACTCACACAGCAGACACGTGGTTCTTGTGCATGCCGGCTGTGTCCTTGTGCTGTGTCAGCGAGCCGGTGCTGACGCACAGCTTAGACACTTACACACACGCATGCCCTGACCCATGCCACCCACAAAGCACTCACACAGCACAGGCACTCACACAGCGGACACATGGTCCTTGTGCACAAGCGATGCCGTGCTGAGGTTGCGCATGTCGTACGAGTAGCAGCTGCCATTCTCGTTGGCCTGACAGGTGAACGCAGTGGGATACGGGCAGGCAGGATGAGGATGTGCATGCGGTCGACAGCATAGCAGCAGAGGAGAGGAACGGCTTAGAGAGCTTGGCACTAGGATGGGAAGGCAGGATGGGAGGTGCTGACGTTGTGCATGCCGTACGAGTAGCAGCTGCCATTCTCGTTGGCCTGGTATGGTTGCAGTGAGATACGGGCAGGCCGGACGAGGAAGTGCATGCGGGCGACAGCATGGCAGCAGAGGAGAGGAACGGCTTGCTCGGCACTAAGAATCATGCATCACCACAGCACCCCCCACCCCATGACTCACAGCAGTAAAATTGAGCGGCTCTCGTGGGTTCCATGCCAGGGAGTTGGTCTTGGTCTAGGGGGAGGGGCGGAGGGGGGAGGGAAGGGGGGGGAAAAGGGGGGGGGGGGGAGGGGGGAGGGAAGGTGGGGGGAAAGGGGGGAGGGAAGGTGGGGGGGAAGGTGGGGGGAATGGGGGAGGGAAGGTGGGGGGGAGAGTGTTTTTCCATGGCTCAAACAGGTCAGTGATTAGAGTGGAAGACATTCAGAAGAGAGACGAGAAATCGCAGGAGAGAATGGAAGGCAGGACGCAGGAGACCCTTCCCTCATCACCCCCTTGACCCTTCCCTCATCACCCCCTTGACCCTTCCCTCATCACCCCCTTCACCCTTCCCTCATCACCCCCTTCACCCTTCCTATCTGGAGGTCATAAACCAACCCCCTTCACCCTATCTGCATGATCACTTTTGTATTTTGAGTCGACTCAAAATACACCTGGACAAGCTGACACACGGCTTATTCAAGGGGAAACGTGCTTTGATAGCATGGAAATTACCGAAGAAGATCAAGGATTTTATAGTCGCGGCTAAGAAATGCTAGAATAGTGTTTTCATTTTGTTACACTGGTCTAGTTTATAGCCGGGCTTCAGGACCCCTGATCAGGACCCCTCAAGAATTTCTCGGGTCGCGCTTTTCCTACATAAACAGCTCGAATGCTTTGGGTGTTCAGCAGATGCTGATGAAGGCTTTTTTAAGCCGAAACTAGTTCATCCTGGTTTTAATCAAACCTACTGTTCATTCTTTAAGCTCGAGCTCGAACTCAGAACCGCTGCCTCGCAACGCATTTTACCATCATGGTTAACCCTTCACCCCCTTCACCCTTTCTACCTGGAGGTCATAAACCAACCCCCTTCACCCTATCTGCATGATCACTTTTGTTAGCGGAGCCATATCTGGAGGTCATAAACCAACCCCCTTCACCCTATCTGCTTGATCACTTTTGTTAGCGGAGCCCTATCTGGAGGTCATAAACCAACCCCCTTCACCATCACGGCACCGTCAGCACTTCCTCGCCAGCAACCCCCCACCAGCTCCCCACCATCCCCCCTCCACCTTACGTGCATGATCACTTTTCTCAGGGGGGTGGACATCCGGAGGTCATACAGGCATTGTCCTCCTCGCACTGGTATCCCTTCACCACTCCTTCACCACTCCTTCACCACTCCTTCACCACTCCTTCACCACTCCTTCACCACTCCTTCACCACTCCTTCACCACTCCTTCACCACTCCTTCACCACTCCTTCACCACTCCTTCACCACTCCTTCACCACTCCTTCACCACTCCTTCACCACTCCTTCACCACTCCTTCACCACTCCTTCACCACTCCTTCACCACTCCTTCACCGCTCCTTCACCACTACTTCACCAGCAACCCCGCAACCACAATCCCCCATCCCTCCCCCCACCATCCCCCTTCGCCTCACCTGCATAATCACTTTTCTCAGGGGGGTGGACATGCGGAGGTCATACAGGCATATGCTCCGATCACTGATAAGAGTGGAGGGGGGGCGAGAGGGGCATGAGGTGAATTTTGAGTCGACCACTCAAAAGTCACCTGATAAGAGTGGAGAGGGGGCGAGAGGGGAATGGAGTAAGGCGGGGAAAGGCAGAGGAGCAGGGGTGGGACATCTGGAGCGGAGGTCATACAGGCATATGCTCCAATCACTGATAACACAGGAGTAGCCCCAAAGGGAACAAAAACCGATAAGAAGAAGAAAAGGCATAAGCGGGGGAATAAAGGTCGCCGGAAGAGGTTAAAGGAGTGTTGTGGCAAGACAGAATAACAATTGGCTTGTCACTCTCACCTGCCAGTGGTGGCGAACAGTTAAATCACAGAGAGTAAACGGAGTCAGCGGCCCATGTGAAAGTGGCGATGGGGTCAGAGCGAGTGTGCTCCCACCCGCACGTCCAGAGTTAGGTTTTTTAGAATTCTCAAAAGCCTAGCTCAGCCCACACGTGCACCTGCAGCAACCTGCAGCAACACGCACACCCCCGGTTGACCTTCCTACCGGCCCACCTTATCACCTGTTTACTCACTCACCTGCCAGTGGTGGCAAACACTTCAGGTTCAGCGGGGTTGAAGCAAACAGAGTACACGGAGTCAGCACCCCAGGTGAACGTGCAATGGGGTCGGAACCTGTGTGCTCCCACACGTGCACCTGCGCCCAACGAGTGTGCTTGCACACGTGCAGCTGCGCCCAACGTGCACCCCTCCCTCCCACTTCCCTGTTTGCCTAATCACCTGTTTGCTTAGTTACCTGCCAGTGGTGGCAAACACTTCAGGCTCGGCGGGGTTAAATCGCACAGAGTACACGGAGTCAGCGCCCCATGTGAACGTGGAAATGGGGTCGGAGCGAGAGTGCTCCCACACGTCCACCTGTGCTCCTGCCGTTGCAAACACGCGCCCCTTCCATTTATGATCCACTGCTCTGCACATGCAGAGTGTGCAACGGGGAGAGCGGGGAAAGAGGGGAGAGAGGGGAAAGAGGGGATGGTTGAGAGTGCTCCCACACGTCCACCTGCGCCCCTGCTGTCGCAAACACGCGCCCCTTCCATTTGTGGTGCACTGCTTTGCGCACATGGCACGTGCAACACGAGAGAGGGGAGAGGGGAAAGACGGGATGGTTCAGAGTGCTTCCACACGTCCACCTACGCCCCCGCTGTTGCAAACACGCGCCCCTTATGGTCCACTGCTCTGTGACCAGCCCCTGTGTTTTAGGCACCTCAAAAGAGCAACATCTGACGGCGCTCCACTTTTGACCCTCCTCTTTTGAGGCAGGGAACATCGGAGGGCGCTCTGAGGAACATCGGAGGGCGCTCTGAGGGACATCTGAGGGCGCTCTGAGGGACATCTGAGGGCGCTCTGAGGGACATCTGAGGGCGCTCTGAGGGACATCTGAGGGCGCTCTGAGGGACATCTGAGGGCGCTCTGAGGGGCATCTGAGGGCGCTCCCTCCCACACGGCCACCAGCGTGCCTGCCGTTGCAAACACGCGTCCCTTCCATTTATGGCACACGTTGGGTTGTGCGCGCGCGATGACTCAAGAGTCACACCCACCTGCGCCCCTGTTGGTGCAAGCACGTAGCTGCGAAACTCCCTGACACACACACCCAGCCTAAAACCCCAAGTCTCACCTGAAGGCGTTTTTTCCCTGGAAGGTGGCAACAGCCTCGTGCTCCTCCTCCCCTCCCTCCACCACCAACTCCTTTATCTCTGGCGCTGGCAGCTGCCACAACCGCACTCTGTGGGGGGACAGGAGTGGGGAGAAGAGAAGAAGGGGCGCTCAGGGCAACAGCAGCAGCACAGGGCGACATGTGAGCATCCCACCTCCCCTCCCTCCGCCGCCAACTCCTTTTATCTCCGGCGCTGGCAGCTGCCACAGACGCGCTCGGTGGCAGAGCGGGTATTCATGGCACCGATACAAGAACACGACGGTGCAGCATGATTTCAGAAAGCACAGTCACAAGCATAGTCACAATCACAGTCATAAACACAGTGGTGATCATTTTGCCACGGAGAAACAGTTGGAGTCTGTGCCTTGCGACTTTTGAGGCGCCTGAAAAGTCTGTGCCTTGCGTGAGGAGTCTATTTTTGTCCGTTGGAACAGTTGGAGTCTGTGCCTTGTCAGGGTGGATGCAGGGGTAGACATCCACCCTCTGCATACCCCAATCACACATTGCCCTGCATACCCCAATCACACATTGCCCTGCATACCCCAATCACACATTGCCCTGCATACCCCAATCACACATTGCCCTGCATACCCCAATCACACATTGCCCTGCATACCCCAATCACACATTGCCCTGCATACCCCAATCACACATTGCCCTGCATACCCCAATCACACATTGCCCTGCATACCCCAATCACACATTGCCCTGCATACCCCAATCACACATTGCCCTGCATACCCCAATCACACATTGCCCTGCATACCCCAATCACACATTGCCCTGCATACCCCAATCACACATTGCCCTGCATACCCCAATCACACATTGCCCTGCATACCCCAATCACACATACCCCTGCATACCCCAATCACACATCCCTGCATACCCCAATCACACATTGCCCTGCATACCCCAATCACACATTGCCCTGCATACCCCAATCACACATTGCCCTGCATACCCCAATCACACATTGCCCTGCATACCCCAATCACACATTGCCCTGCATACCCCAATCACACATTGCCCTGCATACCCCAATCACACATTGCCCTGCATACCCCAATCACACATTGCCCTGCATACCCCAATCACACATTGCCCTGCATACCCCAATCACACATTGCCCTGCATACCCCAATCACACATTGCCCTGCATACCCCAATCACACATTGCCCTGCATACCCCAATCACACATTGCCCTGCATACCCCAATCACACATTGCCCTGCATACCCCAATCACACATTGCCCTGCATACCCCAATCACACATTGCCCTGCATACCCCAATCACACATTGCCCTGCATACCCCAATCACACATTGCCCTGCATACCCCAATCACACATTGCCCTGCATACCCCAATCACACATTGCCCTGCATACCCCAATCACACATTGCCCTGCATACCCCAATCACACATTGCCCTGCATACCCCAATCACACATTGCCCTGCATACCCCAATCACACATTGCCCTGCATACCCCAATCACACATTGCCCTGCATACCCCAATCACACATTGCCCTGCATACCCCAATCACACATTGCCCTGCATACCCCAATCACACATTGCCCTGCATACCCCAATCACACATTGCCCTGCATACCCCAATCACACATTGCCCTGCATACCCCAATCACACATTGCCCTGCATACCCCAATCACACATTGCCCTGCATACCCCAATCACACATTGCCCTGCATACCCCAATCACACATTGCCCTGCATACCCCAATCACACATTGCCCTGCATACCCCAATCACACATTGCCCTGCATACCCCAATCACACATTGCCCTGCATACCCCAATCACACATTGCCCTGCATACCCCAATCACACATTGCCCTGCATACCCCAATCACACATTGCCCTGCATACCCCAATCACACATTGCCCTGCATACCCCAATCACACATTGCCCTGCATACCCCAATCACACATTGCCCTGCATACCCCAATCACACATTGCCCTGCATACCCCAATCACACATTGCCCTGCATACCCCAATCACACATTGCCCTGCATACCCCAATCACACATTGCCCTGCATACCCCAATCACACATTGCCCTGCATACCCCAATCACACATTGCCCTGCATACCCCAATCACACATTGCCCTGCATACCCCAATCACACATTGCCCTGCATACCCCAATCACACATTGCCCTGCATACCCCAATCACACATTGCCCTGCATACCCCAATCACACATTGCCCTGCATACCCCAATCACACATTGCCCTGCATACCCCAATCACACATTGCCCTGCATACCCCAATCACACATTGCCCTGCATACCCCAATCACACATTGCCCTGCATACCCCAATCACACATTGCCCTGCATACCCCAATCACACATTGCCCTGCATACCCCAATCACACATTGCCCTGCATACCCCAATCACACATTGCCCTGCATACCCCAATCACACATTGCCCTGCATACCCCAATCACACATTGCCCTGCATACCCCAATCACACATTGCCCTGCATACCCCAATCACACATACCCCTGCATACCCCAATCACACATTGCCCTGCATACCCCAATCACACATTGCCCTGCATACCCCAATCACACATTGCCCTGCATACCCCAATCACACATTGCCCTGCATACCCCAATCACACATTGCCCTGCATACCCCAATCACACATTGCCCTGCATACCCCAATCACACATTGCCCTGCATACCCCAATCACACATTGCCCTGCATACCCCAATCACACATTGCCCTGCATACCCCAATCACACATTGCCCTGCATACCCCAATCACACATTGCCCTGCATACCCCAATCACACATTGCCCTGCATACCCCAATCACACATTGCCCTGCATACCCCAATCACACATTGCCCTGCATACCCCAATCACACATTGCCCTGCATACCCCAATCACACATTGCCCTGCATACCCCAATCACACATTGCCCTGCATACCCCAATCACACATTGCCCTGCATACCCCAATCACACATTGCCCTGCATACCCCAATCACACATTGCCCTGCATACCCCAATCACACATTGCCCTGCATACCCCAATCACACATTGCCCTGCATACCCCAATCACACATTGCCCTGCATACCCCAATCACACATTGCCCTGCATACCCCAATCACACATTGCCCTGCATACCCCAATCACACATTGCCCTGCATACCCCAATCACACATTGCCCTGCATACCCCAATCACACATTGCCCTGCATACCCCAATCACACATTGCCCTGCATACCCCAATCACACATTGCCCTGCATACCCCAATCACACATTGCCCTGCATACCCCAATCACACATTGCCCTGCATACCCCAATCACACATTGCCCTGCATACCCCAATCACACATTGCCCTGCATACCCCAATCACACATTGCCCTGCATACCCCAATCACACATTGCCCTGCATACCCCAATCACACATTGCCCTGCATACCCCAATCACACATTGCCCTGCATACCCCAATCACACATTGCCCTGCATACCCCAATCACACATTGCCCTGCATACCCCAATCACACATTGCCCTGCATACCCCAATCACACATTGCCCTGCATACCCCAATCACACATTGCCCTGCATACCCCAATCACACATTGCCCTGCATACCCCAATCACACATTGCCCTGCATACCCCAATCACACATTGCCCTGCATACCCCAATCACACATTGCCCTGCATACCCCAATCACACATTGCCCTGCATACCCCAATCACACATTGCCCTGCATACCCCAATCACACATTGCCCTGCATACCCCAATCACACATTGCCCTGCATACCCCAATCACACATTGCCCTGCATACCCCAATCACACATTGCCCTGCATACCCCAATCACACATTGCCCTGCATACCCCAATCACACATTGCCCTGCATACCCCAATCACACATTGCCCTGCATACCCCAATCACACATTGCCCTGCATACCCCAATCACACATTGCCCTGCATACCCCAATCACACATTGCCCTGCATACCCCAATCACACATTGCCCTGCATACCCCAATCACACATTGCCCTGCATACCCCAATCACACATTGCCCTGCATACCCCAATCACACATTGCCCTGCATACCCCAATCACACATTGCCCTGCATACCCCAATCACACATTGCCCTGCATACCCCAATCACACATTGCCCTGCATACCCCAATCACACATTGCCCTGCATACCCCAATCACACATTGCCCTGCATACCCCAATCACACATTGCCCTGCATACCCCAATCACACATTGCCCTGCATACCCCAATCACACATTGCCCTGCATACCCCAATCACACATTGCCCTGCATACCCCAATCACACATTGCCCTGCATACCCCAATCACACATTGCCCTGCATACCCCAATCACACATTGCCCTGCATACCCCAATCACACATTGCCCTGCATACCCCAATCACACATTGCCCTGCATACCCCAATCACACATTGCCCTGCATACCCCAATCACACATTGCCCTGCATACCCCAATCACACATTGCCCTGCATACCCCAATCACACATTGCCCTGCATACCCCAATCACACATTGCCCTGCATACCCCAATCACACATTGCCCTGCATACCCCAATCACACATTGCCCTGCATACCCCAATCACACATTGCCCTGCATACCCCAATCACACATTGCCCTGCATACCCCAATCACACATTGCCCTGCATACCCCAATCACACATTGCCCTGCATACCCCAATCACACATTGCCCTGCATACCCCAATCACACATTGCCCTGCATACCCCAATCACACATTGCCCTGCATACCCCAATCACACATTGCCCTGCATACCCCAATCACACATTGCCCTGCATACCCCAATCACACATTGCCCTGCATACCCCAATCACACATTGCCCTGCATACCCCAATCACACATTGCCCTGCATACCCCAATCACACATTGCCCTGCATACCCCAATCACACATTGCCCTGCATACCCCAATCACACATTGCCCTGCATACCCCAATCACACATTGCCCTGCATACCCCAATCACACATTGCCCTGCATACCCCAATCACACATTGCCCTGCATACCCCAATCACACATTGCCCTGCATACCCCAATCACACATTGCCCTGCATACCCCAATCACACATTGCCCTGCATACCCCAATCACACATTGCCCTGCATACCCCAATCACACATTGCCCTGCATACCCCAATCACACATTGCCCTGCATACCCCAATCACACATTGCCCTGCATACCCCAATCACACATTGCCCTGCATACCCCAATCACACATTGCCCTGCATACCCCAATCACACATTGCCCTGCATACCCCAATCACACATTGCCCTGCATACCCCAATCACACATTGCCCTGCATACCCCAATCACACATTGCCCTGCATACCCCAATCACACATTGCCCTGCATACCCCAATCACACATTGCCCTGCATACCCCAATCACACATTGCCCTGCATACCCCAATCACACATTGCCCTGCATACCCCAATCACACATTGCCCTGCATACCCCAATCACACATACCCCTGCATACCCCAATCACACATACCCCTGCATACCCCAATCACACATTGCCCTGCATACCCCAATCACACATTGCCCTGCATACCCCAATCACACATTGCCCTGCATACCCCAATCACACATTGCCCTGCATACCCCAATCACACATTGCCCTGCATACCCCAATCACACATTGCCCTGCATACCCCAATCACACATTGCCCTGCATACCCCAATCACACATTGCCCTGCATACCCCAATCACACATTGCCCTGCATACCCCAATCACACATTGCCCTGCATACCCCAATCACACATTGCCCTGCATACCCCAATCACACATTGCCCTGCATACCCCAATCACACATTGCCCTGCATACCCCAATCACACATTGCCCTGCATACCCCAATCACACATTGCCCTGCATACCCCAATCACACATTGCCCTGCATACCCCAATCACACATTGCCCTGCATACCCCAATCACACATTGCCCTGCATACCCCAATCACACATTGCCCTGCATACCCCAATCACACATTGCCCTGCATACCCCAATCACACATACCCCTGCATACCCCAATCACACATTGCCCTGCATACCCCAATCACACATACCCCTGCATACCCCAATCACACATACCCCTGCATACCCCAATCACACATTGCCCTGCATACCCCAATCACACATTGCCCTGCATACCCCAATCACACATTGCCCTGCATACCCCAATCACACATACCCCTGCATACCCCAATCACACATTGCCCTGCATACCCCAATCACACATTGCCCTGCATACCCCAATCACACATACCCCTGCATACCCCAATCACACATTGCCCTGCATACCCCAATCACACATTGCCCTGCATACCCCAATCACACATACCCCTGCATACCCCAATCACACATTGCCCTGCATACCCCAATCACACATTGCCCTGCATACCCCAATCACACATACCCCTGCATACCCCAATCACACATTGCCCTGCATACCCCAATCACACATTGCCCTGCATACCCCAATCACACATACCCCTGCATACCCCAATCACACATTGCCCTGCATACCCCAATCACACATTGCCCTGCATACCCCAATCACACATTGCCCTGCATACCCCAATCACACATTGCCCTGCATACCCCAATCACACATTGCCCTGCATACCCCAATCACACATTGCCCTGCATACCCCAATCACACATTGCCCTGCATACCCCAATCACACATTGCCCTGCATACCCCAATCACACATTGCCCTGCATACCCCAATCACACATTGCCCTGCATACCCCAATCACACATTGCCCTGCATACCCCAATCACACATTGCCCTGCATACCCCAATCACACATTGCCCTGCATACCCCAATCACACATTGCCCTGCATACCCCAATCACACATTGCCCTGCATACCCCAATCACACATTGCCCTGCATACCCCAATCACACATTGCCCTGCATACCCCAATCACACATTGCCCTGCATACCCCAATCACACATTGCCCTGCATACCCCAATCACACATTGCCCTGCATACCCCAATCACACATTGCCCTGCATACCCCAATCACACATACCCCTGCATACCCCAATCACACATACCCCTGCATACCCCAATCACACATTGCCCTGCATACCCCAATCACACATTGCCCTGCATACCCCAATCACACATACCCCTGCATACCCCAATCACACATTGCCCTGCATACCCCAATCACACATTGCCCTGCATACCCCAATCACACATTGCCCTGCATACCCCAATCACACATACCCCTGCATACCCCAATCACACATTGCCCTGCATACCCCAATCACACATTGCCCTGCATACCCCAATCACACATTGCCCTGCATACCCCAATCACACATTGCCCTGCATACCCCAATCACACATTGCCCTGCATACCCCAATCACACATACCCCTGCATACCCCAATCACACATTGCCCTGCATACCCCAATCACACATTGCCCTGCATACCCCAATCACACATTGCCCTGCATACCCCAATCACACATTGCCCTGCATACCCCAATCACACATTGCCCTGCATACCCCAATCACACATTGCCCTGCATACCCCAATCACACATACCCCTGCATACCCCAATCACACATTGCCCTGCATACCCCAATCACACATTGCCCTGCATACCCCAATCACACATACCCCTGCATACCCCAATCACACATTGCCCTGCATACCCCAATCACACATTGCCCTGCATACCCCAATCACACATACCCCTGCATACCCCAATCACACATTGCCCTGCATTCATGCCGCTCACATAATCATGACAGCCCTCTCATACCAAAGCACATGTAGTTGATGGCATCTCGGCCCCTCATACAAGCACACTCACGTGCAGTCGTCCCCTCATACAAGCACACTCACGTGCAGTCGTCCCCACATGAGAGCATGGTGTCGCCATCGGCTGATATGGCCACCCCCCTCACTGCTCTGCTGTGCCCGGTGAACCGGCACAGCGTGCGCCTGAGGGGAAAAGCACAGAGAGCAAGATGGGGACGGGAGGCGTGAGGGGGAGGATGAAAAGCTACCCGCCCCTCACCGCCCTGCTGTGCCCCGTGAACCGGCACAGCGTGCGCCTGGCAGCACAGAAACGCACAGAGCAAGATGAGGACGGGAGGCGTGATGGCGAGAGGAACGGTGGGGGGGGTTAGGACAGAGGAGAGAAGGGGTCGGAGGGGTAGAGGGGGGGGGTGGGGGAGCGATGAGAAGGGTTGGGTAGGGGGCGACACCAATGTGATTTGCAGGCGCATGAAACAGGGAAGGGGGTCGCATGTCGTGCAGAAAAAAAAAAAAAAAAAAAAAAAAAAAAAAAAAAAGAGGAAAGAAAGAAGGAAGGGACAAGAGGAGAGATGAAGATGCGTGAAGAGATGCACATACACAGCGTTCCAATGTGGGAACTGGGTTGGTTTCCAATGTGACCAGGCATATTGATAAACGGTCAGGAACGGACAGAAACGGACAGGAACGGACAGAAACGTACAGAAGCGGCCAGAAACGGCCAGAAACGTACAAAAACGGCCAGAAACGTACAGAAACGGCCAGAAGCGCTTGTGGGAACTCACTTGTAAGGGACGTCCCATAGACGCACGTCTGGTGAATGGGGCACGGCACGAGGAATGGAAGCAACGGGGGTGGGAACGGGGAGGGAGGGAGAGAATGTGCGGCGGGAAACAGTGATCAGGCGACGATGTGAAACAACAAGCCGGACTCTATGTGTGCAATACTAATAACTTAGTGTTTGAGGGGTTTCAGGAGAATAAAACCGCGGGGTTCTGGGGTTCAAGATGGAGGTTTTTGAACCCCATGGTGCTGACGCCGACTGCGTGGCTGCCGAGCGCAACCATGAGTGAGCAAGGTCTAGGGTTTTGGGTTCCGGGTTTAGCGATGTAGGCGTTTCATTCCACACCCACGCACATCAGCCCATAGAGGCCGAAACAGCGCAGTTCAGCCTCGTGGGGCTGCGCGCCATGGCGGGGACGCCGTTGGCGTGCGACCCATTGGTGTGCCGATGAACGGCTTGGCGAAGACCCAGGGTGCAGGGTGTAGGGTGCAGGGTGCAGGGTGTAGGGTTTAACATCCAGCCCCCACCCACTCGTCCACTCGCACGCGCACCTCCGTCCATGGAGGCGGATACGACGCAGTTGAGGCGCGTGGGGCTGCGCGCCATGGCGGAGACGCCGTCCGCGTGCGACCCGAGCGCGCCCATGAACGGCTTGGCGAAGACCTTGTCGAGCTTGACTGCGTTGAGCGCGCGCTGGTACTCCTTGGCCTTCTCTAAGGGGTGCAGCGCCGGGTCGAGGTTGCGATGCACTTTCTGGACGTGGGTGGAGGGACGAAGGGAGAGTGGGGGAGAGGGGGGGGGAAGGGGGGGGGAGGGGAGAGGGGGGGGAAGGGGGGGGAGGGGAGGGGGGGGAGGAAAGGAGGGGGGGTGATCTTGGGTAATCGAGGCGAAGACCTTATCGAGCTTGACTGCGTTGAGCGCGCGCTGGAACTCCTTGGTCGTCTCCAGCGGGTGTAGAGCCGGGTCGAGATTGCGATGCACTTTCTGGGGACGGGTTGGAGGGACGGAGGAGAAAGGAGACCGAGAAAATCTTGCAGACAACTTGTGATGATCAAATTGTAACCTGGTAACCTGGTACGAAATTATGCGTTCAACGCACGCTGGCACTCCTGAGCCTTCTCCTGCGGGGTGCAGCTCTGGGTGCTGCGATGCGCTTTCTGGGAACGGGTGGAGCGAGTGCGGAGAGGAAAGCGGAGAGAGTAGGGAGAGCGGGGTGAGCGGGAATTTCTCCTTACAAGAACGGGAATGGGAACGGGAATTTTCTCGCTACAAGAACTACAGTCCGTTCTTCTATAGAGGGCTATCCCTGGTTCTCCTCCGTCTACACTCACTGCACTTGCCCGTGTCCGTCGCTCGCTGCGCGCCTGGCTTGCTCACTGAAAACCCTAACCGAGAACCCGTTATAAGGGGACTCACTTGCACGTCCTGGCATCGCTCGCGAGTAAACTGCTCCTCGGATCGCGAGAGCACCTTAACCTTCATCGCTTTCGTCAGGAAAAGTACCGAGGGTGAAAAGTTTAGGGTCAGGCGTGAGAGTCGCTTTTGAGTCGATCAGTTCAGTGGTCTGCAAGCTAAAGCGATTTTTGAGAGCACCTTAACAAAAATCACCTTCGTCAGGAAAAGTACCGAGGGTGAAAAGTTTAGGGTTAGGCGTCAGTTCAGTGGTCTGCAAGCTAAAGCGGTCTTTCTACGAAACCGGGAAACCTTCAAGCCAGCTGCAAGTTCTAATGCGTAACCCGCGTGCCAAGTAGTTCAACGGTAGGAAGATTGGTTGGGTAGAAGATCGGGATTGGCTGTCAAGTAGCTCGCCTAGGAAACTCCCAACCGAAGGTAGGAAGCTCGAGCGAGGCAACTTTGGGACATATGGTACGAGTAAACTAGGGGGAAGGATTAGAGTAGCAACTAGTGCTAACACGTTCCGGCGTTCCCTAGGTCCAATCGGTACGCGTTTGTGACCTCGCCTCTGAAAATTTAACGGCAGATTAAATGGGAAGATCGAACAGAACGAAATTTAACAACTTCTTAGCTTCTCAATATGGCAATAAGCGGTTAAGAAATCGAAATCATTTGATACATTTTCACAAAATGGAATATTTATTTTTTAAAACGCTGCATAGTAGTTGCGAGAGACACCAAGATCTCATCCCATGCAACAAGATAACAAGGTTTCACCGGTCAAACAATCTTGACTCTGAATAAAATGCACCGGCGGTGCATGGGAAAGTAGAAACGGCTATTTTCCTCCGAATCATGCTGCTGCTGGTCTGGGACCCCCGCAGCACCTTCGCTGCTGCCACCACCACTGCTATTGCCACTGCTGCTTCCACCCGTAGATCCATTGTTTTCACTTGGCTTGTCACCTGCAATTTTACTGCTGCTCTCGGTACCCTTGGTTGTGTTGCTCGTCCCTGTGCTGTTAGCAGCAGCACCATCACCAGCAGCACCATTACCAGCGGCACCTTTACCAGCAGCACCATTACCAGCGGCACCGTTACTAGCAGCACCGTTACCAGCGGCACCTTTACTAGCAGCACCATTAGCAGTGATACCATTACCAGCAGCACCGTTACCAGCAGCATCGTTACCAGCAGCTTCGTTACCAGCAGCTTCGTTACCAGCAGCTTCGTTACCAGCAGCTTCGTTACCAGCAGCTTCGTTACCAGCAGCTTCGTTACCAGCAGCTTCGTTACCAGCAGCACCGTTACCAGCAGCACCGTTACCAGCAGGATTCTTGGCATTGACCTTCTCAGAATCCCCAGCACTGGCGCCCGCTTGGTTCAACCAGTTGTGCTTCACCACCCAATCCACATTGCCCGCACTTTCCCCCTCATCGCCACCTGCGCCAGAATTAGCAGCAGCAGCACCACCGGCACCAGCAGTACCAGCAGCAGCACCAGCGGTACCTGCTTTAGCAGGGGAGGCGTCACTTATTTCCGGTGTGGCTATAGCGGCCACCAGCGGCAGCACCGGCCGCCGAGCCTCAGGGATTGCCGCGACCCCGGCATTCATCATCATCTCCTGCCACTGGGTCGCCGCCGCCCCATCCACCGAGTCATCTCCAGCGCCACCAGCGCCACTCGCGCCACTCGCGCCACTTGCGCCTTCCGCCTCTGCTGCTAGGCGCCTGGGGGGAGCTGGCTCGCGCTCAGGCCACCCTGACGGCTCCTTGTGTGGAGTTTGACTCTCCGCTGCTGCTGGGAAGACGGCAGGCGGGTCGGTTACTAACGAGGATGTTTCGAGCAGCGCCATCTGCGCCGCGGCGCCAGGGACCTCGTGCTTCTCCGAGGTGGACGATCCATCCTCGGTAATGTCAAGCTCGATATTGACCCCAAACAGGTTTACTGTAGCCTCATCAATCTGCACGCTCACAGTGACGCCTTCGGGGCTCCCAGCCGCCGCCAGCCACGTGGAATTGTCCCAGCCCGCCACGTCAGCACCGCCATACAGCACCTCTCCGTTCCCGCGCAGCTGAAACATCCCCTGGGGCAGAATAAGCTGCTCCTGCAGAAGCTTCTGCGAAGCCTCCGCGCTCTTGCCCTGCCACATTCCTATCGCCGTGACTGGCGCCGGCTTTTCCGCTGGCTTGTCCAAACACACGGCGCGAGAGTAGCTCCCCTCCACGCGCGAAACATCCACGAAGGATCCGCCGGCCATGGCGACGATGGCCGACGGGCCGATGGGAATTTGCCGGCTAGCGGCGATCAAGTCAACGGACAGGCTGATGACCGGCAAGTCGTCCGTCAGGCCGTCAAAGAAGAAGTCGCACATGGCGGGGCGCGCGGGGCAAGCGACGGGGAGCGGCGACAGGCGAGGGGGGGGGTGATCGCCGGGGAGTGGATGCGGGCACGGGGAGGGGCGCGAGGGAGGGGCCCACTCGGGGGGCGAGCCGCTGTTATGGCCGCCGGAGCAGCCGCCAGGGCCGCCTTGCCTGTGCCCATGGCCGTTGCTATCGCCGCCGCTCCCGTGCGAGTCCTTGCTGTCTCGTCCCCCGGCGCGGTTACCTTGACGCCCGGGGCTATCCTGGCGTCCGGGGTTACCTTGGCGTGTGCTATTCCCGTCGCCGCTCGCCGACTCCCCTTTCCCCACGATTTTCTCGGAAGTGACAGTTGGAGGTTCCTTGCCGCCGGGTGCCACGTTAGCGCCTTTCGCCTTGGGGGTTACGGCTGACGCGGCTGGTGCACCTCCGATCGCCGTGATCAGCCGGCGGATCGCGGGGTGCCACGACTTCGCTGACGGCAGGAATTCAGATGTGAGGGACGCCGTGACGTCAGCGGAGAGTGCGGCGGGAAGAGCGGAGCGAATGGCTTCCAGGCTCCGCATGAGGCGGCGGGGGCGATGAATTGCTTCTGTCGGGGCTGCTATTAACGAGACAAGCAGCAGGAGAAGCAGCGGCGGATACGCCAGTCGGGCGGCCGAAGTTTTTCTCTCTGACTTTTCCGGGGAGCCCATGCTTTTGACCTGATGGGAGATGGTAGGAAGCTAAGGGATACTATTAGGATGCTAGTGGAAGCTGTCTGACGGCGTCAGTAGTATGCTGGGGGGGAATGGTTCGTACTACGGAGGTGAGGCCTCGCCAACGGAGTGTTGGCGCACTGAAATGACTGCCGCACGGGATATCTGAACGCCGTGCTTTATTCCGTCGGATCTCCTCAACGGGAACTGGACATTTCGAAATGTAACAACGCGGCCTGCTTTGGACGGTCGTGTATGTCTGGCGGACACTAAGCCATGAGAAACAATCAGGCTTGCGCTAACGTCTACGTGTCTACGCTAACCCCTCCTGATTTGAGTCGTTCATATCATTTGGGCTGGGCTGGCCTGGCCTGGCATGGGCTGGGCTGTGGTTGATTTGAATTGAGGCGCGAATTTGAGCGCAGGACCGACAGAAGTTGTCGCTTCGCGGATCGGTCGGGAAATTCGAATTGGGTGCTGGATTGACCATGCGCGCGGTTCCCAAGGCCAATGTCAGGCGCAAATTTTGAAACAAGTCACTTCCACGTGTAGTCCGCGGGTTGGTAGAACGGCTTTTTCAGCGACCGCCAACGGCTCCACCAGATGCTACCTGCGGCGACATAAACAATCACGGCATGTATCGAATAAGATTGGAACTACAGCGCGTCTTCACAAACACATCCCAGCTACTCCGTACACCAGTTGAAGTCAGTCGAAGCTATAAGGAAGATTTTCGAAATGATCTCCACAATAGATTTGAGTGGAGCCATAGAGGTGTCACTCCCCACACTCCTCGAAGAAGTGATGGGTCCATTGCATCAAAATGGTGGCGCTGCAGGTTTTGAAGGAAGAGGTCAGCGCCAACCTGCGCAACGACCACAGAATAGCTTAATAAACTTGACACCCTCACTTCCATAAAACTTGCCATAAATGCTCAACTTACAGCGGATGGGAGGAGCAGTTGTTGGGCAATAGGAGGCAAGGATGACTGTAAGGCTTTGGCCTTTTGTAAATGTGCCTGTGCCACACACGCCACGTCATACACGCACTCCCTGAAGCTGGGTGGCTGCCGCCCTCTAAACAGCTCCTCGTGTACCAAACCATGCTGGCATTCGGATTTTGGGGGAAACGGCAATATAGATAGGAGGGATGGGCAAATATAAATTTATTAACAGGAGGTGTGAGGAATTGACAAAGGAGAACATGGGAGAAGGGGATACAAGGACTGTTGGAGCAGCAGGATTGTGTCACCACTGCACACAGCACACTGTACTGACAAGGTACCTTTGCAGCAACATCTGAGCAGCATGGTACGACGCACCCCGCAGCAGCAGAGCCATTCCCTCCGCCTTGCCTGGAGACAAGTCAGGATGGAGAAGGGGAGGGGAGCTGAGGATAGGGGAGTGGCGCAACTGGCAGCCAGTTGAAGAGCCATTCCCAAAGAGGGCATCTGCACCAGCCACTATTGGGCCTCCAAATCCGTCTGTCACATCAAACAACTAGACCTGAGGAGATGTGAAATGGCAGAACGTCTCGAGTGTATTTTGAGTAAACTCAAAACACACCTGAGGAGATGTGAAATGGCAGAGCGCCTCGAGAACCGACGTTGCATAGGAATGAAGGTGCTCGTACCAATGTGGGAGGCAGCATGGTCAGCTTGCACGCTGTGGATGCCAGCCGCCTGCATGGAGAGGTAGAGCAGCGCAGAAGAGGTGGACTCTGCGTACCTGTTGCGTGCATGTGTGTGCATGTGTGTGCATGTGTGTGCATGTGTGTGCATGTGTGTGCATGTGTGTGCACGTGGGAAGAGTCACCAGGGGAGAAGAGGGTTGTGAGAGGGGAATGATATGTTGATCTAAATTAGAGGACAGGTTGATATGTCTATATCGTTAAGGAAGTGCAAGAATGTATCCACGGTTGCATGCTCACTGAGCAGCAACTGTTCTGTGATGTGGCGGTGATGTGGTGGTGATGTGGTGGTGACGTGGTGGTGATGTGGTGGTGATGTGGTGGTGATGTGGTGGTGGTGTGGTGGTGATGTGGCGGTGACGTGGTGGTGATGTGGTGGTGATGTGGTGGTGATGTGGCGGTGACGTGGTGGTAATGTGGTGGTAATGTGGTGAGGGCTCACTGTTCAACATCTGCGATGGTGTTGGGGGGGAAGGCCGACCGTTCCACGTCCTCCATCTGACGCAAAAAGGACGGACAACGATGCCAAGTGTATGGTCCACGCACATTGGAGAAAGCAAAGGTTATTCACAAGGAGGAGATGGCCAAGGCGAGACAGAGAGGAGCAGTGACAATGCGTGGCACACAGAGGAGGGAGTCAACGAGGAGGAGACAGCGCAAGGCAAACGAGAAGGCAACACTTCAGATCAGGCATGCAAACAGCCTGTGCCTGCACACGCACACACATGCACTTCACTGCACCAACACAGCCGTGGTTCAATGCACGCACACACACCCTTGCTGCGATCACTCGGTGCAGCCAGTGCTTCCTGATGCCCCTCGCCTCCTTCACTGCTGCCAGCGCCACCAGAACCGGGTGGTCCTCTGGGGGCTGGCCCTGTAGGCGTGTTGGGGGAGAGGGAGAACTGGCACGGTCAGGTGCTCCAACCTGCGTTCGCTACATTCTTGATGGAGGGTATGATCCATAGCCAGCACGTTTGCGTGGTTTGCATGCTCCTGCATGGTTTGCATGGTTTGCATGGTCCTGCATGCATGGTTTGCATGGTCCTGCATGCATGGTTTGCATGGTTCTGCATGCATGGTTTGCATGGTTTGCATGATCCTGCATGGTCCGCCCCAGTGCGTTTGCGTGAGTGTGCTTGGAAGGCACTGCAAAATCAGAGATGGTCGTTCATGCGTGCAGTGCAGGGGCGAAGGGGGAATCACTCCACTACACCACTCGAATATTGATACAAGGAGCACTACACCACTCGAATATTGATACAAGGAGCACTACATCACTCGAATATTGATACAAGGAGCACTACATCACTCGAATATGATACAAGAGCACTACATCACTCGAATATTGATACAAGGAGCACTACATCACTCGAATATTGATACAAGGAGCACTACACCACTCGAATATTGATACAAGGAGCACTACATCACTCGAATATTGATACAAGGAGCATTACACCACTCGAATATTGATACAAGGAGCACTACATCACTCGAATATCGATGCAACGAGCAGCAACAGGGAAAAGGAAAGAAAAGAAAAGGACAAAACGAAGAAGGAAAGAAAGGTGTGGTACCTGGAAGAGGCGTGTGAGGGCATCTCTCCACCATGCAAGGCGAATAACTGCAAGGCGCTGCTCCCGGGCTCTGTCAGGGATCTGAGGGAATTGGAGGGAGGGTAAGGAAGGGAGAGGGGTAAGAGGGGGGGGTTATTACGCCTTGCCGTTAGCCCTATCTGCTAGGCGCTGTCAGGAATTTGCAGAGAGTAAAGAGCGGCGGAAAGACCAGGCAAGGGTGTGGAGGAGATGGTGACACGGTGACAGGTGACACCAAATTCACCTGACAGCTCCGTGCCATGGAGAGAGGCGTGGGGGAGGGTGCCTGCTGTGCTGCGAGTCATGGGGCTAGGAAACCATAGCATCAGGGGAGAGCGAGGCAATGGGGCAATGGAGCAAAGGGCGTACCAGGGAGGTCTCGACATTGAACGCTCTGAGTGCGAATTGAGTGGGCCTGTGCTCTGCTGGCATGTACAGCGCTCCTATGTAATGTTCCAGGTCATGCTTCCTGTAGCATTGGGTGAGTGTAGTGTGATTCTTAAATCACAAACGGCCACGTGTCATTGTGTCATGATGATAATGGACATTGATCTGATGTAACACTCCATGTCATGCTTCCTGCAGCATTGAGAGAGTGTTTGGCATGAATCACGTGGCATACGTCCGCATGCATCAAGAATCAGCATGCATCATGTATCAGCATGCATCAAGAATCAGCATGCATCACGACCTGCACACATGAACCATCAAGTGTGTCATGTACAATGTTCCAACACATGAACATGAACCAACCTGCGCATATCAACCTGCATGTACAATGTTCCAATGTAATGCAACAGTGGGAGAATGTGTGCCATGACTCATGGATCGCCGCATCATGATTAGTACACTGGCATGTCATGGATGCTCATGACCATGTTTCGTGGACGATCATGTCACATGGACGATCATGTCGCATGGACGATCATGTCGCATGGACGATCATGTCGCATGGATGATCATGTCGCATGGGGAAAACCTCATGGCTCTCAGGGAACAACCTGACTTGGTCGACGCAGTATTTGAACGCCAGGCATAGCTTCGCCGAATCCGCCTTGCCAGCCATCTCCCAACCCCTCGCTTATCGTCCAGCCTCTTCCCACGACCCGCTGTTCAGCCTTCGTCACTCGCTCTGATGTTCCTGAACCGTTTTCGAAGCGCCTTAGAACCGGGCGTTAACCGTCTCTGTACCTCTTGCCGTCGTAATCTAGAACTCGACTCGCGGTATGTCCCTCCCGAATTCCCGTTTTTCCTTTCACGGTCAGCCTTCGCGCACCTTCGGTCTCGGGTGCCCCTTGGCAATGTGCCTTGTCGAAGGAAGTACAGCGCGAAGAATCTAATAACGAATCGCACAGTTCGGAATACAGAGTCCTAAGGCGTACACGAGCATTCCCGCAAAACGGAAGAAGCGATGCCTGATATCGAGAAGCGGTTGTCGTCTGATGAAAGGGAAAGGATAAGGAAGCGACGCAGAAAAAGGCTGGCAGATCGATCCCCTTTCGAATCGCAAAGGACACTAGATTGTACAGGTGTCCCTACGCGATTGACGATGTCGTTTGTGTCGGGTGGGCTGCCTGAATCCTCCCGAGGAACCTATTGCTGTACTGAACGGTCCACGTCCAGACTCAGATATTCATGAACCACGCTCGTATCTCGAGTCATCAGCTTTATGAATACGCCTGACCTGGGAAAATGGCCCCTAGAGATTGTCCCATTCAGGCGTACGCGCCGTAGTGTTTCTGTACCAACACAGGCTCGGCTTCATTCAATTTGTTTCTTGTTTTCGGCAAAGATACTTGTTTCAAATATTCTTAAAACAAAACAAGTGCAATACAACAATTGCAAGTCCTTCGACCTAGTAGATCAGAAACTCATTTGAGGCCAATGACAATGATGCTGATGTTGTCATCACCTTGCCGGTCCTGTTATGCACAAGTATAGAGAAGGGATTCAGATGGGGGTTATAATTGCAGACTGAATGTTAGGTGGTGACTACAGGGTTCTTCCAAGATATGACCGCTATACCTGAAGGGCAAATTGGGCGAGGTTGTCTGCTGCTTGTTGAATGTCTCCATGGCTTGCCATCTCCTTGCGAATAAAGGCCACTGCCTCTGAGCTGTAAAACAGAACAGATGCACACAGATTGAGGCGGCGGACAGCAGAAATGCCTCAATGATAATCGGCAGATGAGAGAGCGGCGGGGAGGATGCACAGAGACACTGGAGGGGGGGACATAAAAGCAGCAGGAATGAGATGTAGACAGGGACCAGAAGGGACCAGAAGGGACCAGAAGGGACCAGAAGGGACCAGAGGACCAGAAGAGCTCCGCACCTTTTCACACCGTCCCAGAGCCCATCGGACGCAATGATGACAAATTCGGCGTCGTCTTCCAGCTCAGCTGCATACACATCCGGCACAGCCGAGATCCAGTCACTCTCGAACGAGCGCCTGAAGAGTCAATGGCGGGGAAGGTGCAATGGTGAGGAGAGTGGAAGCGATGCGAATGTGGGCAATGATGAGGCAGGTGAGACAGGAGAGGCTGCGGCAAGAAACAGATACATAAAGACAACGCCCTGAAGCCTAAGCCCAAGACTTACTTGGAGACGAAGCGCGTTGTCCAACGCCCCTTCTTCACCCCCTCAGACAGCATCCTGCCGATTCCACAGCAATGGTGGCAGTAGAGAGGGGAAGTGGTGACCAGGTGCGAGTGGCAAAGGGGTATGAGTTGACAACAGGGTGAGGAGAAGAAAGTCACACGAAGGGCTGGGAGGGTCGTGTGGCCATGACAAGGCTGGCTGTCTGCAGAGTGGCATAATGGCTTGTTATTCACTGCGAAGCTCAATGCGAAGCTTACTGTGTGTAGGCAGCAGACCTTACTGCTTGAAGCAGCAGAGGCTAGATTTGAAGTGGGCGAATGCACAGTCTGATCTGAAGCGGGAGAAGTGAGCAACTTACTGCTCGCGTCGAGTCTTGAAGTTGGCATTGCCAAAGGCACGGGAGACTGCCACCACTCCACACACACGGCCTTGACTCACCTGCCAACCAATCATGGAGAGAGAGAAAGCCATGCAGAGGGAGAAAGCCAGAGTGTATACATAAGCAGCTATTTACACACGGCCAGCAATTCACAAAAAACCGATTGGCAAGGGGTGAACATCCATGGAAGTCCACTGTACCGTACGAATACCAGTTGATATGACCTGCAACGCAGTTGCCATCGCATGCCTACAGTTCACATCACCACTTCACATCGCATGCTATCCTTCGTTTCGCCACCTTCTGCATCAACCCCATACCCCCCTTCCTAACCATCCCACACCAGCCAAAGGCTCCCCTGCTCACCCATCCGCCAGCCTTCTCAATCCTCTTGATCTCCGCCTTGGCAGTGGGTGACTCCCCATGCGGCTTGTGGTCCCGAGACAGGTCCTCCGCGTCACCACCCACTCCCAGGACCTGCGGGTAAGGGGAGGGGAGACGAGCACAAGGAATGGTTAGTAGGATGGCGGAAAGGGGCTGGTGACTTCCCATGCGTCTTGTGGTCCCGAGTCAGGTCCACCGCGTCACCACCCACTCCCAGGACCTGCGGGTAAGAGCACGAGGGAGGGGCACAGAAGAACCAGGGGGGGGGGGGTGGGGAGCGTGGGGGGGTGGGGAAGGGGATGGTCAGGGGAGATACCATATGTGGGAGAACGTGGGGATGAACTCAACACAGCCCCGTCCTTGCTGACCCTGGCTACCGTTCTTAGCCCCTCATAACCCTTATCGAGATTCCTTATGATGCACCTCAATTCACGCGCCTCACAGCCCTTGAGCCCCTGCATTGCAGAACGACCCTCTATTTGACTCCAACGGCACCTGCATTCGCGTCACTCAGCGCTCTGGAGTCTCCAACGGCACCTGCATTCGCGTCACTCACCGCTCTGAAGAGCCTGTCCTTGCACATGAAACAAACGCCACCGCAGTTGCCCAACTGCGGCCCTCAAGCCTCCACTCCATGTGCTTTCAGTTTGGCGGCCACGAGTCCGGGAAATAAACCTGGGCCCTCAAGCCTCCAATCCCTGTGCTTTCAGTTCCAAGGCCAGCACAGCGAAACACTCACCGCTCTGGAGTCCCCAAGGTGCGCGATGAAGAGCCGGTCCTTGCGTACAAACGCCACCGTGCCTGTGGACCCCGATTCCGGCTCCTCGCTGTGCTCCACCAGCCTGACCACAAACAGTGCACGTTCGCGCGCGCGGGGGGAAGGGAGGGAGGGAGAGGGGGGGGAGGAGAGGGGGTGCGTGGGGGGTAGCGGGTGGGGGTGGGAAAGGGGGATCTCGAGAGTCCACCAGCAGGGTGAGCACGTTTGCTTTCCGCATAGCAGCATATGGTCAGGCGCACTCATCGGTACAAGACGTGGACACTCTGTTCAAGAGCACTCACCACGGCCGCCTGAATGAAGCGCCGTGAAGGCCGTCCTTCACCCCCTCGTTACAATATGTCTCGGTACAAGATACGAATTCGGTGGTCAATAGCACTGCACTCAAGCTCACCACTGCAGCAGCCTCTGGTCCGCCTGAATGAATGCGTCCTGAAGGCCGTCCTTCACCGTCCACGTTACAAGTCTCGCTATAAGATACCTTTTCCGTGGTCAACAATATTGCACTCAAGCTCACCACTGTAGCAGCCTCTGGTCCGCCTGAATGAATGCGTCCTGAAGAGCGTCCTCCACAGCGTCGAGGTCCTCGTCCGACAGTAACGCGCCTCCTTCTAACGCGTCCATGCAGTCGATGTACAGCTCGTCCCTACCATCGAGCAAAGGGAGTCAGAAAATAGGCGTGAATGTAGTCAGACTGTGCCAACAAAAGGCATTTGAATGTTCACGTGGAACCGGAAATGCATAAAGCCAAAAAGTGAAGAAGCCAAGGGTCCTGTCTTGGACAAACAAATCAAACACACGATAGTGCCTGTGGAACGACTGCGGAAAAGACGTCGGAGAGAGCTCCAGAAGGTCTTACTTCAGAAATCGCGCGGAGGCACTTCCCGCATGGCCGTCAAAGATGCCGGCGTAGAGGAAGCCTCCCGGGATGTCTTTAATCACCACCAGGTGGTCCTCCATGCTTTCGCGTATGCCCTGCGCTGTGTGGTAGCCGATCTTCAGACCCCCGTGGTCCCCCTCTGACACCTCCGCTGATGCGATGGACGACGAGCTTTCCGTCGCCATCGCGCGAACTCCGGTAACGTGCTTTCGTGAAAGGTAGGTGTTACTGCTCGTCGCATTGCTGCGAAGAGGGAGAGCGGATAGCAAGGAGGACTTCAAATGTAGCCGCGTTGTCTTGGTGATGTCGGAACACGTAACGGAAATTCGCGATGGCATCGACGCGACGACGCCTTTGCAGGAAGCAGCAACATGGCTGAGCACCGTCGCCATGACGTGAAGCAACAATAGCAGCAGTTATGAGCAGGAGAGAAGTCGTAGAATGAACGGAGACTGTGCAATTGCAAAAGCAACACTCTCAGGGATTCGGAGCTGCTTTGTTGCTTCAGGGATTGCCTAAATGAATTCGGATTTCTTTCTTATCTCCCATCCATTCCGCGAAGAGCAGAGATGAGAGGAACCAGAAACAGGCAGGCTGGCTTCTCTTGGTGAGACCCAAGCCGAGTGGAGCCAGGGATGGTCAGGATGACACGCAGCGAAACTGGCTGGACCACCAGCAGTGTATGCTGTTTCGATCTTCGTGTCGACTTTTACATTCGCAAGCGCTAAACATTCAGCTCAATCTTGTGACATTAGCGTGAGATAGTGGGACGTAAGAGGCAGCACTTAAAACTCAACTACAGTTAAGGCTGCAGAGTTTCATCCTGAGCACAGTCACTCGTTTTATGGGCAACAAACTCCGCCAGCGCGGCAGAGTGATGATACTTTCCTGTGAACCGCAGCCGAGGAATGAACCAGCTCAGCTCCACCTAATCACCAAGTGACCTGGTTTTCAGTAATTCCGCGTCATATCCCCGTTTCCGCGACACAGAGCTGCATCGTCAACGGAGTCTACCAACTGCGCTGTAGAGAAACATTTGCCTTATTTTCGAGGGCTACATTTCAGGTGGCTTTTGGTTAGTGTTCCGTTTCGCAAACCAGTCGCCACAAGCCACATCCCCTCGTCTCGCCAGTATTGCGGGTGTCAAAAGGACATGAAATAGGTAACATTCTCGCTCATTCCTTGCAATCCGTTCCGTCGCGTCGTCAAACTGGTAACGTGAAATACCACAGTTTTCGCCTCACACCACATCCAGCGTCTCTCCAAATTCACCTTGACAACCCCAAGGCTTCAATCCACACATGCCTCGCCCCACCAGAACCTAGAAGCTCCTTCAGCCGCGCTCCCTGAACCGTCGCTCACCAGTGCCGCCTCAGGTTCGTCCGCTTCCTAACCTGAACTGTTCAGTTCTTGCCGAACCACCAAGACCCTCCGTCAGACGGCTCCCCGGACGCTGCTGGAGGCTTGAGCACTGGCTGAAAGGTTTCGGCTGACTCGTTTTGCCGCCATACCTTGGCCTGGCTTGCGTCGGAATCGACCAGACCACAATGGCGGTCCGTCAGACAACTCCTTCGCGCGTGCCGTCGCAGGGATCGACGGGCTGGCCGCCAGGCTTGGTTTCGCTCGGCTCTTGGAAAACCCATCAGCGGTGGTCCCTCCCACCGTCGGTCAGCCAGACGGGGTCCATCCAACCAACTCCCATTCTCTCGGTCTCTTCCGCTCGCCAGGAAAGCCTGCAGCTTCCGCTCCTGCCTGCCTTCCTGATCCAAGCTACCAGGAGTCTTTCTGTCTTCCGTTTCTCACGATCAGGAATCTCCCTGCTTGCGAGTTCCTACTCTTTTCATGTCTCGCTGTAGTCGATGAACTTATGACGAAACGGAGAGCCTGTCAGCTTGACTTCGGCTCATTCTTAGATTCGCCCTAAGCCCTTAGTATTTAGATCGCCTGACGTTGTCAACGGTGATTCCCATCGACGTTAGAAGCGTCGCCTGGCGTTTTCCCGATCTACCGCGATTCGCTCCTGACGCAATTCTGCTCAGAATCGATGGCATAGGCACCTGAGACACAAGGTTCGTCTTGATTTATCTACGCCGTCTTCGTGTTAAATTGACGTCAGTTGGTCTAATGCTGTCTGTTTTTGTTTCATCTCAGGCTAATACGAGACCTCTGGATTAACTCAAGCTTTAACGACGGCTGACGACCGTTCGGTGAAGACAACCAGATAGCTGCTGTCTGTCCTTCGACGTCCAACAAGGTAATGCGTCTTACAAGAGCTCTTGGGGGGATTCTGTAAGCGTTTAGGACAGGACCGCATAGAGAGTCTAGGTGCCTCTTATTTTCTGTCAAATCTTTACTCTCCACGTGTACTAATGCTTCCCGTTTTTGTCGACGCTTCTCCCCTTCTGTTCCCTTGTACAAGGCGCTGAAACCTCTCTTCCGTGGCCAAAAAAGATGTACCAGGGGCATCAGGCACCTCTCTTGAGACGTACCTCGGGACGTAACTCTGGACGCACTGCAGAGTTACCTAGTCAACGACTTTGCCTACTACTACAGCATACCTGGTAAGTGTTGGGAATACCTGGTGGGGGGGCGAGTAGGTCCCTAGGTGAGGTAAGTTTGTCGCCGCGCAGAGGCATTCTAGAGTCTCGTTTGCTTTCCATGAGTCCTTACCTCGCTCCTGCTGATTCTGACCAAACTCTCTCAGTTTTTCTGCCTGTTTCTTTCTTGCTTTTTTCTCTGTTTGTGATCGTTTTTCTTGGTGTCATTTGG
Organism: Closterium sp. NIES-67; assembly: GCA_027943415.1. Lineage (NCBI taxonomy): Eukaryota > Viridiplantae > Streptophyta > Zygnematophyceae > Desmidiales > Closteriaceae > Closterium > Closterium sp. NIES-67. The sequence goes on from BQMB01002418.1 coordinate 211,842, forward strand.
AGGAGCACACACCTGTGGACGCTCTCCGAGTTAGGAGAAGCTCATCATTCCTGCCTGCTGGTACAGCTCACCTGGGTGAGTGCTGGAAATACCTGGTGGGGGGGCGAGTAAGTCCCTAGGCGAGGTACGTATGTCGCCGCGCAGAGGCCGTCTGGAGTCCCATCTTCCTTTTTTTGTCCTTAAATTGCTCCTGCTGGTTCTAACCAATATTTCTCTCTCTCCTTCTGCTGTTTGTGCTGTTTGTGTTGTTGTCCTCTGGAGGGGCACACACCTGTGGACGCACTCCAAGTTAGGAGCAGCTCATCATCATCCCTGCCTGCTGGTACAGCTCACCTGGGGTGGGAGGGCGAGTAGGTCCTTTAGGCGAGGTAAGTGTGTCTCCGCGCAGAGGCCATCGAGTCCCATTCGCTTTCCACGAGTCCCTGCCTCGCTCCTCCTGGTTCTAACCAAGCTTTTTTTTTCTGATGTATGTGTTTGTCTGATCGTTCTCCTTCCCACATGGGTGTTCGAGTATGGGAACTGCATCGCCTCACAAGACTAAGAAGCGGAAGTCACAGTTCCGCTGCAATGCTGCTGGTGGAGTTACAATTTGCGCACTCGTGAAGTGACAACTGCACCCATGACTGGTGCAATGTGCTGTTGGTCTGCTTGTTGTGGCTTCTGCCTGATGCTACTCATTTTTACCTAGATTTCATGGACGGTTTTTAGCCCTTTTTCTGCAGTTCTCACTGTTCCCTCATCTACTATCTACCTCCCTCCTCCCCTCACTTACCCGCCACTCCCAGTGCTCCTGAGCAGACCAAGCCCCGCTTTTTGGCAGATCGAGGGCCCTCGCTGGACGATCCAGGGAGCTGGGCTAGCGTGCCACCTCACCTCAGGTAACACGTGCCCCTTCTCTGCTCCTTTTCCCTTTTGAATTTTCTTTTGTTGCTTCCCGGTTTCTGTTCGTCCTGTCTCAGATCCCTTTCAAGCCGAGAGGCTGAGCTAGAATCATGTGCCGACTTGACAGCAGGCACAAGGCGCCGCTTGTAATTTACAAGGGGAGCTACTAGAAAGGGTGAGTCAGTGTGGTTCTGGTCCTTCCTGTCTCTGTAGCTTGTGTGCTCTTGCATATTCTGGCCATAGCTCTGAGAATTCTACTCACTGTCACCCCTTCTATGCCTTGCAGATTGCTTGTAGGAAGTGGAAGGGATATGGTGGTCATTTCAAGCGTGGGGCCATTGAAGGCATGGGATGCATCGAATACTTTGCGCCAGCAGCAGCTTTATGGGCGGGGTAGTACGGTGTCAACTTATACATATTATCTTTGTAGAAGTTATAGGCTAGACTGAGGTATGCTTCTAGTGAGTACAACCAACTAGTATTTGTTCTAGGTTTCCACCTCTAGTAATCATTCGTTTCTACGTTAACATGGTATCAGAGCTTAGGTTGGGATCCCCCCGCCTACCGCTTCCGCCCGTCGCGCCTCCTAGGCCCCGTCGCGCCCCCTAGGCCCCGTCGCGCCCCCCCTGGGCCCCGTCGCGCTCGTTAGGCCCCGTCGCGCCCCCCCTGGGCCCCGTCGTGCCCGCTGGGCCCCGTCGCGCCTCCTAGGCCCCGTCGCGCTCCCCCTGGGCCCCGTCGCGCCCACTGGGTCCCGTCGCGACCCCCAGGCCCTAACGCGCCCCCGCTGGGCCCCGTTGCGCCTCCTAGGCCCCGTCGCGCCCCCCATGGGCCCCGTCGAGCCCGCTGAGCCCCGTCGTGCCTCCTAGGCATCGTCGCGCCTCCTAAGCCCCGTCGCGGCCCCCCTGGGCCCCGTCGTGCCCGCTGGTCCCCGTCGCGCCTCCGCGGCCCCGTCGCGCCCCCCCTGGGCCCCGTCGTGCCCGCTGGGCCCCGTCGCGCCCCTTAGGCCCCGTCGCGCCCGCTGGCCCCTGTCGCGCCTGCTGTTAGCGCTCGCCCGCCTGGCCTCCTCCTAGTGCCGCTCGGCCTCCTCCTAGTGCCGCCCGGCCTCCTCCTAGTGCCGACCGGCCTCCTCCTAGTGCCGCCCGGCCCCTTCCTAGCGCCGCCCGGCCTCTCCTCAGCGCTGCCCGGCCCCTCCTCGTGCCCGACCAGCCCCAGCAGCACCAGCCTGGCCCCTCCCAGCACCAGCCCGGCCCTAGAGCACCTGCCCGCCTCCCCTGCTCGGCCTGCCGTGTCCTCTCGGGCCCTGTGTCTTCTGCTTGCCTGCGCTGGGACGCCTAGCTGCTGCCCTACTGGAGAGTGCTGCCGCCGTGTCCCCGCGCCGCTGTGCTCCTGTGCCGCTGAGGAGCTGTGCTGCTGTGCCGCTGTGTCGCTGAGGAGCTGTGCCGCTGACCCTGCACGATGGCTGACTTTGTGCTCCGCCTGGACGCTGAGGGCCACGCGGTTGACTTCGCCGCCTGGCTCTCCGATCTTCGCCGCCAGCTTACAGGTCAGCGCCAGGATGGCCACTCTCTGGTTGTCCATGCTGATGGCTTGCTCCCCCGTCCCCCTGCACCTACTCCCCTCCCTGCTGACCCCTCCTCTGATGACCGTGAGGCTTTCTCTACTGCTGCGCTAGCCTGTGCGGTCTGGGACTCACGCGATGCAGTAGCTCAGGTTGCTATTAGTCACGCCCTCCCTGTGTCTGAGCGCTCGCGTTTTGCTACTGTTGAAACGGCCAAAACTTATTTAGACGCCGTTATTGCTCGCTATTCCACCCCTGCCTCCGCTTCTGCTGGCCGCTTGCTCTTTCCGATGCTGTTCCCAGACCTGGCTGCCTTCCCTACTGTCGCAGATTTTGCCACTCATTTGCGTGCCCTAGAGACTCGCTATCGCACTGCCAGCACTGCTGCCCAGCTCACTGCGCTCCCCCCTCCTTTCTGCATGACGCTCTATTTTATCGCTATGCGCCTGCCAGACTGCCTCGCTAGTGCTCGCGACCACTTTCTTAGCCAGCACCCGGGTGACCTCACCCTGACCGCCTTTGTCGACACCCTCACTGAGATCGAGACTCGCCAGCGCACTATCGCTCAGTCGAGCGGTGCGCCGGCAGTCTCTATCTTTCACGGTTGTGCCCCATCCCCGTGCACGTTCACTGACGTTTCGGCTGCGGTCGCCACGGCGACCCCTCTTACCGAGACGGCTGCTGCTGTCCACCCGCAGCAGCGCTCGCGTCGCGGTGGCCGTAGCCGCCAGGG